>VZRN01005835.1:914945-979947 GCA_013397935.1 Dasyornis broadbenti | reverse complement strand
AAAAAAAAAAAAAAACAAAAAAAAACCAACCAAATAACAAGCTGTCCTTAATTTAGTCCATCCTTTATGTCAGTCAGATAATTTATTATAACCACTGATCCAGGATGTAGTAAAGCTTTCAGTTGGGCTGCTTAGCTCTCAAAAAAAAAAAAAAAGTAAGCCCTAGGAGAAATGCTGGACCTAGATTAGCAAATTGCCTCTTTTCATCCTAGAATATGCACCTGGACCAGGTGCAGGTAAAATGAAATAAAAGGGATATGGCCAGTGTCCAACAGAAAGTGGCTACAAGGGTGACAACCTGAGTCACAGATTTAGCAATATTCTTTGGAAAGAAAAATTCACAGTATTTAACATACTTGCCACTGGTAAATGATTTAATCACAACGAAATTAATCAGGAAATTTATTTTCAAAATGTCAAGATAAAGAAAACTCCGAGCAAAGCAGCTCTTTGGTTCTTCCGCCATGAGTCTACTGCTGCTCTCTCAAAGCTAGAAATAAGGAAAATCCCTTTATCCTTTGACTAAAGACCAAAGTTGTAACTTGGTATTACCTTACCTGTGCATATAACATCAGGTAAGGGAAAATCATATTCAATGCATACCACTGATTTAAGGAAAAATTTAAAATGTAGGACAAATTTATTTCCTCCAAACTATGTAATAAACACTTCTTTTGTTGATGTTTTGTGGTGGCAAATAATTTTTCCATCTGTGATATGTCTACCAGTGATTCATGCTGATACCAATGTGCTTATGAATTTACCAACCTGTTTGTCTACAAGTTCCCTGGAAAATGACGTCCCACGTGCTCACATTTATGTTCTTCCTCTTGCAGTTTACTGGAGATTTATCTCCTCAGAGTGCTTAAGATTGACTGTCAGGAGCATCCCAGCTATAAGAGAGAAGCAGGCAGTGTGTTTATTGCCATAATGAGATTGAGACTTCCTTCTTGGTAAGTGGACAGCTGAATTACTCAGCCATTTATCAATTGAAGACAGAGAAATTGAGGTGCCTGGAGGAAAGAATTACTTACTATGGATAGCAGCTGTATGACATGGATATGAATCATGAGGAAAGCAGTTCATTTAGAAGGAGCCCTAAGATAACTGGGCAACACTGCAGAAACACCAGAGGACAGGTGACTGCATTGAGTCTTAGAAATATAGTTATCATGATTTCACTTGTTACCAATAATTGGTAACAAGTGATTCCTGTCTTCAAAGTTCTTTCCCAAAAAGAGACCAAAGTTACAAACTCTACTACACAGGAAAGATTTCTACCACATAGAGGTTTTTTTTTGGTTTGTTTTTTTTTTTTTTAAAGTGTGTAAGAGACTTGGTCAACTACTTTATCCAGAGAATGAAATTAACAATGCTTTGGCTGAAATTTCAATTGAAATCTTTGGTAATTGCTGAAGGAGTTGTAGTCATTAAATTAATTAGTAAAGTCATGTTAGAGGTAACAAATGAAGGAACAAAACATGTTGTGATTGGACAGTAGAACCAAACACCAGCATTACCTTTTGTGAGAAGACAAGATAATTTTTAATGCCCTTATGCTAGCATTGTACAAAAGGGGAAAAAGGTAAGGAAGAGTCTTAAAATAAATACAATAATTTTTGACTTTGAGTTCTTTGGTAGAATAAGTAACTGAGTTTTCCTGAAAACCACAACAAAAGCAGATACATTAAGAGATAGCCAAGAGGATTGTAAATTATGTTCTTTTTCCAATTTATTTTTGGTGATAATCCATTTTCTCTGAGGATGTTCATGGAAGAATCTTGTTTCCCAGCTTGTATCTTTTGCTCAGTGTTTGCAATCCCTCTGTATAACCTTCACAAAATTCTGTACAAATTCTGGAAAACTTTTTTCTTCATATTCTTCACATTCTTTGCATTTTGCTGATTTTGTGGAAGTCAACTGAAAAACAAAATGCAACAGTAAAGCAGGATATTGATCCATTGGCTCCCATAGAGAATTAAGTTTTTTGCCCCGTTTTAGGAATAATTTCAGTGCAGGTAATGGCTTCAGAAAACATTAGTGGAAGTTTCCATGGTAGCTATGGTCTGTGCAGTTCCTGGCTTACTTTCTGAATAGGATCACCTTCAAGAAGTACATCACTTGAGTGAGTGATGCAAATGACTGTCCCTTTGAAAATTAGGATACTTTTCTGCATGTGTCTAACATATCTGACTTCAGGTACTGAAGCTGAAAACTGTCATTTACACACACACGTTCAAACACCCTGACATACGTATGCATGCACAAAAGTATTTGCTTTGATGGGAATCCTGACTGTGTTTTTCTAAAAGCCACTAATCTCTGACATGTACAAGTTACTGGAACCTCATTTGTTTTCATCTGTACCATCCCACTGTTTATGTAACAAAAGAGATATTCCTGCTACTGAAGAAACATTTTTGTTTTGCCACTTTTCCACAGACTGTTGGTGTTACATACCTTATTTTTGTCGAAGCTTTCATTTCCATTTTTCCATATGTTCCATACATCTTGTGTTTTACTACAATTTTTGATACGACATTCTTGAATAATCACTTCTGTCTCTAAGAAAAAGCACCTCATTACAAGTTCTTGGCATTCTTCCTGAAAAAAAATGCAGTTGCAATAGTTTTATGATTAAAAAGGAGTAAGTGAGTGTAGGACATAATTTATGATATAATTTAAAACACAAGTATTATATAAGTGAGATATAATTTAAGATAAAATCAGCCACTTTGTGGCTGATTTTTACTTACTAGGTATCTTTTCTTACTATTCAAATACATTTGAATACCTGCAGAGATGGGCTATGAGATCTAACAAAAAGGCCAAGCAATTTGCTAAGATGAGGTGAAACATAGTGAAGAACATAGTGAAGAACATAGAAAAATAATTAATCAGAATAGGAACCTGGGATATAACTAAACATAGTGGAATTAAATTAATATTGTTCTTAGTAGTTTTAACATTTTAACTCACAGATCTGAATTCAGAAGGGGTAAGGGAATGGAGGAAGTAGGTAATACTCCCTTAAATTACAAATTAATACCAGCATTATTTTAGCATTGTTTGCTTTGGTAAAATAATTTTGAATCACACAATCACAGAATAGTTTGAGTGGGAAGGAACTTTAAAGATCCTCTACTTTCAATCTCTCTGCTATGGACAGGAACTCCTTTCTGTAGGCCAGGTTGCACAAAGTCCAGTCCAACATGGCCTTGATCATTCCTTTTAATTGATTAATTTTAGTAGCAGATGACTAAATAAAAATAATTAATAACTGCTTGCATAATTTATCATAAGCACTTTGATTAGAAGAACTGTTTATTCCAAGGCAAATTATTTGACTTTAGCCACTTTTATCAAATTAGAACAAGTCTGCTTTGGGAGAAACTTGCTTCTACAGAAAGGAAGCCACCACATTGGATATTAGTTGTGGTCAAACGTGAAGTTTACTTACATCCTCATCTGCATTTGCAGTGTATAAACTGACATCAATATCCTAAAAGAAAACAAGAGTTGGAATTATGAACGTTAGCTAACAAATACCATCCCTCTCACTGACACTTCTTAGCTGACCACAGTCTTCTATGCTATATGAAATGCTGACTTCTTTGTGAACTCACTTTGGATGTCTTGATCCTCTCCAAATCTTGCAGAACTTCTGCCCACTTGCAATGACCTGCTTCTGTCTTTGGTACATAAGCACTGGAACAGCAGGAAAACAGTGACCGTTAGGCTAAACAGGAGGTATCTACAATGTTTATGCTGAAAAAAAGAGTCAGCAGTATAAGATACTACAGATATGTTGTTTGCATGTGTAGATACATATGGTCAATGTTTGGGGCAAGCAGATTTGACAAATCATAAAATCACATTGATGCATAAAAAGTGTATGTCACATCACACACTGTAAAAAGAATGTGGGGCTTTTAAATGCCAGATTTATGGAACATAATGCAAGAGAAAGGCTCAGTTACCTAATGTAAAATACCTAAAATTCTTTCGAAGGATAAAAATAAAATTCCAAATCCACTCTCTAAAGCAACTGGAGGAAAGTAACAGCTGTGATAGTAAAACTAAGTAATTTGTAGTTACTGTCTGATCAAGATTGACTTTGTAGTTACCATAGGAAGAAGATGATTAGTCCCATCCCATTGTTTAAAGGACAAAAGCAATGGCTGTTCAGAAGCTGATACAGGCGGTACTGCAGACAAGTGCTTTCCAGGTATGTTTTCTGAAAGACACAACCAAGGTGATACCTTGTCACAAGCTGATTGCACAGAATTTTCCTTTAGTTCTGACTTAATTAACCAGTTTGCCAAGACATCCAATCAAGAGAAGAGCCCGCTGTGTGTAGCTGGAAAGACCAACTGATTTGTAGCTTGGAGAAATGTATAATCACTTTACCAAACAGTTGGTAGAAAATCAGATGCTGAAGGCACACTGCGAAAGCTTGAATTCATCCTGGGCTCCCTATTTATTTATCTCTTCATACTGCAGGCTGCAGTTAAATGCGGAGGCAATATTAAAGAACTTTTGTTTTCCACCTCTCCCCTGGCTACCATTTGTCACCCAAATTCAATGAATTACCTTCAACTACAACATTAACTCCAATATTGTGGTTGCATATATGTGAGACTCTACACTGAATGCATCAAATGCTATGGTTGTGTGTATAAATGTTAAATAAAATACTTAGACACAGTATATACATACATTTCTTTACACAGCGTCTAATAGTGGGTGGTGATGCATTTAAGAGTTTCCTCAGTGGAGTCTGGCAACCAGAAATAAGGAGAAGCTGTGAACTGTGCATTGTCCATCAGGAGGCATTTCCCTGTGCACAGGGAAACCTTTGTTCCGAAGTCACAAGCGCTTTGATTTAAGCTGATAAAGTTCCCTCACAGACTTAGGCTAACTATCTGCAGCAGTTCAGTGGTTTTGATCCAAGGTCTTATTCCTTATCATACAGGCAATATTTTGTAACCGACGAAGTATATGTAAACTCAGAAATTACGTTTCTTTAGCAGTGGTTTATTTACATGCAAACCTGCACGTAAATGTTTAAAAATGGACCAGAGAACACAACAAAACAAGGACTAGCTCTCTGCAGTGGTAAAAGCATCCAAATGGGAGGTCAATCCATGCACTGTCAGGATTGCAGCTCACGTGCTGCAAGGTGAGTAATGATTATGTGTGTGAAGGGACTTCTGGAGAGTATTTGTAACAAATATTAGCTACTCTCTTAAACAGAAAATGTTTTAAGTGCATTGCAATTATTTTGTTTCCAAGCCCCAAAGATATAGCTGAAATAGCGTATTTACTAATCCTACATAATTTCCACATTCAATAATAGGAAGTAGTGTCAGCCCTTTTTACCCCCTTTGGTTGTCCAAAACCAATAAATAAGAGCTATGCAAATGAATGATTCTATGATAATCTAAATTGCAGTAAGGACAGAGCAAGTAACATCTCCTACATCCTCTGAAGAATTTCCATATCGAGGATGCTGTGTTATGGTCGGCCAAAGTAGTTCTGAAAGCAAGGTTAAAACTGTCACTGTTTCCACAACAAATGCAAGTTGAAAATACGTGAGCACTAAACCCCAAATATTAAGAATTTATAAATGTATATTTTTCAAATGTACAGGAAAACAATGGAAAATAATTATTAACTGCTTGGCTGTGGTCAAAAGAGATAAATAATTTTGCTACAGTATGACAGAAAGGCTTTAACCTTTTCACAGTTAACATTGATCTGAAATTGTCATGTTAATTCTTTTGGGTTTGGGTTTTGTTTGTTTTTGTTAAATCTGTATATTAACTGCTTTGATTTGATATGCTAATTCTTGAAAAATATCCTATTTTTATTGGGTTTGGGGGCTTTTTATTAGTATTATTTAATTGAAGTTCAGAAGTAGCCTTATGGGGAAACTCCAAGCGCATTTAAAGAAATTCTAAATCGGATTGGTGGATATAGCTGAAGAAAATGTGTTTTAACCTCATATTTTAAGAAAATAATTTAAAGTGTACTAGAAACATTTCGCAATAGCTAAACATTTTTATCATTTTACAGGCCAGTTTTTATCAAATGAGATGAGGTGACAATAAATTAAAATATGAAATAGTTATGATGGGTCCATAAGCGCAAACCAGCTTCGTATTTTATAATTAGTGTTATGGGGCCTTTAAAAGCTGATTTGAGAGGGAGTTGCAGTCCAAATGCATTGTCAAATCTATGCTGCAGAACAAAGTGTTCATGGTGAGGAAAATAATATATTAGAATATCTAGTGAATAATGGGCCAGGGTTATCATTAGTTTGTAATTTGTTTCCTATTTTTAACAATTGTTCACCGTGATGACACTGGAACACTGTGTTCTTAATGATTAATGTCGTTGTCTGCATCTTTGAATATAAGAATATAAGAATATAAGTTTTCTTAAATATGGTAGGTAAGTTTTACTGTAACAAAATAATAATTGCTAATGTAAAATAGATGCTTTGCTTTTAAAAGTAATAGAAATCTTGTACTGATGATAAATACGTGAGAAATATACTACATGTATACTCTAAAGAGTACTTCATTTGTTCATAAGGAGGTTTTTAATGGTAACTACATCCCCCAATGCATTCCTTTCATTAATTCAGGGCCATTTCCTACTTGAATTTCTTAATTCTTTCATCCAAACTATTATTCAACAATGTTAGCTGGCTTAGAAGCTTTGACAAATTGTTCTCCTGCCTTGAACACACAATATTGTAACGTAAAAATTTTCTTTGGACAGCGCCTTACTCTGTGTAATCAGTAACCAATTACTCTCTGTCTTCATTATATCTCTGTGAACATTGGACAAGGGAGCAGCTCATATTTACAGACATAAATATTTTTATCTGTAGCTTGTGTCCTGATTACTTGCTACTCTAAAGATTAAAGCCTTTGGCAATGGGTATGTGCTCTTCCGAAAATCAACAATGATATACCCAATAACATTTTGAAAAGGAATGCTGTTTTTCAATGATGAATTTAAATTAAGCATTTTAAAAGCAGTTACCTCTGAGTGATATCTAAGATACAGTAGTACTGTTTTGTCTTTAAAGAAGCTAATGTATAAGCAGATTGAAAAACTTTTCTTTAACAAAGCAGAAACAGCCAATGATTTTGCTGGTTTGGCTGTCACAGAAACAAGAATCTAAGTTAGTCAAAAGAAAATATTCACAGCTTTTTACAGTATTTAAGTTACATGTGACAGAAAATACAGACCTGTATTTCTGCGTATATGTTCTGTATTTTCTGAAAATTACAGGTTTCTGTCTATATACTATATGTCTAAATTACTTTATTAATATTTGCTTATAAATTTCTCATTGAATCCTTGACATGAGATATTCACGAGTAAGAAAGTTTATTTCCTGGCCTTGCCATTTGGTGCTGTTGGCAAAGTTCTATTTTTTCTCCTTATTTTGAACTGTATTTTTACTCTTTATTTATACCTTTATTCCTCATCTGCATCCTTGTTCTTGAAAACAAGCGACTGGAAACATACAACGTACTCAGATCTTATGAGGGATTTAGAAACTGGTGATAATATTTTCAGTTTGTATGAGAAAAAGGGAACTTCCTACGGCCGGGGTTTTCTTCATGACTTTATCACACTGGTGGCTCAGACCTCAACATGTTCCCCTGCCAGAACTTTATGTCCACTTCTTTCAAAATCCTGGAATGTCCTGAGAATCTTTCACTCTTTGCAGAAAACTCTTGCCCTGAAAATAACCCCAAAGCCCTGAAGTCTAACCTTCTTCATTTTTGGTTACTCTCAAATTTTCCGTAACTCCTTGACTTCTAGCGCACAGCTTTTTTCCTTGATCAGCCCTTTCGTTTCCTTGTTCCCGTGAGCAAATAAGCCTTCTCAAACAACTCTCTCTCTCTGTTTTCCCTTTTCTCATCTTCATTCTGTAGTACAATAGACTTCTTGCACATAATTTATCCTATTTTGGTCAGTCTCTTCTTCTGCCCTGTTCTGCAAATATGTGTCCTCAGCACTTTCTCTTTCTTGTACAGCAAAAGTACTTTAAATCTTCTTTTCTCTGTTACTGCTGCAAATTTCCCTCTAGAATCGTACCATCACCTCCAGCTCTCTCCAGTCCTCGGACATTTTGTTGAGGAACATCTCATGCATAAAGCTGGGGTTTTTTTTACATCCATATTCAAGTACTGTCTGCCTAATGCAGAGCTGAGTTTTACACCCATTCATTTGCGTTGTTGCTGCAATCCTTCAGTGTTTCTTTTGCCACAATAATTAGAGCCTCCTTTAGAGAGGCCTCCTCCCCCAAAAAAATCTCACCCTGTGGCCCTTGTTCTGCAGTCCTCTGCTTGTTGACTCCACTAATTAATTGTTCTGTCCTCTTGCTCTAGTGCAATTACCTTCAAGGGGACAAAGTGCCAAGTAGCTGCACAACCAGAGCGCTGCATCTGTTTAAGGTTGTGTATTGTGCATAATATTGGATCTCCTTCTCTCTGCTCAGAAGCACACAGAACATTTTTAATGTCAGAGTCTATAAGACTGGGAAGAAAATCAAATTCTTTTTCCCTAGTCTTGTACCAAAAGAACATTATTTTTTAACTTTTTTTTTTTTTCGGGAGAGAAGCCATGGAGAGTAAAGATTTCATAAAGTAATGGAAGTGACTGGAAGAGGAATGGAGCCCATAAAGAAAGCAGTACTTCTAAACTAGATAGATGTTTCCATATTGAGCCTTTAAATAAGTAATTTTGAAATCAAATTTTCATGGATTATGAGTAAGTTTTAGAGGAAAGACATGTTCTTAGTGCCTTGTCATGGAGTTAAATGCTGGAAAACACTAGAAGTCAAAGGAGCAGCCTCACTGAAGGATCTCTCTGCTCTTTCATTCGCAAGTTCCTCTAGACTGGTTATGGGAAACAACCAAAGGGAAACAACAACAACAACAAAAAAATCCCAGAATATGCATCAGTGTCAGAATGTAATTATTCAGATTGAATTCAGAGATAAAGACAGAGAACTTCATTAATGTTCTCTGAGGCAACAAGAAACTCTGGTGCAGATGGTACCTATAGGTACAGGCCTCAAATACACTTTGAGGGTAATTTTACTTGCATATCAGAATTATTTTTTATCAACAGAAAGAATATTAGTAATATTTACTTACGATGGGATCTAGTACCAGGACCTTAAATTCTTTTCCAATTTCCATAGATTAGTCCCATCTATCAAAGAAACTTATTTTACATCTCTGCTGACTTCTAAATGCCATTTGATGCCACAACTATTAAAGAGTTGCTTCTCTGCTATCATGGTGCCTGAATCCATTATGATTCCACAGCCATTGTAGTTCCTCTTCTCTGTTCCTACCAGTCTTTGCATAGAAGCCTAGGAAATCAGCCCTCAGGCTCCACCAGGTGTTTCCACAGCTCTCCTCCTCAAGCTTTGGAGGCAAAGAGTAAGCTTTCCATGCTTCTGTCTGGCTTGTACTTACAGATCCAGCAAGGAAGCCAGTGGAATCACTAGGTCTCAAACTGAATCACATGGCTGAATGCTTGTCTGAATGAGAGCCAAATCATGCCTTAGACTGTTACGTCCTCAAGCTTTTACGTCATAAAGTGCATTCTTAGAAGTTTTGTATTTAGCTGGAGTTAGGCTGGCTAAAGAACCTTTTTCAGCATTAAAACTCGGTATTCTTTAAGTATGATTCCTATTTGGTTACTTCCCGTTCTTCTCCCTGCCCCCAAGAACTACAGCTTTCCTTGTTTTTGTTGTATTGTGGTCACTCTTGCAGAATACTATCCTACAAGGCTTATTCTGCTTGTATTAGAGTAGCGTTAACCTTCAAAAGAGTGTTCTCAGTAACCAGCATGGCAGGAGACTCTCTCAGTTCAATCACATTTTGTATTCATGTGTTCTTTGTTTGCTTAAGTAGTTGTTGATTTGCTTTGACAGTCCTTCCTTCTCTCGTGTGCTCCTGCTAATTGGCATTTATGCCAGAGAGTAAAGTTTGCAATGCCTATTTGAAAATTTTGCCAAAAGGTCACAGAGTCATTGCTATTCCACTCTATACCTTAAACATCAGAACTTGAAATGTAAGAAGTTACATATTTCCTTTGACCTTTTTTTTTTTTTTTTTTTTTGTGAAGCGTGCTTGAGGCCCAGAGCTCAGACCACTGCCTTGTGAAGATGTGTCCTGTGCTTGGCTACGGACCTGAGAGAGAGTTTGTCCTTGGGGCACAGAAAGGTCTTACACCTTTGCCAAGAAACTTACAGTGACAGTAGCAGTGAAACCCAACAGAAGTGCCGCAGTATTTAGGGCTAAATATTACTAGCTGAGTGTTTGTATGAACATTTTTAATTGAGAGCCTTCCTTTTAGGCTGTCTCCTTTCACTCCCTCAGAGAAATAAGTCAACAATTCATGACCACAGACCCCTTCCATTAATAGCTCTGCTTGAAATAGGGGTGCAAGGTTCCTGTTTACATGATTGAGAGATCAAGGTATCAAACACGTTCCTTACTCCAGAGGCTGGACTTGGCCCTAGCCTGTCAATTCAGGAGCTCTCTTATATTTGCCAGATGGCAAAATCCAGCTGGGAAAGAAACCTAATACATGCTTCTTTCTCTGCACATCCATCCATACTATGTCAGTCTTTTCAAGGTATCAATCACTCCTCAAATTGTGAAAGATCAACCTAATGTTGTCTTGATGTAAGGATATATGAAGTTAACGTCAGGTAAGCTTGACAAACACCATGATTGACACAGGGACTCCCCAGGTTTTTGCTAGTGGCAAAATTAATTTAGTTCAAATACACGGTTAAAGAAAAATAACATAGCAAAGAATTCATTTGTAGGTCACAGATGGTTAGATTTGACCATTTCTCCCCAAATGACACCCTTCAGGATGCAAAATGCAATAATTAGTTAAAAGCCCTTTCAGAATAAGTTCTCCCAGATAAATAAGCAGTGGGAATAACAGGAGATTCAAAATGTAAAGGACATTAAGAAGACACACAAAATACAGCCAGAACTGAAGTTTGTTTAGCAAAATGTGTCCTGATCTATATATTTGCTGTTAGGCACTCCTTGTAAATATTATTTGTGGTATTTTTATCATAGCAACAAATACCCAAGAGGGAGTGAGAACACAACTACGGATGAAATTTTTGTGCCTTTAGGGGTAGGATATTAACATCTAAAACAGTATTAAACATGGAGACTTAAACAGCAAAAAATATAAATGATGTCATACCAATGCATAAAATTGGAAATTCTGAGACCATAAAAATAGTTGTCACAGGAACAACTGCTGGACAAATAATATCTCATCCTTAGCAAAATACTCAGCTTAAAGACTGTGAATAAGCCCATGCACTAATAGATGTCTGTAACTTGTAATAGATAAAAGACTAAAAATAGCAAACGGCAGTTCTCAAAATGGTGAAGTAAGGCAGTATTTTCAGAGCTTTTTTAAAAAGGAGAATTATAATCTATGGCATTCTCTTACAGTGATACTTCCACTGCATTTTGCTGGATCGTGATTTTTAAGGCAGGAGGCAGTTTGAAACACTCTACTTTTTCTTGTGCTTTTAACCTTCTTTACAGAGCAGAATGAAATCCCAATGTGTGACAATTGTCTTAGCTTTCCTGAAACCAACAAAGTTATTTCAATTTCCAGAGCTGTTGAGAATTTGACCAAAATATTAACCAGGGAAAAACAGGTTAATTGAACAACCCAGGAAAGCAGCACAGAAGACATTGTAAACAGATCAATAGGCAGAAAAACTAGAACCAGGATTCTAAGAAGGAAGAAAAAATTATCTCTACTACAGATTTATTTCATATAGGACAGGCATAGGAAAGGAAAGAAAATTTGGAAAATAAATTATTTCCGCTTTATGTTACTTTAAATCACTTATAAATAACAATGCAATAGGACTTAAGAGCAACAGAACAGTTCATTCTTTGTCTCATCTTTGGAAACAGGAGTAGTGATTATTGGAAAAGCTCTAGTGCGTGTGCTACAGGAACCTCCCCCTTTCATGTAAATTTTGAATGTATTTTTGTGGAATGTAGCCATTATGAGCTTGCACACTGAGCCACTTTTTCTTTATGTAACAAGGGCTGAGTGCAATACAGTAGTTGTCAATATTTGAGGTTTCTTTAATTTATATGGATGATGGTTTTCCTTCATTTCTTGGCAAGTGAACCCAAAATGAAAAGAGGAATGGAAGAGGTTGTGTGTTTTCAAAATAATGAGAGCCAATGCAACACTAAATTATATTAAGCTGGCTTCTGTATTGTAGCTCTCAAAAAAGCGTAAGTAGTAGTCAGAGTTCTTACCAGTCCAGCACAGCACTCATCCAGAAAATTTTACATTTTCTTTCAGAAGGTGACTGTATGAGTGAGAATATCCATTTAAACAAAAGTATTTTTTAAAAGATTGATAAAAGTACTTCACAGAGATGGTAAAAATAGCTGTATATAAAGTAATTTGCAATACTGCAAAGCACAAATGACTCCCTGAATGCCTTTATATTCCAAAGCTGTGTGGGCCAATATTATTAAAACAAGAAAAACCCTTGGCTAAAATTACAGGTCTGCACTGTAGGATTGCTTACTTCATTGGTTTAACGTACAAAATGTCCTGCCAAAAGCAACTCACTTTGTTGAGAGTAATTGAGAGATAACAAATGATTCTGATATGCCCTTACAAGAGGCAAGATAAACTGTAAGAGATGAAATATACATTGTAAGTTTAATCCATGACCACACTGCAAAAAGCCAATCGATTCTATTTGATTTTTATATATATGTGTGTGTATATTACTTACAGAATCATGATTAGCCTCAAAAAGTAAAAGAAAGATACTGGGCTATAATGTAATCTGCCACAAAAATTGGTACTTCTTACAAACTGGAAAGGGCACATCTTCAGATTAACATCAATAATAAAGAAAGTTTCAGATTCAAATCAGACTGCTTTCAATAGCTCCCACTGAAATAAATGCTTGATTCAGCTGTAGGTTTAGAGTGCATGCCACGTCCACATTATGGTAAGGCACAAGAGGATGATAAGTTAAAGATCAGGTTTCCCCATAATATTTTATTTCAGGCAAGTTTTTTCATCACTTTTGAATGCTAAAGCTAGACATCAGTCTTATGTCATTCTAAATAAGGGCTGATACAGTGTTTTATTTGCCTCACAGTAATGGTCTCTATTTAAGAATAAAATAATTGCTGGTGATACTAATAACTGTGTGTCATACTGCGTGCCTGAACACAACTCAATTTGCTGAAGGCAGTACAACCCTGCTGCTATAGGTTTTTCTTTGCTCTGCCACCAGCTTACTGCTTGCCTGTCACCAGAGCAAGGTATCCATTTGTCCTGAATGGAAACACAACATTGCAAACTAATTTATTTGCGAAGAACAGCTAACAAAGCTGGGTTTGGCAGATACTCACCCAAATATCCTGTAAGGTCCTCTGGGTTGGTAAAGCTAGAATCAAATTTAAAAGTCACCAAATATGCATGGCCATTCCCTTACAGCATGGCACCTTCTGGTACAAAAGCCAAAACAGGCATCATGCACCTAGAGCCATGTGCCACAATGCAACTGAATGCAGTAAGGAAAGTTCATGGGAATTACCACAGCAGAGTCCCAAACTGCCTCCTGGCTACTGAAACTTCTCTGACGTTATGTTGGAAGATGTTCAGACTTAGCTTTACACCCAACTTTTATTTTCTATGACATGCTGCTCATAATTAATCTCTGGGCATTTCAGTGTGGGACCTCTAGGTGCTAAGGAGCCTGCTGACTCTGTCCAGGTAAGCATTACTCTTTGAGGTTTTTTTTTTTAATATTTAATGATTGCATTGGTTGCCTATTTCCAGAAGGGGAACAAAATCAGAACAAAATGCGGTTGTGTTGCATTTTGTCTCAGGTCAGAGTGAGCACATCAGCACATTCCTACTACTTTGATAGATTACACCAATTCCCAAATGAAAGCCGGAGCTGCGGCCAGTGCAAACATTTATTTTAAGGATCAAGAGAGCACAAAATATTCTTTCTCTGAAGTTCCTTGTGCCCTTTCCATAGGACACGCAAACTGGGTAGTCAGCAGAGCAGAGAGTATGGCTGAAATGTGTATGCTGAAGAATTTTACACTTTCCTTCCCTAAAATCAGGAACTTCTACATTTTTAACACACTGATTTTTGCTCCTACTCTCCAGCAGTTGAATTTCTGAACTATTGCACCAGACTCCTCCTCCTGAGAACACACACAACAAAAGTTTTCCGAGCTTTTGCAAGAACAGGTCCAGCAGCATTTCAGACCCAGGAAACAAAACTTTCTCCCTAATTCTTTTTCAAAATTTTACATGCTTGATTTTTCCATTATCCATTCATGTCACTACTGTGTGGCATCTCCAAAAGGCTTTCTTGCAAATTGATTAGGCCAGACTTAATGCTCTCAGTTGTTTTACACTTGGACATTGAGCTTGCAAGTTGCTGTGTCTGTTCTTGTCCCTCTGCGTTTTCTACCTTTTGCTTTCAGAGCCTGAAGGACATTACTGATCTTTATCTTAGACCTGTCTAGGCAGCCAGCAACACTTTTCTATCAGAGTGGCCACAGGAGTCATCTTGTTGACAATTTGTTTTAAATTAAAGCTTTCTTTACACAGCTTCTGCACACTCAAAGGCCTGCAGAAAATAATTTATGAAGAATTATGTCCCATATAATGACACTTCATTATCCTGTGCTGGTCTCTTGTAATATATACCTTATGGCTAATAAGATGAGGTTATATTCCCTACAGGTTAAAATAGGTACATATTCCTGTTATGAATTAGACAAGCACGCAAAATTTAGGAAGAGCAGAGCTGACTGCAAGCAAAGGCCTGATGTCCCCAGCTGCATCCAGCTGAGAATGCCAAGGGAAGAGTACACCGATACCTCCCTCATATATCCTTGTTTTCCAGCAAAGAAGACTGCATATAAAACTTGTCAGATTTGGGGCTAGTGTTTTCCAGTTTATAAGTTCTCTAGACCTTTTTCGCCTGCTATTTATCAGCATAGATAAATATGTGCTTTTAAATTATTTTTTTAGAATTTGATATGAAAATTTCTCCTGTGTAAATATTTTTTCAGTTTATGTTTCAGTTCTAACAGCCACTGTTTAGTCCTAAACATAAAATGATGGCAAGTAACTCAAAAATGCAAAATGTTACATTAATGAGGCCTCTTCATAATGTAATTTTCTGAAGAGCACTGTTTTTACAAGCATTTGTAACCTAAGAGAACATAACTTTCATTTTTTAGGTCAGATGGAATTTTCTAAAAGTCATAATGTCATAGTGTCTTGAATAAACACACATTATTTTCAAACATTACAATGGAGCAAATACTGGTATCTACTCCTTTCCTGAAAACAAGTACTTTATTTCATTGTGGGTTTGATCTCTATTTTTGTTTCAGTTCACCAGGCGCTGTGAGAACATTTTCGTCATTTGCAATACCGATTTCAAAACTGAGCAATCTAGCTGAAAGAAAAAATATTTCTTCTCTCTTAGTTTAAAACTATGAATTACAAAAAGCATGGGTTTGTGTTTACGAATTCTAAATACCTATACTACTCAAATGCTTGACATATTTTTCCTTAAGGTTCTTCCCTGTCCTTCAGAAAATCTGAGGGACAGTGAGCAAAAAGAATAACCTATTACTTTGAGAATGCTCCCTTTTTTCTTCTATGTAAGAAATAGTTTAGGTAGTCACATTTAACTCACATAAGACAAGATTAAAATATTCTTTGATCCTGTTATTTCCAGTCTCATTTCTTTGGCATCAAGACTGACAAAAGTTGTAAGTAAATTACAAAACAAACCAGAAACCAAGAAGTTGTCATTTACAATTTTATAGGATAAAAACTTTGTAACAGCTAAGAACCTGAGCATACAACCTAGAAAATCTCTTAAAATATGCCATTATGGGTTTTTTTCTGGTTAAAAATACCAAGTGAGATGTTTAAGTAAAGGGTTTTTTTGTTTGCAAAAAATTATAACTGGTTATATGAATTAGAGAAAATGATCCTTTAGAAAATAATTAATGTATAAATAGAATTTTTTTTTTTATTTAAGTGAAGGCTGTATTATTTTCTGATATTTAAATCAGGACAAAACAGGTGTCATAAGTTGCTTTGATATAAATCCCTCTGTCCTAGTTTTTGGATTCTCCATACTTTTGAAATGGTTTGAGCACTGAGCTGTTAGGAAAGGTACTGGCAAAACCCCTCAGATCCTAAAGAGGGCAGAAGATCACTTGTAGCCCTTCATCTTTTTGGACCACGCTGTTGTTGAAAAGTCACTTTTACTAAGTGTAATACAGAGCTTGAGTTCATTCTCAACACTGCATCTTGCTCAGAGTGGTAGTCAAATTATTATTTTCTTCTTAAAAGCTGTCACACATGCACAGCACATAAATTTGCATTATTGTCAAGTCATTCATCTTTAGCTGGATGAAAACTACTACAAAACTACTTTGTCCTCGCTGTGACCCGTGTATCCTGAAATTGCACACAGTTTAAAATGAGACCTGAAATATTCATGTATCATTTAAATTATGCAAAATAATCTACAGACGACCATAAAATCTTATGAATCTGAGAGATATTTTCAGTTATATGAGGGCAGGAGATGAGTGGCGGTTTTGTCCTTCAAAGAAAAAAAGGAAAAAAAGAAGAAGAAAAAAGGGAAAACAAAAAAAAGAAGGAATTGTTTCCAAAGCAGAACATGAGAAAAATTAAATACTATAAAGGAGAGCTACACTTCGTGTTCTGATCAGCTAGAGACAATGCAAATGGTAACAGCAGGTACCCACAGCAGAGTTTTCAACTGGGTTTATGCCCACTGAATGCCAATGTAGATTTTCAGGTAAACAACCATCCTGCTCCTTAGCAGTTACATTATTTCTCTTCTGTGCTCACACAGTGGAATTGTTCTTGAGAGATTGGCTACTAAACCAAACACTTTACAGTCAGAACCTCATTGCTACCTGCATAATGCTCCTAGAGAAGATTCTTCAATATTCTGGGGGAGCTATTTGTCTCGTAATACATCTGTAACTCCATATCACAGCTTAATCTTTTTATTAACAGCATGTGGACCTTCTCAAAATGGAAGAGGGTATGAAGAAGAAGAGGAAAGACCTTCAAGGATATCTAAATGTTGCCTTCTGCCGTCATATTAATAAGAGCCTCTGAAAGGGGAGCTGCTGGGCAGAAAGGTAAAAGTTTTACCTGCAAATCAACAGCAGACAGAATGAAAAAAATTGTAGCTGATTCACATAATTCCAGACCTTAATGCTGATATATTATTTTATCACCTCCCCTTTGCATTAGTATCACGATGCAAAATGAAATTCACCTCATTTACTACAGAAAACTTTAAAATGAAGCCTCTTTAGTAGCCCAGAGAGCTGTATCTTTGAAGGACTAAATCCACCAAAATATGCTTAGAAAGTCTAAGATAACGCAAATTAGGGCTCAACCTTTCATTCTGAATAGAAGCAAGGGAGCAGGAAAATGGGGTTAGTCTCTAACTGTGTGGAACAGGATAATGAGGTGAGAAACATCTCCTTTGTATGAAACAAAATGAGCATAACTGCAGGCTCAAAGCTGTAGTCCATTAAATAATACTGTGTTTGTCTGGAATGGTAATAAAACAAAATTAAAAAGTAAAATCATGCAGTTATCCAGTTGGTTTCTGTAGGAAACGGGAAGTCACAGGAGCAGTCTCTCCACTTGTATGTAGCTAGGGATTTCTGGGGAACACAAACAACTGGCTAAATGAGAAAAATTGCAGAGCAATTAAGGACATAGAAGAATTCAAATCATGCAAATCAAGGCTCTCTGCTGAAAAGTTTGCTTGAACGTGAGGCAAGGAGATGTGAAGAAAAGCATACATAGGATTCAAGAGAGAGGGAAAACACCCCCACAAGAATTTAGCCAAGTCATAAGGGTTAACAACTCTACTTTGCAAAGAGCATTGTGAGACATAAATCATCTGGTGCATTGTGTTATGTTGCAGGAGAAACAGCTACTTTTATAGCAGCCTTTTCTTTATGAGTTTAGCTGGAAGCTGTCTGATAGCATTGGAAAGAGAATTGCATGACAAATATATTTTTAATATAAATTGTACTTTTTTATAACTAACAGAATTCATAAAAGTAACTGTTATTTCCATACCTGTTTTCCTTAAATCAGTACATTCAAGTGACACTGTGAGGTCTTCTCCTCCCTCAGCTGCTGCCCAACCTCCCTAGGATCTCTGTTAGAAACTACTGGACGATTGTGATTGTAGTCAATCCAACAAAATCCCATATTCCCTCTGAAAGGACTTAATGAATCATCATCTATTTTGAGATTAAGTGAAACATCTAGATTGTATTTAAAGGGGGAGTTTTTCTTAATCTAAAAAAAAAAAAAGTGCTAATATACACTGCCACTTGAAGACACTTTCCTTTGAAAGTTGCCATGCTGACATTTTTCTCTTTTTCCTCTAGAGAAAAAAAAAAGAAGAAGCTGTGAATAAGCTATTCTCAGAATAACTTCATTCAGCAAAACATTATTTCTTGGCTTGGGAAACTACCATTGAATGCTGTGAAAGAACAGTGATTCACAAGTCTGTGCTGGACACTGATGTGATATCACTTCACTACCCTACCTGTCATTCAGTCACCAGACCAAATGTGTAGGAGGAGAAATCTCAAGAAATTGTAGAATGACCAAAGCAAGAGACTTTGTTTGTTATCCTCACTTGGGAGCTAGGGAACAGAAAATATTACATCCATTTCTCCTTGGCAATAGTCATGAAAGCTGTATTTTTCATAAGGTTTGGAATGGTTGTTTCATGATTTTCCCCTTGTTCCCACTACCATCTGGAGAACTTGGAGACAGAACGCATTTTCATTCAGCTTTGCAAGAAAGGTCTGATTCCAGCTTAGGCTGGGGATGTCAGAGCACTAAAGTCATTGGAACACAAACAGAAGAAGAATCCTGCTTGTACTAGTGCTCTTAGAATCAGTGAAGAAGGACACCATGTGAAACATCCATCTCCTCACTCTTTATTTATTTTGTTCTCATTTTTATGTTAGTTTAAGGGTTTATATGAAAGAAACAAGTCAGGGAAAAACTTTCATTCAGCAACCTCCTTAACAATGACCTTCTAGAACCACTTAAGAGCATCACAGCTCACAGACTGGCACTGGACAGGAGCTACTTCAGTGTCCTGGGCACACTAAGAGGTTATTTGTGAGCCTGTAGATTAATATTTTCTTTGATTGTTTCCCTGTCAAGATCCCAAGGACCAGCTACTTTCTAACTTTTTGTTTATGGCACCTTTTCTTCTGCTGTATGGAGATAACTCACAGCAAAGTGGCCAACAGCCAGAAATTCTGTTACTCAGTCATTTTCAGTCATGATCAGATTTCTGGGAAATTGACTGGGAATCTTGGTTCCTAAATTTCTGCTAATGTTGTAACAACCTGTCTGTTCTGCAGGGAGTGATACCTCTTTGAGCATCTCTGGAAACTGTTCTGAAGTTTCTAATCAGAATGTGCTTAAGTTAGCTTTTGTGCAGTAGTTTCTATTACAATTTTATATAAACAAGTTCTGTTAAAAACAAGTGAAAAGATAGCTCATCTAGAAAAGCATCATACAGGTCAAGTCCTTAATGGTTATTAAAGATTTAAGGGAAAAAAATCTGTACAAAACAATCACAGAGCACACAACAATATTTTTAGTCTTAGTGGCTGGAATCTCCTCAGCTTTTTTCCTAACAGTAGATTATTCTACTATGATTTATATTTTCAACTCGTGCACTTCTTTATTCTTTTAAGGGGTACAACATGATGTTACACCTCTATGTTACACCTGGCTGTATGTTACACCTGTTTTTAGATACTAAGCCTTATTGAGAAGGATGTTGTCTTTTTGTTGTACCTTCAAAGCTACCTCATTCACTGTGTATAAATATAAGAAACAGCATAAAACGATTAATTTAAGAGATGATAAAGTAATAGCGAAAATACTAGATGACTAAACTTACATATATCTTTAAAAGGGGTAGTGGTACAGTTGTATTTTAAAATGTTCACTGGCTTTGGAAGCAAACAGAATTGCTTCCAGAACACATGAGACTTCCTTTCAGTTATGATGAAGGATGAAGGCATTTAAATAGGTAAGTTATAACAGAAGCAACGTCAGTATGACCAGAGGGTAAAACAAGCTTGCTTACTGAGACAGTCACACAATCCTGTGTCTGCATCTTGCTACATGAGTAATGCCTTTTTATATTCTTTTAAGAGCAGTTGGGGAAATCCTGTAGTCAAAACAACATTGGCTGTATTTGTGTTTGAAATGCTCAGCATAAATACAGACTTACTTGCTCATGATGCACTTGATTTTTTTACAGGCTTAGAAGGTAAATAACCTTAAGTGTACCCACGTGAACTACTGGCAATCATTGTGGAAGAACTGGCAGGCTCAAGACAGTGACCCATGATCCACTCCCAGCTTTCCACAGCCTACATTGGTGACACTTGAGTTCCAAATTTTTCTCCAGAATCAGGAGGTCTGTATTTTTCTCACTTTTAATAAAAGTTGAGCTAAGTCTGATGCAATCACTCTGGTACTTTGCATGTATAAAGCTATTGAGTAATCATACAAAGCTATTGGGTAATCAATGATTATCTCAATTTTGAGATAATTAATTGATTCTGTGACTTCTGCAGAAAAACAACTGGAAAGCCAGCAGAAAAGATGAGGCAAGACTTGAGCATGGGACTAGTTAACATAAGAATCATCAACCAATGGATGAATGATTAGTAAGAGAACTATGTGACTTGTAGCCAATGGACATTAATGCCTTTGTTTGCTAGAATTTTATAAAGAGTGAAAAGTTTTTATAGTCAGTGTGCTGGCTTTGTTGAGGTGCCATCCAGCCTCCATTTCTGGGCAGAATGGTAAATAAGTCAAACACCTCAGCTCTGTGATTGGATCTGCCTCTTGCACAACCTGTTTTGGGACAACACCAGATGCTAATAATTTTAGAGTTATAACAAGGTCATCTGGCCACGCTGCCCTCTGGAAATGCAACTGCTGCTGAATCCTCTAGAAGATGTGTGGGGAGTTCTGAAGAGTACTGCAGAGGCTGGACACTTGCAAGGATTTTCCCCCTGTACTGAATACCGTTAAGGATCGGGGGTTTTGGCCTCACATGTTGTGAAATATCAGCCAGACATAGGGATTAGGTCCAAGCAGAAAAGCTGGCCAGAACTTGCTATGCCACAAATCAACTGAAAAACATAAATGTGGAAAAAAACCCCAGACCTGTTTACTGTGTAATTCTGGTACCACTGAACAACAGAGAGTGGAAAAACCAAGGCAGAAAATTATAGAGTGCAGTGATTTCATCTAAAATACTGGAGATGTTTCCAAGCCTTAAATTTGCTCTGTTACCTACTTTTCATGTTGGGTTGCAAAATAACACTAAAAGCTTTGCTGAAATTTCCTAAAATGTCATGTTGTTTCAGTGACCCTTACCTGACTCTGCAGCATGCTCAGTGCTCCAGCAGAATTTTGTGTTGGCTGTGCCGTCCCCAGCATCCTGCCCGCTGGACCATTACTCAGAAGAGAAGCACAGCATCTGGATCAGGAGACTACATTTTGGGACCTAGATGTGGTGGGGGAAAAGGTAAGTATAAAGCCACAATAGATTTCTGAGTGGTTTTTAGCCCATCTATTAAGATCATTCAAAGCAGGAGGCTGCTGAAATTTCACAACTTCTGTAAGTCCCCTTTGCATATTTTAAATGAATGGAAAACATAAAACAGACTTTTGAAAGTGTTACTTTTAATTAGTTAATAGAATTCCATCTTTGAATGCTACAGGATAAAGGGGGTTCCCCCTGAAAAAATGCATATTGTCAGCAAAGGATAAACTTTTGTGATTTCTCATAACAATCATGGTGACTGTCTAGCCAGCTCATTGTCCTTTCTATTACCTTTCTGTAGATGACACAATAAAATACAATTGGAATGTTTCACTTCTCTTTTATAATTTTGTCCCTAGATTCGTGTTCAAATCTTGCAAGTGTTGTGGTTGGAGAAACAAGCAAATTAGAAATACAGCAGAAAATGACAGCATGTTGACAGAACAGTTTATTTGGGCATTCATATTATTATTTTTATGAAAGGAGTCCTAACATAATCTGCAAGAAAATAAATTTATGAAGGAGGCTGCCTACCAAAGTTGTAGAAGCTCCATCCTCAGAAGTACTGAAAAATCAGCCAAGCCTGGAGCAACCTTCTGTGATTTCAAAGTTAGCCCTGCTTTAGATGGGAGGCGTGAAAGAAGGGTCCTGTAACTGCCTCTTCCAATGTAAACTATACAATAACATTAGGCCTTGAATTAAAAGAAATGTGATGGAGGATGGAAATATGCAAACACGCACAGATGTGTGATTACATAAGCATTATCTTCTTACAAATTTAAGCACTGAGAATTTCAGAGATATGGGTTGAAAACAGTCTTGTTGCTGTAATAGGTAAAGTGAAGAAACTACACCACTGCCAGTTTTTTAGCCCTTTGGCAGCTGGGTCTCAAACAATAAGGTTCAGTTTCAGTTACCTTTATTTTGGTCACAATGAACTTGTTGGAGCTGGAATATCCTACACTGAATTATTTACTCAGGCTAGTGATTTTCTTTTAAGTCTCTTTAAGAGTAATTCAGTCATTTCCAAAAACAAATTAGCAGAAAATACGCATTTCTTTTGTATAAAGAAAATGTTTATAAGCATTCAATTACAGCTGTGCTTTTTGGTAGTGTGTTCAAGTTTGGCAGCCTAGAAAACCTGCATAAACTTGGCCAAGTCCTGAGTGGCTTCATTTATTTACATAATTGCAGAAGAGATTTGTTGGCATTGTGTAGGTTGTCTCCAGCAGTCTCTTCAGTGACACATTCCATCTCAGAGCTTCCAAGGCAAGCAGAACCTTTTGTATGTGTGTACATATACACAAAAAAGGCTTTCTACAGGAACAGTGTGGTGAAGGCTTAGGAACAGAAATCAGTGATGCTGCCAGTGCACAGCAGTGGAATTTGAGTTGCATGACTGGATGGAGAGCACAGCAAAGAATTAAGACATGGTGGAGGGGAAAGGAAGGAGAAAAGTTGAGTGTAGCAGAAGGATTTATGAACACTAAATCATATTCTACTCGAGAACTTGAAACTCAATCCCATGCCCACTGCCTTCCCATGAATTCATAATTACAAAAAGGTATTAAATCTTTAATCACAGTATGATGTAATGATTCCCTTTTACTCTTACAAGGTTTGTGAACCAAATGGACTGTTTTCACTGAGTGGACCAAGCTCCTGGAAAAAAAACAAACCAAACCAAACCAAACCCCTGTATAAACAACCTTGTTTGGAAAAAGGGGTGTAGAAAAGGAGACACAAGATCACAGAAAGAAAACATGGGTTCAGTGACAAAGGCATCTGGATGCAGCTCTGAGTCCTGTCCCTGCCTACATCTTACCATCTCCCTGTGATTTGGGCAAGCAGCTTAGCACAGATTTTTCACAAGCAACAATAATTTTCTGAGCTCCCTCTTAGAACAAATCCTGCCTTTTAGTTGTTTTGCATATCTGCCCCTAGGATAGGATGCTTCATGCTCCCCAAGAAAATACTTCTAGTTGCTACAGTCAGCTAGCTCAGATGCAGGTTTCTCCAGGGCAGATGTTACAGCTTGAAGAAATTCGTGCCCTTGCAGAGTCCTCACAGCTGCCACAGAACACAGTGGGGGTGAAAGGGAACACAGACAATCCTAGAGAATGCTAAACAATCACTCAAAACAAAAATAAAAATTCATCTCCTGGACCCAAAATATTTAGGTTCTTCCAAATTTTTGCATTTGTGGAGTGAAACTCCTCTTTTCTTATCCTTCCGAACTTTTGAGAAAAATTAACTAGTTCATGGTCAAGCAGAAAATGGATAATACACTGGTAAGTGGCATAAATATTCATATATGTATTCTAGCCAGTATAAAATCATATTTCTTGTGCCCATGTAATTACTGTAAGATACAGTGTAGCTAAGGCCTCTTTTATTCAATAAAAATGATTGAATATTAAATAAAATGAGTGAAAGAAAGCTGTAAGCAGTGAGGTAGCATGTGTGAAGCCCAGTCTGACGACTTTGGCCATCACCAGCATCCAGTGCTGGCCACTGCAGCACAGGTTTATCCATGGAATCCCCAGGCTGAGAACAGGCACCAGTGCAATCCCAGGTTGGCTCCCAATGCCACCCGCCTTCCACCCCTCTGCTGCCCAGCCTCTCCACTGCACATGACAGCCCTGAGTACAACTAATCACAGTATCAGCATTAATCAAACCTCAGGAACGTGGAACCCCAATTGATCTATTTACCCTGCCTAGAAGGAGCATAAAGAAAATCTCTAAAAACTACACCATTACCAAAGTACACTGCCAGGGAAATAAACTGTACTCTTTTGTTTTTCTGCCACAGGTTACAGTAGATGAGCCTTCGAGAGCCGCAGTGACTCCCACTCCTGTGTTTTTACAAGCACACTACACACCCTTGGTTCTAACAGGTACACCTCTTCTGTGTCTATTGTTTTCATGGCATTCAGCCTGAGGTTAATATGACATTCAGCCTGAGGCTACTTGACTGTGTGGCTTATACAAATGGATATAACTGGTTATTTTTGAGCAAGTGTGCTCATGTTGATAGCTTTTCCTCTTACAAGTAGGCAGATGGCAGTAAACAGCTGCAGCTTTCAGAAGTCAGGCACATTGATTTCCATAGAGACCCTGACAAAATCCTCTCCTTAGCTCTGGAAGGGCAGATGAGGTTCCCACTTCCCCGTACAGGAAGACAGGCAGCAGCTTTGTCACTTGCCAGAATACATACAGGTCCCACTAGTAGAAGTGCCATAATTCTTAACAGGCCAATGCAGCACAAAAAGAAGCCACAGAGTTCATGCCCAACTTTCTATCATGTTGTTAACCAACCAACAAGAACCAGTGCTAAAAATATGTTAACAATGTATTAACAGTTAAAATTATTTAAGTTGTGTGAAATAAAACCTGGTCACTCTTGTTATTCCTTTACCAAAAAAAAAAAAAAAAAAAAAAAAAAAAAAGGGGTCTTCTACTGTATGAGCTGTTCACAAAAGCTTTAGCTCAACAACTGCATTGCCCAATTTGTATCTGCACTAACACAGTCGGTGGCAGACGGTGACCTGACGTCGTCAATGAGATCAAGTCCTTTCTCCAGCAGAGACAATAAATTTTTTCCACACTGTCCTTATTTATAGCTTAAACTCTAGGGAAGAAAATTACCAACACTTGACATTCACAGCCTTCTGGCAGAGACTGCAGCCAGGGAAAGGTGCAGTGGGAATAATTTCTGACTAGCAGTTTAGAATATGATGATCCATCGACTCAAAAATAAATTGCAGCCGGTAAATTTTCTTCTCTTATATTTTTACTTACAAAAAGACATTCTAATACATTTGATAAATTTGAGTAATGAGTGGGCTGGATAAGCAACTTTGGTATAAGATGTTTTTAACTATCACAGAGTACAACCTTTTAGTCTACACGTATTTTTATAAAACAGGCTTTAAAATGCAGTTCCTTGGTGGTCAAAAAAAAAAGCCCATCTGCCATTTTTTTACAAAAAATTTTTCAGTGTTGGTACTAGAGTTAATTGGTAAACTATTAAACTGTTCAATTGTAATTTATAGCAGCAGTATCAGCAAGGTCTGAATGATCACCCTATGCTGCCACGAAGGGCATACCTCCTCTGTTATAGCATGAAATACTATATGATAGTTTGTACTGATGCATGTATCTGGTCACCTGCTTATAATAATTTATCAGCAGAGACAACAGCTTAATTATATAGTACATCTCCTGCTGGCTTCCAAATATTTCTGCTATTCTTCACTAATTTCTAAGGCAAATAATAAATAAATAAATAAATAATCAGTTTCCTTATTCTAAAATAGTACATTGATTTATGAATGGAAGACAGAAAGCTTTTATTCGCCGCCAAGGTGGCTAAATTCTTTGTGTTCTCATCATGATACAAAAATCTAGCCCCAGCCACCCATAAATCCTGATGGATGATAGAAAATAGGCCCCTGGTCAGTTAAAGGATGTGGAGGAAATCCTAGACCAGACTTCTTAGAGAGCTGTGCAGAATATTATCTCAAAGGTGGCACTCAGCCCTGGTCAAGTGGGATCTCTGTTTACACTGATATAGTGCAGGCAGCTTGGATGAAATAGCTCTCTTCTGCTCCTACCTTCAGGTTCATTTGGAGCATGGGATCATAGGATCCGTCTTGGGAACAGCACTGGACCAGCACGAGGAACCTTCACTGTGCAGGAACCTTCTCTGTTTGCCACAGAGGCCGTGAGAAAGTAAATTGATCTGGGATTAATGATATGAAGCCAGAAGTCCTTTTCTCTGTAAAAAATAATCTGACTGTACCAGGGACCTCCAACATTGTCCTGTCCCATTAAACTTGAGCTCAAAAAGGAGTTCTGAGTGTATATTCCCATGAGGAACTATTAATAGTGCTTTCTTCTAGAGTCTGCTCTTTGCAGAGACAAACTCCATCACCTTGGTTTTTAATATGTCAGCATTCATTCCTGGAATGAATTTCTGTCCTATCAAAACCTGTAAAATGGGGACCAGACACCTGAGTTGAGTGAAAGTAATGTCTTCAAATTTGGGAAAATTTGAATTCAAATTTGCTTATAGAAAATGAGATTTTACTTCATACATATTTCCCTGAGAAATAAGTAGCTGATAATAACTGATAGTAGGGATTTCCTCCATTTCTAGCCAATTACTTTTGAAACACTTCTGAAAATTAGAAAAATTTTAGCATGCATGGAGAGCAGATGGACATGTTTGGGATACTCTTGTTTTGCCTAACACACTATAATTTGGTGTAGGGAATTGGAAATGTATTATAATAGTGAGAATTGGCAGTGAATTATTGTCCTGTGGTAAAAATAATATTTAAAGTCACTATCTTCCATTATGAGTGTTTAGGTGCACAGAAAAGCCTCATTTAATAAACCAGGAATGCATGAGTATTCACTCTCCTGGGGCTTAGCTCCTGGTAATGCTGCAGTGATGAAACAGAGAGTATAGCAACAAGACTGAGTCATGTAAAAAAGCAAAAGGAATAAAATCTGTACTTCTGTGCAGTCTAACAAGTTTGTTCCAAAAACTGGGTTTGGGCTGCTATGCTTCCCTGATCCCTGCAAGCAGCAGCACTGTGCTGGCCTGGAGGCCAGTGACTTCCTTTACACCCCAAACCACACTGTTTGGATAGAACAGGATGTCTCACAGTGAGCTGTTCCAGACTGCCTTTCTCCCTGCTGTGCTGGCTACAGCAAGCTGAACACCCTGAGCACAGAAAAGGGAAACACTGCTCTGACAGAGCCTTGAACCTGACATTGGAAGGTTTGTGTCAAATGTATCACTGTCCATGGCCTGAAAGACACTACAAGCTGAAGTGAGAATGAACTTTTCACTCATAAGAAAAAATCTAGCATTTTGTTATCCATATGGTCCAATTACTCCATATCAGCCTGCACCTCTGTCCCGTGACCCCTGTCTATTTTCAGTGAACACTTAGGCAGACTTAGAATGGATCTGACTATAATCTTATTTTTCCTAGAGAATGCAAACATTCATAATGACGGCAAGGTATCATAAAATTGTTTAGGTTGGAAAAGACATTTAAGATCATTGAGTCCAGCCATTAACCTGAGCACCACACCTGCACATCATTTAAGTATCTTCAGGGTTGGTAACTCTGCCACTTCCCTGGACAGCCTGTTCCAATGCTTGAGCACTCTTTCAGTGAGGAAATTTTTTGTAGTATGCAATCTAAACCTTCCCTGGCACAACTTGAGGCTATTTCATCCTGTCTTAGCACTTGTTACTTGGGGAAAAAATCGACCTCCACTTGGCTACTACCTCATTTCAGAGGTAGACAGCAATAGGGTCACCCCTGAGCCTCCTTTTCTCCAGACTCCCCAGCTCCCTCAGCTGCTCCTCATCAGACCTGTGCTCCAGACCCTTCCCAGCTTCGCTGCCCTTCTCTGGACTCACTCCAGGACCTCAATGTCTGTCATATAGTGAAGGGCCCAGAACTGGACACAGCATTAGAGATGTGGCCTCACCAGTGCTGCGTACAGGTGGTGACTGGTGAGCCCTGGTCCTGCTGGCCATACTGTTCCTGATCCAGGCCAGGATGCCATTGGCCTTCTTGGCCACCTGGGCACACTCTGGTTCATGTTCAGCTGTTGTCACCAGCACACCCAGGCCCTTTTCTGCTGGGCATCTTTCCAGCCACTCTGCCCCAAGTCTGTAGCTTTGCATGGGGTTGCACTTTGGCATTTGGCCTTGTTGAAGCTTACACAATTGTCCCTGGCCCTTTGAACCAGCCTGTCCAGATCTCTGCAGAGCCTTCCAACCCTCCAGGAGGTGAGTACTCCCACCCAGCTTGTCATCTGCAAACTGAGGGGGCACTTGACTCCCTCATCCAGATCATTGATAAAGATACTAAACAGGGCTGGCCCCAGCACTGAGCCCTGGGGAATACTGCTGGTGACTGGCTGCCAGCTGGACTGAACTCCATTCACCACCACGCTGGGCTTGGGTAAGCAGCCAGGTTTTCACCCAGCAAAGCCCTGCTAACTTCTGGGCAAAGATCATTTTCCTCATTTGGGACAGGTGTGCCCCATCTTTTGCCAGCAGGTCTGGTGTTGTGCAGACCAAATCATGGTCAAAACCCCTAAATTCTGCTGGTGACACCAGGCTCAGGGTCAGGTATTGGTCTGCTGGCTCACACCATTCCTTCCCTGGAAATAGATGGATAGAGGAGAGCAACAGTTGTGCTGATCCCTTAACAGTCATTCCAAGGCCCTGGAGTCTCTTAACAGCCCTTGAAGTTCTTGTTCCAACTTCATCACTGCCTACCTGAAAAACCAATAGTAATCGGAGGGTTATGCCACAGGAGGACACCTTCACATCTTTAATCCAGGCCCTAGGAAGGAAGCAGACTTCCTGAAGAAATGTGTCTGGTCTGCATATGAGGCTTTCTGTTCCCTTCAGAAAGGATCTTCTATGACATCCACCTGTCCTATCTTTCTTTATGGAAGCAATTTTGACACAAGGCATAGGCTGAACTAACGTCAGTGGCACCTCCAAGCCAGACAGACCACCCTCCTTGCTCTTCTTCCATTCCAGTTGCAGAGCCTCCCACCTCTTGTGCCAGGTCCCCTGGGGCACTGGAGCAGTCACAGGTAAGACCTGGCTGCTGCTCTGGGCAGGAGCCTGTCCACACTCCCCTGTCCCTTCAGTAGCGGTGCCCAGCCAGGCAGAGAGAGCACCAGGAATTCCCTGTGCCGTGTGGGGCCTGGCTCGGGGTGCAATTCCTGCAGTCTGTCTCTCTCGCACTCCTGGATTTCCCCATTCCCGGAGCTCTGGTCCCGGTGGTTTCCCACTGCTGCCCTCTGATGCAGGTGCGGAGCAGAGCACAGCCATAAAGTCACACTCTATCTTAAAACAGCCCAGTAGACTCCCAAATTTAACACCTCTGTTGAGCTAGAAATAGTGTTTGTTTACACTGTGTTGATCTATAATTATCTCCTTCCTAGACAAAATAACCAAGTGATACCTTTCCATTTAACTGGTACATGTCAAATAAATTGGTAACTGTAAACAGAAATAAACACAATACTGAGAGACTAAGGAAGCACTTTCCTATTTACTACTTGGAAAGTATAGCGAAACATGCTGTGATAATTATCATCAGGAGTTTGTTCTGCAGTATCAGACACTCTTAAAAGTCAGCTGCCTAAAAATACCTTCTGTATACAGAAGGAATTGCAAGATAGTGATTGTGCACAGGAGGGAGAATTTCCTATTACTGACTTATCCAGATATAATCTTGCAGGTTTTAACAATACAATCCTTGAAAAGTTTCTGTTCCACACATCTTTTCCCTCTTTTCCAACCTAGATGAATCTATGACTCTATGATTAGGCAGAAAGCATTTTTAACAAGACTCATCAGTGCATTTGTTTACTCTTGTTTACATCTGATTAAAACCTCCCTATTACACTGCTCTCATGTAGCACTTGCTGTGCTACAGAAACTCTGTCACTGTTTTCAGTAGGATTCTACTGACTGCAGATTTTCTGTTCTCTGCCTGTATTTAATGCTCTTTCAACTGTATACACTAAGATGTAAAAAACTTTTCTCCCAGTTTTTGTCTCTGTGCTTGCTCTGTTAACTAGGCTCAGAGTAGTAGATTTGTTTTCTCCTCATTTTTGAATTTGTTAACAAACAATGACAAATTTTCACAGGCTAGCACCAGTTTTCTCTGTTTGTTGATGTCTCTCACACAGCAGAATCAGAGAAATAGGTGCCAAGTGCAAGGTTAAGTACAATACGTAACTATGTCTTTTATAGGAAAACTTATGAGACAGTTTTTAAAAGCACTCAATAATTTGAAGCTAAGCTCTATGAGTTCCCTCATCTTTTTAACCCAATGAAGAAAAAAAGAAAAACAAGAGGATGTCAAAAGTTGTGAAATACTCACAAGTCTCGGAATGCTGAGCAGCAAGTTGACACAGAAGTTAGGATAAGATTTGCACGAGTGACAGCAGCAAATGCTCCACCCCCTCCTCCATTCTGTTTTACTTTCAGTTGCTGTAAAAAAAAGTTGTACCTAATGTGGAAATTATTCTCATGGCAAAGACCAGACTGTAGGGATTTCCTGCTGCCATTTCCGAGCAACTTTCAAACTTGGGGGGAAAAAACCTAAACAAAACAACACAAAAAACCCTGTGGGGAAATACGTATGCCTACGAATTAAAAGGCAGGCTGCCAAACATGAAAGGCAGCTGACTGCTTGCTATCCCAAGCATGGACATTCATGGACCATGCTTTTAGCATTCCTGAAAGGCAAGAAAGCTCACGGTTTGCACCCTTATTGCTGCACAGTGCCTTCCTCCCTTGTAGCTCAAGTGTATCCCCGCAGGCAGGGCTCGGCAGAGCTGCTTACCTTTGAAGCAGACACTGTAGCTTTGTGCTGTGACTCCTCTTTGCAGCCCGAAAACTTTTTCTACTGGGGCAGCCGTCTCGGGGGAAAAAGAAGTGGCCTTTTGTGACAATGCCAAGAAGCCTCCGAAGAGGGTTGTGAGGACAGAAAAGAGCTTCTCCAAAAGGCTTCTCCATCTGGCTTGCTGTGGAACAGGGCAGAGGGGTGGCACAGGCCAGCAGAAGAGGATCCATATAAAGGCGCTGAACAGAATAATCTGCAAATTGTGTTGAAATCAGAAGTTGTGAATTTTAGCTGTTAAGAGAAGTGAGGGCTTAGTGTCCGTAATAATCACTGGGAATGGCAGCTGTAATCCTAAAGTCCTGCTCAGATACCTCATCATGAAAAACTTTTCTTCCTTGAGATAAATTTGAATGTCTTGAAGACGAGGCTCAGCAGCTCCCCAGGAGTACTGTCAGGTTTCCAGGGACCACCACTTCCATATGTAAGGTTCATGCACTCAAGAGACAACACTGAAAATGGTATTTAATCTCTGTGCAATCTTCTTTTTGTCCTCATTTTGTTCTGGGTGCTGGTTGTTATTCTGTGCATGTCGCACTGAGAGATGGTGAAAATATTCTGCAGTTAAATGGCAGGGGTTTAGAAATGACTCCGTCTCCTTGCTGAAGAAGAGATGAGCTTGTGGAGCTGGGCATTTCCTTCCTTTTTCTCAGTGAAATAACATTTTTTCAGGAGCACTACTTATAAAACAATACCAGTTAGTTCACTGCAATGGCATACTCTATTAGAGACAGATTCAGAAAATCTATTTATGAGCCAGACTTCTGTACCTTCAACTGCTGTCACACGAGAGAAACAGGGCCTGGGATTGAACGTTTCCAGAGAGTAGTTATAGGTGGCTGCATGACAAATCCATTGCATGGGGCAGCTTGCTGCCATTTGTTTGCACCCCAGTGTCCTGTGGTCCAACACTGGGGTCCAGCATCCATTCCGCAGAGAAAGCACTGGAATAAAATGCCAACCACATTGCTTACCTCCTGCAGGGGATCAGCTCACTGCCACTGCAAAGAGCCTTACAGCATTTAGCATAAGACAAAAAAAAAAACAAAAAAACCAGAACTCACAATGTCATGCGTGCCAGGGCCTCTTGGCTCTCTCACATGACACCTTATCTGTGCCTCCAGAGAAGCAGCAACTTGCACTCCCTGTACTTTGCCTCAACGCAGAGTGGGAATGTCACTCTTGAAGTAGGTGTATGGACGTGAGAGGTGAAATCCACTTCACCTGGTAGCTGTTAGAAACCTGGGCAGGATTTGAAAGAAAAAAAAAAAAAATACAGACTTTCCACAGCTAGTGACAAATTATAAAAGGAAGTATCAGCATAGCAGGAAAAATAGCTTGGATAAATATTTAAACCAAAGGAACATATTCATTTATTAACTGTCTTATGATAAGGGCTCTTATTTTCAGACAGAAGTGGTCATAAACATCTGTTTATTCAGCTCACTCCAGCTCGAAGAATGAGAGTAAATGATATCAAGTGTACATGTGAGTGAATGTACTTGGACTTGGATCCCAAGGTCTCTCATATGAGCACTGTTTCAATCTGAAAAAAACCAAGGTGTTTTCCATTTGTTTTTGATTTTTGGTGTGATACCTTTGCTATGCCAAATTTGACAGAATTTTCTAAACCAGGAGAAATTTATAAGCAAACTGACAAAAACAAGCACACAAAGTTCTAAGTATTAATTATTTATGTGAGAAGAGGGAAAGAATAAGTTGTTTACTTTTTTAAAAAAAAAATCACTTTCCCAACAGTTTGCTTTGAACACAGCAAAATGGAATCATTGTCTATAGAGTGGATTTTTTTTTTTTTTTTTTTCCTATCTCTCTGGGTTTGTTCTTTTTTTAAGCACTGTGTTTCGCTGGCATTTCTGAAGTTAAAAATATATTTCTAGCTTAATATAAAAACTGTTCCTAAGCATTACAGTAGTTGTATATAAAAGTAATGCAAATGTCAGTATGTATTATATTACAGTAGGATGGCATTACCACCAGCACTCTCTCAAAAATTGATTCTCATTCATTTTCTTAATTAGACAAAAATGTGCTCCCTAATTACACAGGAGACATTTTGTAATCATCTAAATGCCACTAGCCACATCAAGGTGTTTATTTATAGCATAAATTATTCTCAGATTCTCTTACAAGCGAAATACCGCTTTCTAATTTATACATGCTTCATTTATAGTGGATACAGGCTGTTTGGCAAGATACTGGCAACTATTCTCACTAAAGAGCAACTAAATTGTAATTTAGTGTTTTAAGTGCAGTGACAAAGAATGTGAATGCAAACAGTAAAGTGAAAACAGATGCATGACTGTCATTTTGGAAATAAAGCAGGAAATCCAAAAACTCAAACAGGACCATCCTGATTTGAAGCAACATTACCCAAATGCTTTGTGCAGCTGTGTGACACTCAACAAGAAGTTTGTGGTTTCTGTACTCCTAAAAGTCTGCCCATATTCTCATGGAATTCCTTTGGAATTGTTGTTAGTTCTGTTGCTGAACACCAGGAGAGGAATTATTACTACAAGAGTAAGAATGAAAAAACGGGAGGGAAGAAGACTTTTCCCTAGCAGTCTGTGTGATGGGGTAGGTATACAAAAAACAGCAGTTCCAGCAAACACAGACCCCTTTAGCATGGCCCCAGCTGAATCAGCTCTATAATGATTGTAATTTTCTTTAAATTAATTTCAAAATTTTTAGCAAACCTGAACCCAAATATACAGGCACATGCAGAAGACAATAATTTCAATCTGAAACTTATCTATTCCCAAGTACTTTCTTTTATTATAGAACTCCTGCTGTCTTGGAATTTTTGCTGCAGGGCTGAACTATTACACCCTCAATTATCAACCCTATGAATTTCTGCATAGGAAAATGAAAGAACTGTTGTTCTCTTCCTCCAGGTGACAGGGTGGATATAAAGAGCTGATAAAGATGTATAACTTTGGTTCCCTCCACTCCCAGTGAGGCAGGCAGAGGAGGTAATTCCAGGAGAAACAACTTTCTGCCTCTGAGAAGTCACATCCCAGTCATCCCAGCAGCATTCACCATTCCTCCATGGCGGTTTAGCAAAGGTGAGCCTTGACTCTAGTGATAGGGGCCAGCAGCAGAGTGCCATACTGCTGAGGAGGAGAGGACAGGGGGCAGCTTTTATGAGGAGGGACTCACATAAATCTGTCTTTCAGGTAAGGTAGGAAGTTGCATTTCTGGAAATTATCATCTTCACAGGCATAACTGAATTTGGTACCTGTTCTGCACCAGTGCTGTAACCACACAAACCAATATTCGGGACAAATAATTCTGCGGAGAAGTTACTGCTGTAATAGAGCACATAATGTACTAAACAAGTTCCTAGGTGGGAATGTGTGCCTTCTGAAAATCTAGGCAACTTCTGCTTCATGGCTCATATAGGGCTATAATCTGTCTCTCTTTTTTTCATACTAAATGATAACATTTCCTAAATTATAGACTCTTCAGATTGCTTATTAAAAACTGGCATTGCAAAACTGCTATTTAATTTCTAGATACATCTGGAGAGACATTATTATTATGCCTTTCAGAAGCACGCACAATAATTCTGGCATGTTATAATTTATCAACTATTGCCACTAAGAATAAGCTGTTCCTATTTAAAGAGACAGTGTTTCCAAGCAAAACCAGATCAATTGCTAAGTCAGCAAAAGCAAAACAAAGGGAAAAGCATTTAATGCATAAAATGTGTAAAAATATGTTTCTGAATCTGCGAAAAAAGTTAACACAGAGAAATGTGCAGCTCTTAGTTGGAGTCATGTGAGAAATATACAATCCTAAGTGTTTTGCCTAGTGCCTGTTTAAACAAAATATTTGGAATATTACAGCCTAAAAGTTTTCCTAAGAGAGTTACTCTTCCCATTGCTTGGTAGGAAAATCCTACATATAAAATAATTATATGAATGAAAAAAGCTGGCTAACATCCCAAAAGGAATGTCTTCACTATAGAAGGTCTCTCAAATTATACTTATGTTACTTCTGTCTGCGTTAATCAACCTTGAGTGGGGTGGCCAGACCACAAAGCTCTTGCAGTCCGCACTCTCTGACGCAGGGAACAACATGCCAAATCCACAAAACTGCTGGAGGCTCTAATTCGTACATTCCAAGATAGTTCCCATAGGAATGGTTCTCTTCTCAATTGTTTCTTTGAAATGAGGTGCTGTGCTACTTGACTTCAGATGACTGGATGCCTTCTGCACTGGGTAGCTGGAGCCCAGAGCAGTGCCTTGGGGAATCAGGCACATTTCCCTGTTAGGTTGCACATGCTAAACACAGCAATGTCCGAATTAGCCAAGTAGCAGGGCTGGGAAAAGCCTTTTGAGGGTTTAAATGCCCTTGGCTGCATTGGTACTGCCTCCAACCAGGATCTGTGGCTCAGGATCCTCCCCTGAAAGCAGTGCCTTCATTCAGTATAAAGCACAGCATCCCAAACATGTGTCAGTCAATGTTTTGTTTTGTTGTTTTTTTTTTTTTAGACAAGCATTTCAAATGTTTCTCAACAGAAATTCCAGAACAGTGAGTTGAAGTACCAAAATTTTACATTATTGTAATGAAACTGAATCTCCTGGGAGAGGGAGGATGGATTCCTTTCCTCTAAGCTATTTGTTAAAACATTCTCTCAAGATGTCTCGGTGTCAGTCCATGTAGACACCCTCTCTGAGGTCAGCAGCCTGCTTTGTGGCTCACTTTGCCATTTGTTGTTGAATCTTTCAGGAACGCAGGAAAATTAGATCCCAGCCCTTATGATGATGCGAATAAGTCCTACTAGAAAGAAATAACATGCAAACAAGAGAGATGAAAGAGGAATGCCACTGAGTAATGATGTGCATTTCATCAAGATTATTTCCCTTTTTTTCTTCTTTAATACTAAAATATAATAACCATGACAGATGTATCAAATTTCTCATCTGACGCGACTCTTTTATAGTTTCATTATGCTGTAATACAGCTGTCTCTTTAACGCTCAGAGCTTTTGTGACAAAAGTATAAAGCACTACTTGAAAAGTAATTTCTGTATAAATAGAGAAAACAAGATACTTAGCTACCACATGGACAGAATGTATTCTAAACATTCGAAATTAAGAGCCTCTGAACAACAGTGTATTTAGCCAAAAGGAAGGAAAGGGATTCCTCCAATGAGTTTAAATTAGGAATCATATCAAATTCAAAGTTGTCTTTAGTTCTGCCACCTTGCTTTCAGGCTTCTAGGATATATAAAGAGACTTTTCATATATTATGACACTTGTGGAATATTGAACTCCCACATCACCGCACAATACCATTCCTTTATGTGAAAAAAATCAATGTGGTTTCTGTAGAAAATGTTAGTGTGGGGCATACCATGTGCAGAAAGAATGCATGCTCTGGGAGTTGGCAGAATTTTGACTAGCAGATGAAAAGTTGGTGGTTTGAAATTTACTATCTATAATTGGTCATTTGTCATTTCAGTCCTGAGTGTTATGATAGTTTATTGTCCTCAGACCAGCGATTTTCCCCATCTGTTACTTCTTACCTCTCCCCAGAGCACCTGTTATTCAGGAGCAGCAGCTCCCCCTGAATGCTCTGCCTTTGCTTTCCCTGGGGCTACAAGGGACACGGAAATGTTCAATGTGCATAGGCATGGAGATTCCCCATTTTTAGCCTCCCCTGCTCACTAGGATGGAGTGTAAAGCAGCAGCAGCCCTTTAAATTGCTGCTGCAACGTTGGCCAAACTAGGGAAACATGATAAGCCAAAACCCTTTGTCACTATGGTTGGATCAAAGTTTGTGTGTATTAAAACAATAGATGAAAGGTGCTCAGCAGATTCTTATCTTCTCTGCAGAGTGAAAAACATAGGAGAAAAAAAGCAGGTTTTTGTAAAAAAAAAAGTTATTGAAGAGTTGGGACTCAAAAACATCCAACGTTGCTTTGCCCTTTTTTTGTGTCTTGTGTATTTGTACAGTACTTTGTCAAATATAACCAAAGAGTAGCATCCAGAAATGTTTGAAATATAAATAAAAATAATATAGAGTGAATGTTAATCAATAGAAGCAAAGATGTTTTTTTCACTGGAACAGAGCTGAGACTTTAGCACTATGAAACAGAGGACAAATAAGAATTCAGGTACTGATAGGCGGCCTAAAGAAAAGCAAATCGAGGAAGAAAATCAAGTAAGCAAATCAAGTTTAAACTCAGGAAAATACTTTGCCTCAAAAAGATTTCAGTTTGTGAGAGTGCAACTACACACAGTAATGCTAGTCTATAAATCCTGTGTAATGAAGACAGTAAATAGTGAACTTGCAAGACATGGATGAGTGGTCAGTGTAGGCAAGCTCCAGAAGAACAGTGGATGTGATGTCCCCTGAGAAATAAATAATAATAAAACCTGTCCAGAATCTCAGATATAAAAGACTATGGTATTTCTTGTCACTTCCCAGGTACCTACACTCCTGGCAACATGTCGTCATTTGCTTTTTCTAACCACAGGATTCTTTCTGAAGTGACTCCCCTTGTTTACCAGAGAGCATCTATTTTTGTGCAGCTCCCAATGTAGCTAGTTTCCTGTCTTTAAAAATCAATGTTGTGTGGCTTAGGGGAGGGATAGAATTGAATTCCTGCTGATATAACACTTTCTTGCCAACTCTTCCATGTATTTATACCAGTAGAGACTCTGTGATTTCCAAGATTAACATTACGTGGAGCTGGTCCGTAAAATTGCATGCTTTCTTTACCTGTTCCATTTCTGGGTGACTGTATAAAATCGGTTGTAACCCGCTCTCAATAGAAGGTTAGAGCTAAGAATCTGATAAACACAGTCTTCTGGCATCCCAGAGGAGCAAGAGATCCGTTTCATCTTTGGCAAGGAGGAAGGACTAAGTCTTTGCACTGAATGTATGAAAAAGTGAATTGAAACTGATGATGGTGCGAGTTCATAACATCCTAAACTACAAGGTCCTGGAGGCCTTTTCATTGCCAGTTGCCCCAATTAGCAAAAGCTATATTCAGCAACTTTAAATCAAATCTAATTTGCGCTGGCTGAATTAGGAAGTTTAGCTTAAAATGAGGGATTTGGGCTAATTTGTACATTTCTCAGAAGCAGGGTGGGTATATGAAACTGATGAACTTCTCAAGGCTGCTTAGGGAATATAAATGTCTACTGTGTGATTCCTGAGGGACAGATAGTGTAACTTGAGGTTTCAAAAGTATCAGAAATATTAATCTATTTCGCCTGATAATTTAAAAATAACTGCTTCCCCACCTGAGAAGGAGAAAAGCTGTTTTTCTTGTCATCATTGTGATTTCTGGTTGTTTATATGTTCTAGTGTTTATATGGAGTGCTCTTCAGCTGTGTGTATAATACAATTTGGGAGTCACCTTTGTTAAAATATCTAAATAATCTAAAACTGAGCTGTAACTGATTTGTGACAATGTCTAGACTATCCTTCTGCCCTAAAGTGTGAGCACGTGTGCTTAAACCATACCTAGTGGATATTGGAGTTCTCTTCAAAATGTCCAGTGTGCTGAAGAACTTTACAGGCATGTGGCATAACAGGACATGTGAGGAAGGTGCTTAGCAAAGGTAGGATCCTGTGGCAAATGCAGGAAAAAGCTTTTCAATATTATTTTGTGTTCTGCTCTTCCCTTTCAAAACATTTCATTCCTTCTGTTTAGTACTGCCTGAGGTTTTGTGGGCAGAGCTTTCATGTGATAGCTGCACCACAAGTAAAACTGCTTGAACAATACTGGATGACCTACCCATTTTCCTGTCTTTCAATTACGTGAGTTCCTCTGTGCGCAGCGCTCCTGAGTCCACCTCTGCAACAGGTTGTGCACCCTCATGCTGACAGATTCCTTGCTTGCTTATACTAATTTCACATGACAGCATGTTAAAAACCTTACTGAAGTCAGGACAGTGTGACAGCTACTGCTTCTCCTGTATCATTTAGACTTGTTATCCTGTCACAAAAGGAATAATTTGTCATAATTTGTCCATAACGAAACATGTGGGCTTATTCCTCCTCCAGTTTCCATTTTCTCTAGGTGCTTCTTTTGGTAGGTTCTCAAGCATGGGAGATTACCTGTCTACACTACTGCACTCACTCTTTCTTGCCCCCATATCTTGAAGGCAGTCATTCTGAGACTGTCTTTTTACCAGCTTGGACCCCAACCCATCAGTCAGATCTTCAGGAAGGGAAGGCGATAGGAAGCCCTCACTGAGTCAGACCAAAGGCCTGTTATCCCAGGATGCAGCCTGACTGCCATGCACTGGCCAGAAGCACGTGGGTGGTGTGAGAGCAGAGCCAGGGCACAGGGACCCTTCCCCAGTGATCCCCTTGTGTCCTCCGGAGGTCTCTCCAACCATTTGTCTCTCTCAGGCAGCAAAAAGCTCTGCAGGCTGTCACAATCACTCACATCAGATCTTAAACAGGAGTCCCTCTTTGTTCACAGTGCTATTTGTTCACTATTTGTCCTCTATGCTTCTCCTGCTAAAGAGAAGTTACTTCTTATTTTTGGTGACATGATCTGTTCCCTGTCATAAACAAAGTTAAACATTTAAATTGTATCACTGAAGATACAAGTGATTTTTAGCTACGGTGTCTTGATAAGTGAGATGTTATTTATTGTTTTTAAAATAGTCATGTAGCTACAATTTTTGGTAATGCTTCCGTTTACATCTCATGGCAAATGCAGTATGTCCCTTGTACAATACTTCCAGAAGCAATGGAAATTCTTCCATTATGTGAATTTTGGCCCTGAGTGTGATTCATGATTGCTAACCTAGGTATGCTGCACTTTCAAATCAATTGAATCTTTCTATGTAAATATATGGACATTTGGAGCATTAGAATTTTAACATGGTGTAGGACAATGCAAGCGGACTGGCTAATCTAATCCTAGAAACCACTGCAATTAAGTGCCTATGTTTCATTTACCCTCATGTCTACAACCACTTGTTCCTATGGCCTGTTATGACTAGTTTGTAGATCACACATCTAGAAATATTTTAAACAGGGAAGATTAGAAACTCTTGTCTGACACTGAAATGTATTCTTCACTTAAACCCCAAACAAAGGATCTGAAAAAATAGTAGGACAGCAGGTCCGGTGAAGTGACCTCACTGGTTAGTTCACTCACCAGCTGCCTCAGGAAGTTCTCTTCCACACACTCCAGGGATCTCCTAAACTGTTTTCTCCCTGCTCTATTATATTTCCAGAAGATATCGGGTAAGCTGAAGTCAAGTGAGACTCTTCCCTGCTGCTTGTAGAATATTCCGTGTGCCTCTTGCCCCTGGCTGGGTGGTCTTTAGCAGGCTCCCACCATGACATCTGTCCTGTTGGCCTTTCCTCTTATTCTTACCCATAAACACTCGACACCATCGTCACCATCATTGAGACAACCAAATCCCAACACATTTTTGTGGGGAGAAGCCCTAATTCCTGTTCTCAGGGCCTCCCATGGTTTCTAACTCGTCAATAATCCCTGTGTCTTTGCTGCCATGTGGGTCTCCATCCTCTGCCCCTGCTGAGACAGCAGACTGAAGGGCCTCACTAGCACTTTGTCCCTCAAACATTGGTGGGCTGACCCCAGGCTTATCTTATTTGTTTATTTACTTCCCTTACACTGTTAAGTGATAACTACTGCAACTTCAGTAGATGATTTTTTAATTAACCTTTCAAAAAATTTCTTTATGTTTATTCTTCTAGCTATTTGTCTAAGCTCTTTTATGTGACTTAGAGTTTTATAGCATCTCTTAATGTACTTTTCAAACTGTGTCTTCGGTGTTTACAGTGGAAAGTATTCCACAAAGCATTTGATAAGAAGTGAAAAAAAATCATTTTACTTTGTTATAACCTTTCACTATGAACATGTTTCCCAGAAAATTGCTGAGTTTTAGAGATAAAGGCAGGTTTGAACCACATGTCAAGTAAGGAAACATCAGCTGGTATAAATTGGTGTAGCCTGTTGTTTGCTGCTCCATGATCATTATCTACCATTACGGAGAATTTAGAAATTTTCACGTTCAGGAAAACTACTTTTCTACCTGAAACAAAATATTGTATGACTTCTTTCTCTGTTTTTGTAATGACTCATGCTGTTACAAAAAATTAACAAAAGGATTCTAGTTAGCATGTATAGATTAGAAATTTATAGGAAAGGGTCAGTTTTCTGAGATAATTTTTCATTTGGAACAGGTTCACTTTTGCATTGCTGCCATGTAGAAAGATGAAGGTGCTTTTAAAGAGTGAATGTCAAGATTAAAGATGATTATGCAGTGGGTGAAAATATTAATATGAGCTTCTTGAGGAGGATTTATGGAAGATCTTCAAATCTAGGAATCACAAGGACAGGAGAAAGTGCTGGCTTTAAAAAACAGACAATTCCACAAGGTAGATTAACAAGGGGAGTTAGCAGATATGTACATGATATCTTTGAAGCTTTAAAAATATTTGTGTTCCAAAAGCCACAACCTACTTAATTGGTTTTATAGAACCTTTGTTCTGTGGGACAGCATGAAATAATAGACCATTCTAGTAAAATATATGAGCATCATTGCAAAAAGGAAGAGATGTCAAAAGGACATGCTGAAAAAAAGTAGAAAAATAATATTTCCAAGTTGAAAAAAGGGTAAACGTTGAGAGGAGCTTGGTGATTTAATGTTTCAGGATAATTCACTAAATTTTATAAGTTTCTAGAAAAGTTCCAGTTCAGCAAAAGTATCTTCTCTTAGCTCAGTGAAGAAATAAAATGGATTTTTAGGTGGCATGCTGGTTAGGATTTTTAGCTATATAGAAGCTGTTTATTTTTCTCATCTTTTTTTTTTTTTCTCCCACTCACCTTAGAAGATAAGTAGGCAGAGCAACTTGTTTCTTAACCTTTTGAATGAAAAATTAGTTTATAATGGCCATGGAAGACCTGCATCACGAATCAATGATTCTGCGGTTTGTGAACAAAACTTGGCTTTGTTAAGGTTACTTTCTTTTATGCACTTGAGGTTAGCGCTGCAAATTCAAGTGTTAGCTTTGTTTTACATGCTACTGAAAAGCACTTTATAAAAGCTAGGAATTACTATTTATTTACTGTATGATATTCATAGTGAGCCGTATGTGAAATTATGTGATAATGTCTCCTCTTTACATGAGCTGACCTTTATAAGCTTCCTCTTCTCAACTAAATAAATCTTACATTTCAGTTTTCCCTTGCACAGCTGTAAATGAAACTGCTGTCAAATGTGGAATATTAATGAATACTAAACCAAAAAAGTACATAGTTGAAGAATTCACTGCTTGCTCGGCTTATGTCCACATACTGAGGAATTTTTTTCTGCAGTAAATGGAAATCTATTCTATGGAATTTAAGCCCCCCCCCCCCTCCCCCCCCAATCCGTTAAAGCCCAAAGGTTTGTGTGGAAAACTTTTGGGGTATTGTTCAGGCAGCTAAAATGTTCTGAACAATCAGGAAACTAATTGTTTGAACTCTGCTTTTTTATTACTGAGTTTTCCAGCCAGCCAACAGTGTGAAGAAAGTGTAAATATTAACTGTTATACTGGTGAGTCTGCAGACAGAACTCACTGCTGTGTCTAACTGCTGACTCATACTGGTGAAAAGTTTCTGCCTGGGGAGCACTGACATAGTCCCTTCTCCACCTCCCCCTCACCCTTCCCACCGTGCTCAAAAGCCAGGGGCTGTTCACAGACAAGAAACGGAAGTTGCACCGGGCAATTCCCACCCGTTCGCCCTTTGGAAGAGCTCAATCTCTTGACAAAATGCTGCGCTCATTCCCAAGACAAACACTGCCATCATTAGTGGGGTACAGTGTGATTTGAAAACCAGCACTGCTCTGTGCCTGTGGATATGTGATATAATGCTTATAAACCCCGTGGAGCCATAAATTTGCTGAGAAGTGCCTTGTCTGTCAGAAAGCCAGCTGGACTTCAGCAGCTGCTAAAACAGCTGAAAACGGTGTGTGCATGTATTTTCTGGACCATACAGAAGGCACCCTCTCACAGCCAGTGAAAACAATCTGCAGCAGAACAGAAACAGGATTGATTACTTCAAATGAAATCATATCTTGTTTCCTTCAATAGCATGATTATGCTGGTGCTTTAATCTGGGATAAAGATAGGAATTATTTTTTTACAGTCTGATGAAACAAGTAGTGGGTTTTTTCTCCCACTGGTTTTGAGGAGCTTCAAGACCCAGTAACAAAAATGTAGTTGTTTCAGTTACAAGTTCTCCTTTTGCTGCCAATTTCAGGAAGATTCTCTAAGGCCATATTTCACACTAGCTTGAATGTGGTTTTTTAATAATATTTCCATCAACAACCAAAAAGTGTGTTACATAAGCGTGAACATGTCATAACAACTTTCGTGTTAACCCATGTAAGAGCTTCTCCACACGGAACAATTGAGAAAAACTCAGGCAGAGCAGAAAGAGTATTTGCATAAAAGAACAGTTTTAACATCTGCCTTGTGTTGCCTTCATTTGGCAATAAAGTGACTTTAGCTGAGGTCATTTCAATACCAACCTAAAAGTAAAGCTATACCTTTCCCTTCCAAGAGATTAAACGTAACAAATGTCTATGCCAGCCAAAGATTTTAATCTTTTGATAGGATGTCATTTTGGTAACTGCTGAAATAATCCACTTCATATCTTGCAAGATGCAGTCCCTTTCAGGGTTCAGCATGATCAATTTTACTGATGTTTCAAGAGTTTCCTTCTGTCCACAAAACTGGGCATGGCTTGGAGATCACTGGCTCTGCCAACTACTGTGAAGCAAGGATTACATAAAGAGTTTCAATCTTGGCAAAAGAGTAGCAGCTCAAAAATTTTCTTTGGGTCACAATGGTTACTGTGAAGAAAAGAATCTTGACTTCTAAGCAACTTCAATTTTTGGGTCAAGGTATATGAGATCAATCTTGGATTTATTTAGATCATCTCTTCCTAGAAACTGTCATTGTGCTTGTTTGTTATGCTGTCTCCTCCAGACGTTTTTAGTTTCCCACAAAATAATTTCGGGGTGAATTTGTTCAATGCACTTCATTTTGTTTGAATGCCCCAATTAAGGATGAAATATGTGTTTATCTAGATATACTTAGCTGTAGAGGCAAAGGAAATTGTGCAACTCTTCATGTGCATATTCAATAGTTTGTTGTTTATGATACTGTTTTATATTCTAGCTTAGTAGCCTGAATCTTCAGATTTGAGCACTCAAAATTCTTTTTCTTGACAAAAGTTGAACCCTTCTGACCTATAAAAATGCTTATAAACAGAAGTTTGCAAGGTCTTCTAAAAAAATCAGTCTTGTACAATTGCAGTAAAGTGCTTCTTATAATTTTCTTCCTTTTTGTATTCACACCTTTGCTCTTATAGAATATTTTCTCATTCAGTATTTGCTAGTTAAGTAAAATCTTTCTTTAAAATTCTGGTCTTAAGTTTTTGTTCAGCACTTCACTTTTTCCCTCTCAGATTTCTTAAAAACTCCTGCAATTTTGGCATATGTGCCTCCATAACCCAAATCCAGCAATTTTGGTTGTCCTGTGGCATACTCTATATTCTTTTCAGGCCTTCATGTTTATCCTTTTGCAGCCCCTGGGAAAATGTAATTCACTTATTTGAATATGGTAGGCCATTTAAGGTTATATTTGTCTGTCAGACAGCTCTGTTTGCTCTGTCCTTCATGTTAACAAATTTCACAGAAGACAAACCCATCTTGCTGTGAACGTGTTGTGAAATGAGTATACGAATAACAATGTTGGAGAAACTAACCAGAGGCAAAGATCTGTCACAAGTCTGCCTAATTACTGTCTTATTCACCAATTCTCTTCGCATTATTGAAAAGAATACAAATGCCTATGAAATCAAAACACAGCTTTGTAGAGCCTGTGCTCCTGACTAAAAGTAGTAATAGCAGTTGTTGACAGTTAGACTCAGGACAAGCAAGTTCGTGCCTAAGCCCAAACTTGCAAATGTGGTTTTAATGTGCAAAAAATTGTGACGCATTCTTCAGAAATGGCATGAAACCTAAACCATGCCCAGTGAAAAGAGCATGCTATGTCTAATACTTGTTCAACTATAGTATCTTCTAGGGGTACTATCTCAAGCCAGCAAGAATACCAGGATCCTTACAGCACTGTGAACACAGCCAAGATCTTTTGAAGCAAGAAATCTTAAACCACCATCAGGCTCTTCTGTAATTCGTTCATTTTGTCACCTTTTATGTTGTTATGGTGCCCTCCTCATCACGAGGCCTCATCATTCCTGCCCTGTCCTTGAGGTTTCGCTTCAAGCACTGCAATGGTGATGAACTGCCACACAATGGACAGTCTCCTATTTCCGAGCTGGCCCTGTTCCATCTGCAGTTTAGCAGACTTCATGGAAAAGGAGCCGGCCCAAAATGCCCTATTAAAAGTGGAAATAATTTCATTTATGCATAAAACCACATTAGCCTTATTTAGCAGAACCCATGTTCCTCAGTGTGCGGAGCATTTGTTCAGCGGTGAATCCCAGCAGTGTCTTGTTTTTAGCCTCAGGCCATAGGCTGCATGTAACCATTGGCCTTTCCCGACTTCGATCATTGCCTTCTCAAACACTGTTACTTCCATGAGCTTTATGCACAGTTTCGGCATGGCATAATTTCTCAAAACACACATTTTATGGCTAATCTGTGATAATTATAACTTAATTTGGAGAAGAGGAGGGTGAGAGGGCAAAAGGTTTAATTGCTGCTATGTGGCTGGAGCTCTGTACCATCATCAGATGAAGTGCTGCATAATTTGTTTGTAGAGTTTTACCTTGTAATATCTCTAATGGTGTGGTATCCCTAACTAGTTTTCCATGTATGTTTGCAAATTTCATTGTTAATAACAATCTTAATCTGGTATTCATTAGCCTGTTAATTATACTGTCATTTAGAAACCCTTGCTTCCAATTAGCTTTAATGACAACATCAGAATCATTTTTCTGTGCTGCCATTTTTGTGCAACACTTTCCCATTTAAACTGCCTGCTGTTCTATCTTAATTAAATTTAATAACAGTAGTGGTAGTTTATAGGGGACTTTTTAACCTCATTTAATGTCAGACCATTTATACTAGTTTGAAGTAGCACTGAAGATGTTTGCATTAATCCAATTACTTTTAAAAGAAACAAACTTCACTTTTCAGATGATTTTAGTTAAGGCAAAATCCCCATGAAAGGGCAAACTCCCTCCCTGCGCAAATATGTAGAAACATTAGGGTTTTTTCTAAGTACAATGAAGATACATTTAAAAGTCAACAATATGAAGAAAGACTAGAGCACTAATCTAAAGAAAGAAGCCATAACTTTGTTTGTTTATTTTAACAGGGGAGAAAAGGGTGAAAAAGCTGTCAGTGACTCAGTATTGCCATTCAGACCAAACTTCAGGTAGGGAATGGTTGCAGCATTTTTTATCTTGGGAGAGCTCCACAGGGCCTGAATAGTATGCCTAGCATTATGCAGCACCCTTGAAGTTGCACGGTGAGACCAGAATCATGGTTCTCATTAAAAATAATTACCTTTTTAGCCTATGCAAATTTAAAGCCCTTCGGAGAATCTTTGCAGGACATTACAGAAAAGCATAGAAAAGTAGATTGAAAGAGATGCTAGAGGTCACCTAGTCCATCCTCCTCCTAAAGCAGGCTGCCTACACCAATATCATTTCTGAATAAAAGTTTGCTAGACCTCACAGGCCTATTGTGACAAGAATTTGTGTGTTTATTGTACACCATAAAGGTGTAACAGGCAGCTTCTGCTCAGCTTTACTGACTTCTCTACATCTTGCGGTTAGGATCATAAGTCTCCATTAGATCTGGTCAAGAGTTTGATAGAATCATGGAATCATTTAGGTTAGAAAAGATCTTTAAAGCATTGAGTCCAACCATTAATCCAACACTGCCAAATCCACCACTAAACCATGTCCCCAAGTGCCATTTAAAAGATATGTATACATATCTTTTATCTACATATCTTTTAAATACCTACAGGGATGGTGATTTAACCACTTCCCTGGGCAGCCTGTTTCAATGCTTTTTGCAGTGAAAAAAAATTCCTGATATCCAATCTAAATCTCTCCTGGTGCAACTTGAAGCTGTTTCCACTTCTTTTGCTTATTAGCTGGGAGAAGAGACCAACCCCTACCTAGCCACAACCTCCTTTCAGGGAGTTGTAGAGAGTGATAAAGTCTCCCCTGAGCCTCCTTTTTTCCAGATCACTCCACATCACACGTGTGCTTCAGACGGTTTTTTACAAAAAAAGTTCTGTTTCTCTAAACACGCACAACAACAACAAACTCTTGGTTTCCTAATAAAACATGCCACAAGCCCTCTGTCTTACAGGTATTGCCACGTGTCTGGCTTCTTCTTAGCTTCACACAATTAATTAATTTCTTTTATGGTTGAAAACTGTGAGCTTATCCCTGTGTTTGTAGCTTGTGAACATTAGCTGTGATGGGCTAAATTCCTTGCTTCTGCCTCTGTTACCGAGAGGACTTTGCTGTTTGCACTCACAGAAATGGAAAGAGTACTCTGTCCTTCTCTGGTTTCACTTAAGCGATGATTCTCTTCAAGAACATGAAGCCTTCCCACTAACAGAAGTAACTGAGTGGGGATAACAACAATTTTTCATCATGCAGGCCTGAATGCAGGATGTATCCTTTTTCTTCACCTGAAATTTCTCCCATCTGGTTTTTCCTGAGTAACTTCCTGAAAGTCACAGGAAAATGGGTTACTGTTTTTTGTTTTGTATAAAATTGAAGCTACAGGAATAACTTGCCTGTGAAAATATAGTCTTTTGGACTCGGCAGGGCTTGCTGGTGTGCAGGAAATCTCAGGAGAGGCTTCCTTACCGTGAAGTAGATGAACCTTGGCAGGGCCATGTGTTTTTCTGGCCCGAATTGCAGCATCAGATAGAGAAGGGGCAGGATGCAGGACAGTACCAGGTTACACAGGAGTGACCAGATGAAAAGACACCATTCTGTATGCTCCACTGACAGTTTCAGTGGATATTTCAGTGCACACTGTTCCATCTGTATGGTCACCAGCAATTCACCTAATGCTGATAGACAACAGTCCCATTATTAGAGCACATCTTTTTTAAAATAGGACCTAAATCTCTGCTTTTCATAGATTACATATAACAATCAAGACAATTTAGATGACCACCAGAAGAAACTATTTTTGACTACTGAGACAACAAGAATAATTTGTTACCTGAAACTAAAATGGAATGGCTGGATAAGGAGAAGAACATTTCGTAAGTTTGATACCTTCAATCCTAGTATGAAATTGTTGTGCCTTCCTTTTTATCTGCCTGAAAATAGGGCTGAAAAGGGCTGAAGGAGGAGGGGTGTCCTGGGCAGGTTCCTATTACCTTTGACAGATAGGCAGGGAAGGCTCTGGAATGCAGCTGTGTGGCACCAGCGTGAGTCCTGCGCTAAGTGGGCTGCCTCACGTACCAGACACAATTATTCCGTAGGTCTCCCTGGGCTCACTTTATCTGTCTGGGAAGCTGGCACAGCTGCATCACTCCTGTTAGCTTGTGAAGGCAGGCTGAAGTATCATTGCTCCCTAGTCTTTTCTGCAGGGAGTCGTCCTCATAAATTCTGTCTATTGAAACCCAAGCTGAGCGTTCATCTGTGTCCGTATCCCTCTGCAGTGGTCTCTGCACTGTGTGCAGATTCCTATGTGCCAGGGTGAAAATTATGAGTCAGAGTTACACCTAAGCCAGCTGTCCTGGACTAACAGTGTGAATATCCTTTCTGTGCTGGCCTGTGCAGCTGCAGCAGGACAACAGCATTCAAATCCAGATCTATTACTCCCCTGCACTTCCAGCCCTGCCCTTAAAAAACACCAGGCTTTGTTCCTTCTACTTATTCTCCATTCTCTCTTAGTTATGTAGCAATTTCCACTTCAATACATTTTTCTTCAGAGACTCTTGGGTTACTAGTTTTTCATCCAATATTTATTTTAAATATGAATGGTAATTCTATGTTTTCTTCACAGAAAAATTCATCTTACCACAGAGCATCTTCCCTGTAGCTCCTTCCTGTCACAACATTGGGTGTTTTTTCTGAACTTACACTGATAAAGAAAATGTGTCTGTATAGTAGACCCTATGAGTAGTCATAGAAAAATTTAGCTTGAAAAAGACCTTTAAGATCACTGAATCCAACTGCCAAGAGGAGCAAATGTAAGGAAATTTCACCTAGCAAAGGCTCATGAGGAATAGCTTTGTGGCTGCAGCAATTTCTCAGTGTACTTATAGGGGCTGTTGGTATCTCACACAGCTGAGTGCCTTCAAGTGGCAGATGGGACTGCAGAAGCCTTTCCTGGGATCAGGAGACAAGAATATGCTTTTAGGCACACTGAAGTGAAAATTAGCTGTGAAAGTTAAAGGCAGATAGAAGCTGAGGTTTAAATAATCCTCAGTGCAACTCAAAAGTAAAATGAAAAGGACATTTCAGGATTACAAATTAAAGGAAAGAATAAAGGTGAATTTGGGATTGGTATAATAGCAGGCAGGGAAGAAAATCCTACAATATGATGTCAGTTTCATATATACCCATCTGTTAAGTTTGCCTGAACTCAATAGTAAGTAATAGAATAGTTTGAACCGTACTAGCTATATAAACAAGTTTTATTGCTCAAAACTTCAAAATCACAATGTGAAGATGAATCACCAACTCTGTCTTGTGTACGTTGTAAGATTTTTTTTACTTTGTCCAGACTAGGGAACCTCTGGCATTTCTTACCCAGCTTTCAGAAAAAATTTTTAGATAGATTTTTTTTTTCTTCTATTTCTAAAAAGAAATGAGAATGTGCATGAAGCATAGCTTGAAAGTTAAAGGACAGAGTTAAAGGACTTGTCACAATTTGCAGCAAAATATTGAACATTATCTAGTTGGAGTTCAGTCTACAGAACACTGGAGTGTAAAACAGCTGCAGCCAGGGAATGCAAGTGGACAGAGGACTGGACAGCAAATGTTTCATGTGGGAAATCCTCCCTGAAGTATGTCTTTGTGAAATTTATTGCAGTGTCCCTTCCTTTTCTGTTTCCTAAGGTGGAGTGTGCCCAGAAGCAGCATTATTTAATAGAACTTTTAACAGAGGTTTTTCAACCTCTGTTTTGTAATTCTGTGGTGACACGGATTGTGTGTAGTCTTTCAGACAGACCCATTGAGAGAACTGACACTTTGAAAACGAGGTATTTCAAGGTGCGAAGTACCCTAAATTCCAATTAATGATGTGACAGCCAAGAACAGCAAGGACCATACAATGCAGCATAATAATGCAGTGCACCTGTACAGACATTATAATGAACTAGGAAACTAAAAGTAGAATTCTCTGCCTCTCATGGGGAACCTCCTTGGTTACCAAGAGAAATACTGAGGACATGGAAATGGCTTAAATCTAGGATTTATAAATGAACGAAAGTATAGACAGGCCCACCTCAGCCCTTCCTGTATGAGTGTGGCCTCACCTGTTCTCTCTTCTGAATGAATGTTGACATGGAGAAATGCCACTGATCATCAACATGTTTTACTCAAAAAATTCTCTGTCACGAGTACAAAGGCGGCTCTTTCAACACAAGCTAGAGGAGAAGTTTTTTCTGCTCCTTTTGACTTCTAATATAAATAGCAGAATAGAGGGTCAGAAACCCTCTCCAAAACCTTTTTTAGCAGGGATTTTACTAGATGCTATGAGACGTTTCTAACTTGCAGCTGAATGGTTCAAAGCAATTGTGTGAAATCATTTGATTACTTTGTGACTAAGGCATCATTTCTTCTTAACTCTGCTTTTGTTGGGAGCACAAAGCGAGGCTGTCCCCAAACACCTGATGGTGTTTGATTGTAATGAGTGTACCTAAATTCTGTGGAGAGATCCAGTGTTATTGAACTTTCAGCTAATAACTTCTCTTTGATTCTGTAAATATAAATAAGGCTGTCCATATTTGTATAACCTCTGCAACTCAGAGAGGTTTTTTTGTATCTATGTCTTCTCCTGTTTTCAGTTCCTTGGGCATGAATACATGTTGAGGTACTAACTGGGAATTCTAAGATTCTGAACTTCTCAATAACTCTCTCTGTTCAAATCCATGACCTAGAGCCCTCCAAAGTTTGATTGATCACATCCTTCCTTTCAATAGAAACCACTGTCTTACATCTTCCTATGAAGAGTTGGTTTGGCATTCCTGTTAATACTGAAACTCCAGATGCAGAGGACAGCGTGAGCCCCCAGTTGAATTCCTGGGCATCTGAGTTAATGTGCCTAAAGCTTGAGCTTTGGACTGCTTTGGGATCAAGGTGACCCTTTTCCTTGTGAGACTGCTGCCGCTTGATTGTATCCTTCCTAGAAGGCGATATGCATGACCAGAAACAGGCATAATAGCCCTGCTGGAATATTTTAATGGGTAAACAACGTCCAACGTTGTTTGTGACTCTTGCCTGAAGGAGGAAAATAAAATCTGTCCGGAATACAACAGGCTGCTTCTGATCCCATGGCCTTGCTGCCTACAGCTCTTGGCACAGACTGAGGGAAGACTGTGCTTAAATAACCTGTCTGCTCCTGGCCAGAGGAGGCACAGCAAAAAAACCCTGAGCATCTCGGAGCTGGGAGGCTCAAATGTACAATATCAAAAGAATGACGTTAACATAGTGTCTTGCAGAGAACTGGGTTTTGTGCTGTAGGAAGGTTCTGGGAGAACAGCTACCAGCTGGAGAATTTCCATCTTGCTTTTGAAATCCTGCCCAACTCAGAGAGGGAATTAGGAATGGCAACTTTGTGTATGTCTGGAAATCTGATTGCAGATGCCTGGAGAAATGTAAAGTCAAGTCTAGTCAAGAAAAGAAGGAGGTGTGAAGTTTAGTGTTTAAAATACTGGTTAGCAGCAGCATGCCTGCAGCGGGGAAGAGGAGGGGGTGGGAGGTATTAATTACAGCTTTGGGCATAAACACTTACATTGCAGTATCATTCTCATTCATGTTAGCCTTTTCTTGAATCCAGCTTCATAAATACATGAGCAGTAGGGAGAAAATTTAGTCAGATTGTTTAGGATGCTGTTGCACTGGCAATCAAGCTCAAGGAAAGATGCTGACAACTCATAGTTCAGAGGAAAAACTTAGAGACAAGAGTAGGGATACAACAAAACGCCAAGGTTTGTAGGTTCTTTTAAAATGCAGATTGGCTTCTTTAGACTTAAAAAAAAAAAAAAAAAATTACAGCTCAAATACAATAATTTTGGACTTTCCAGTGCAAAAATAGTAATATTAATTTTCAGATTCAGCAGGAGAAATTGTCCAGTAATACCAATTGCAGTACATTTATCACGGCATTTACTGCTATTGTTTGATGCACAGTGGGACTTTTTAAAATGAACTTTCTTTCCTATTCCTTTAATTATCTGAGGTTTTTCACAATACCTATTTCTGCTACCTCTGAAACTGTTGTAATGCCATATGCTACAAAGCCAGAGCAATAAGACATATGGAGACAACTTTGGGCAATGTATAGCCAGCTGGCTGAAAAGATTTTAGGAAATACATCTTCATGCTTGAAAAAGAAAGAAAAAAAAGGTGAAAAAATAGAAAAGCAAAAGCTTAAGTGCAAGCGTATTTGAAAGCTTTTAAAACATCTCTGTATAGAAAAAAACTAAAATTGTTGCTTATCATGCAATGATAAAATAATTTGTGTTGGAAGAGACCTTTAAAGTTCATGTAGTCCAACCCCCTTGCCATGGGCAGGGATCTGATCACTGTCTGTGAATCCCAGCTCAGAACTTGCACAATATTTACCCAATGCATCAGTAAAAGGTGCAGTTTTGTTTGGATTTTCTTTAAGATAAATTAGTTTCTTATTGCTCATAAATAATTTTTTTTTAGGATTGTAGCAAAATCTTCATGCACTTTTTGATAACATGTAAAATTGGAAGAACTCATCAGTCTAAATGCAGGCACAGAAACTGCCTGTCACTGATAAGTTGCTTATTATCTTCTAGCTACAACAAATTCTGCCGTAACTTTTTTTCCCCCTAGTCTTTCCAGATGACTGGTTTTAAATTTCTATGCAATGAAACTCCATGATCAGCTGCTAGACTACTGGTTTGAGACAGGATACTGGTAGCACAGATTTCTCAACAAATTTTGACTTCCTTTCCTGCTGTCACCCATGTCAAGCTTAATAACTTCTGTGCTTTCAGATATTTACACTCTTTAGCAGGTATAGAGCTGCTACTGTTACAGATGAATGCCCCAAGCAGTCCTTTGCAATGCAGCCTTCATCTAGGATTCCCTGGATGGGGTTTTAACAATGCAAATGAAATATATTGCTACTTCAGAATAAGCTTCCTATAGGAAATGTTCTTCCTGCTTTCTCAAAGTGGGTGCTAATTTAATGGTTTTGAATGATAGCTGTCAGGCACTCACCAAAATCCTGACGATATTTTTCATGATTTCTATGCAATTCCAGCCTGCCATGTGCTGTCCCTTTATACAGGGTAATTGTTCTACCGGTTTTTCAGAAAATCGGATTTTCAGGAAAGTATGAATACTGACCTACTTAGTTCTTCTCTTGGAAAACTCTGGAGGACTTTTTGCAATTTGTGCTGTTTCACAGGAAATATTCAGTCACTTGAAAACTTTCCTCCTGTTTTCCATCTTACCAAAAAAAAAAAAAAAAAAGCTACAGGTATAAAGTGAAAATATATTTAACAATTTCACTACTCTTGGAAATGCTTTCTGAAATCTCTACAGAAAAATGGATATACAAAAATGGATGTTAGTCAATAAAGTCTAAAAATTTTAACGTAATTATCCAGCAAAAATACCGTTTTCCTTTATTTAGGAAGGGTGTTTTGTTCACTTGATTAGATCGAAACTGCCCCTCTCATTTTGTCACCATGATCTGTTTAAATAGAATGTAATTAGAAACTACATAATGGGTTTGCTTTCTTAATTTATTAATAACATTATTTGATTTTATTGCATAACTGATACCAAGAGACCTCTTTTAAAAGTCTCTGTCTAAGTTTGCACGTATAAATGATTAATGTTAGATAGTCAATCTATAGTATTTTGCTGGGGATACTGTCGAGCATGTCTTGTCTGAGCTGTATCCCTAGGAGATTCTGTTTGAAACTCTTATCACAGGAAAAAAAGGGGGAAGGTGTGCATGGAGGAGCACTCTCTCCTCTTAGATCAGCTGGTAAAAGGACGGGGCAACCTTCGAGGCACTTTCCTCTGAAGCAGAGGCAGCAAACGCAATCTGGCAGAGGTCAGGAACAAGAGCTGGGAGTCAAGCAGCTCTACTGGGTTGCCAGAGGAAGCAATTTATGAGAAAAGGGAACTTTGCACTTGCAAAGAGCAGTGGGATAATAAAAAGGGGAAAAGGAACATAGTGTTAGGCCACCTTGGCTGAATCAGCTCTACTCTTGCCACTTTTCTTGAACAGAGTCTTGATCCTAAAGCACTTCCATTGCTTTCTCAGAAGCAGTGAGAACCAGCACTGGAACAGAGGAATTACTGCATTGAAAACAATATCAAAACACTGCTCTTATCATCAGGTTTCCTTTGTGCACCAAGAAGCCATCCCTTGTACCATCTTTGTTCTTTGTGTTGGCAGAAGCAGCTTTTAGGGAAGATTTGGTGTCACCAAAGTACCCGAAAGTAAGAAAACACAGCAGTGAATGGTCTGGCAGCTCTGTGACGGGACATTAGAGTATTGGTGGATTTTCATGATTGCACTATGTTGGCCATGAACTGACAAAGCTGAGCAGTGTCTTGCAATCCAGTGACAGCATTTCTGGGAATAGGCTTTAGAATGAGTAACATGACATGATATGGCTCTGGTTACTTTATGTCAGTCTCAACAAATGAAATGGAATCCTTTCTGGAATTTATTTCACTCTTTCACTGTCTCACTGCTCACACATATCTGAGAGATATCTAAGAAATATTTAGTCCTAGATGGCATTCCCTTGGCAAGATTGGAGAAGATGTGTTAAAATGCCAAGCTGGTGCAGTCTGTACAGTGCTACTGATTGCAAAGTCTGAGTCTGAGAATTCTAAACTTTAGCAGTAATCCAAGCGTCAGAGAGAGGACAGATGGAAATGTTTTCTTAACTGCTTTTCAGTCAGCTTTGGGCTGTTTTGTGCTGCATGTTTACTACCGCTTTCTTCAGCCCCGTGTCTTGAGACGTGATTCTGCACTACCATGGCAAGTGTTTCGGGATACAGGTGGCTATGCCCTTCTGTAACTGCTTCCCCTGGAGAACTGAGAAAATAAAATTCTTGACACTATTAGCTGCAGGCCTAAGTGGGTCATGCCGTGCAAATACTTCTGATTAAAAGGACAATAGATGCTGCTGTATTTGAGAAAAATGCACTTTCATACAAGTACTAGAAATGTGTTAGAATATAATAACCACTTTTATACTCAAGGGCAACTGCTGAGCAAATGCCCGTAAGGAAAGGGTTAGCAGAGTAAATCAGCACAGGTTAAATGTCTGTGTTTCAAAACAGGGCTGAAATATATGTTGGATTTTTCCTTTTTTAAATGGAAAAGCTAATTCCATTTTCAGGTACTAAAGATGAGAGGACAGATATTACATCTACAGCTGCTTTAAATTTATATGTTTTACAAACTCTTAAAGCAGATAATAATTTTAAAATTTTTGGTGGGTTTTTTTGGTGTTTTTTTTTTTTCTTTTTTTTTGCTTTTGCACTGTTGTGCCCTGAGTCTAGAGTTCTATCTTTCTGATAATCAGTACTAGCCAATACCCTTCCTGTTCTGGTAGCATTTGTGACAATAAACCAGTAGTTTATAGCTACTTCTATAAAGCTTGACAAAAATGTTAAAAAACTGGCACCAATAGTTCGGAAGTTTCAACAAAAATGTCCTGAAGGAAATCAATGGATAAGGCTCAGAAACGTGGCTGACACAATCATCAGCAACAATGACCTAAAGCAAATTTCCTGCTGGTGACCAGGTCAGCCAAGATCCTGAGCTTTATTTAAAGGCTAGAAGAGAGATTTACGGGCTAAGTTCTTTTTCAATGTGCTGCTTTTTCTAGCATAGATTGGAGTTCTTTAAGAATTATTTATTAAAGTTTCAGTTTAGGGTGGAATATGACAATCAGAGATACAATATAGTGCCCATTTATCGTTTTGCCTCGTGCTTTCCCTACAGTACACGTGACTTGTTCAAAGGCTCACCCATCCTTCAGAGCAGAGTTCTCACTGAGCTTTCCTCAGATAGATGAGGTGAGCTTTATGGGTGCTTTTCTCAATGCCTGTGAGAAAAAAATGTTGACATGAGGTACCTGGTGCTACTTCCCTGATATTTTTGTGTGCTTTCGACGTAAAATGATATTATGGAGCTAGGTGGATTGTTCTGTAGATTTCCTCTTCAGGGTGGCATCTATGATTTTTCTTTATATTCCCAGCCATTGCAGGATGACAGTAGCACAGTCACTGCGGTGTTTCATTTGCTGCAATTGCCAGTATATTTTCCTGCATGCATTGGAATTCAGTTAGCATGTCTTTTCACTTCACTGAAGTCATTGTTATTAGCAGCTATTTTCCTAACAGTGTGTGTTACATCTCATGCTGGTCAGTCTGAATATAAGGATGTACCAAGATAGCAGGTAATGGACAAATCTAATGGATTAAATTAATGCCTGTTGTAGGCTGAACAGCTTCAGCTAGAATTATCTCAGAAATTAACTCGACCCAACATGTGAATAGAACAGTTATTATCAAGATTCCTGGTAATATCTTCCCTTTCACTTCTATTATTAGAACTATAATACAAACTTTAGTCCTTGTGAGAGTGAATAAGGAGACATCTGCCCTCACTGAAGTCAAAGTCAGATCTATTCTTCATACATACAACCAGACCCTTGGCTGATATTATCAGCCCAGCTGATTCCAATGCTTCTGCAAAATCAAACACCATTCCCTAATGTCCTCCAAGAAATCATTACAGCAACATTGCACAATGCTCTTGGTACATAATTACTCAATTTAATGTGTAATATGTTAGTTTATTCCGTACAGGCCAGAATGGAGATTAAACGTCCAACCTGCCTTGCAGATGGTGAAGGCTGACACTAGTTGTGATAATATGCCCCCGAAATTAGTAAAAGTAGCAAAATTGCTTGACTACTGGTAAATAGTTAGATGCCTTCACTTTGCCTGATTGATCAAATGCCTGCCTCTTGTCACCCCCACCCTTTCTTTCTTATTTTAATGGGTTTGAGGCAAATTCATTTTAGTAATGAGGAATTTGCTATCACAGTACAAGAGTTTTCACTCTTGCAAAGCAAATATATCAGGCAGTGTATTGCTACCAGGCTCTTAAAAAATAAATAAAAAAATTTAAAACAAACAAACAAAACCAAACACAAATACAAAAAAAAAAATAACCAAAAACCAAAAAACCCCAAAACCCACAAACCAGTAAAAATAATAATTAAAAAAAAAAACCAAGCCCCAAGACTTTTTCATGGTCTGAAGCAAATGAATTTATATTTATGATTTTTCCTGAACTATGGGTTGCCACCTTGCACCTTTTACTATGTTGCATTATCTTGGCAAACTCTGCCACAGGGTGAAGTTTGAGGAATAAAGTAAAGTAACAACATGCTCTTTTGGCTTATATTTTCTTCAGGGTGCAGAAATGGAATATTTGGATTTCTACTTTTCCAATCAGTGCAATGTAGCTTCTTTGCTCACTATCGGAAGAAAGAATTACAGAAAGGTAATTATGATATTTTGGGAGAAAACTTTCATTTCTAGAGGAAATTTACTGCATTCTAAAGATCTTAGTTTAATACCAATACTTTAATGTTTTTCAAAGATGAATAGAGTAACCACTAATGCAATGCCCAAGACCATGGGAACAGCCTAAGAAGATCATTTTGCAATTTTTTCTTGCTTAAAAAACCAGCTCTTTCATAGTCAGTCTACTGTGTCCTCAACCATTTTACAATTTGATAATAATGTAAGGGTTGATGTCTCAGTGAGAAGTCACCCCTAAAAGGGAAAACCATCAAATGAAAAAACAATATAGAAAAAAAAAATTGGTTTTTTTCTTAAACTTACTCATAACAACAGAAATCCCAGCTTTTGAGCCCTGTGAATCTTAATCTCATTCCAGGAAAAACTGGCATGGGACTTGGCTTTCTAAACAGGTGTTAAAAGTCTTATGTATTAGGACAGTATTTAACTGTTTCTGTTGCTATTCAGTGGAGAAAAAGGTAATGAACTACATGCTGCATCATTTTCCTGAACCGGGTCATTCTGGCTGCTGTGTTGCGTATTGAAATGTTTTAAGAAGCTCCCTTACAATGGCATCGCTACTTTCAGGTAGCGCTGTCCACTCCCAGGGAGGCCTTTCCATGTGTTTTCTTAAAGCTCTGAAGTATAGGAATGTTTTCTCCCCAAAGGAGTCTTCATTTTAAGATAACCTTCAAAAACTGTTAGCAGTCTAAGATGTTTAACAGGAACAGAGACACTGAAGATAACAAATTCTGGCAGTCCCTGAGTCTCTTTTGTGCCCTTTGAAAATTCGGGTTACCAGAGAGGGAGCTTTCCCCCTGAGGCATTTCCTTTATGTTTTGCAAATGCTGCTTCATCAGAGACAAATGGTCAGATCCACCGAAGAATCCTATTACAGATGCAGATTTTTTTTTGTTGTTAAATATGTTTAGCTGCATTCCTGAAGCTGTAACGGAGATAAAGCATACGTAAAGGTTTTGGTTATAGAGTTCTGCACAGCTCAAACTCAATTAATTTTCCTTCAAGATGCATTAGATGCTGGATGTTTCCAAGTGTGACAATGGTTGCTTTGCATCATAAGCAGTTGATCTATTTCATGTGAAATATTCTTTAGTTGGCAAGGAAACAAGCTTCCAGCATTCCCTTGCACAAAATTCAGCAGGAGCTCAACAAACTGCAGTTCAGCTAGTGAAGCACAGTCTGCTTGGACTGCTTTGGGTATCTATGTTTCGCTTATTCCACTATCCATTTTATTATTTCCTAAAGCTGAAAAGAAAATGGGAGAACAGGAGGAAGGGAGAATTCAGTGGTTCTGGAGGACTAGAAGTGATAGGCAGGACAAGGTATAATAAAAATTGAAATTGTATATACTTAGAGCAAATTGAAACCCATGTGTTTGTGTTTTACACAGGCCAAGCTTTCCATCCCACAGTCTCAATCATATCTAGAGATGAGCTGACTGAGGGTATTAAGTCATGGTGTACCACAGGCCTGTTTACAAAGGTGCTTCAGACACAATTTTTAGACGTGACTGGGTAGTGTATAATTTCTTGATGTTTCTTTTGAACCCTTCCCTTTTCTTTCTCTATTTCCCCTATCTTTAGAGCCTCTTTGTTGAGACGTTTGCCTCTCCACAGGATCCTGCCTTTTGTTGCCAGACAATTGAAGCCTACATAGGCTCATTGTTACATCGGGAAGCACGCTTCTATTCTTGCTACATAGTTAAGAAAAACGGTTCTTCCGTGGCTAGACTGGCAACAACAGAGAGCAGTGGCAAATTTAAATGAGCCATTACTGAAACACAATTTGAGAAATGCAGAAAATCAGTCTAGGCTTTCTGGTCATAATGAGCTGATTCTCTTTTTTTATAGCAGCAGATCAGTTGATAATAGCAGGTGATACCATACTAAAGAGAGAAGAGAGAAAAATGAGTTGAAACCTCTCCAGCCATAAGGTTTGTAATATTAAACCCGATTTCCTAGTGTGCAATAGGTTAATGCTTCCAGCATGCAAACAGGAGTCAGTTGGCTCAATAGCATCTTGCTAAGCAAAAATAAAATTAAAAAAAACACCAGCTAAGGAGATGACTGACATAAATGCTTAGTTTATGAAATGTAGTTATTTCATTTTTTTCCTGTCTTGAAAAAACCCACAAAGGCAGCTATAGTATCCACACACCCCTCTCCAAGTCTATTGTACATGTAGTCAATGTGTATTTAATCATAAGAGTATGCAGAGTGTAATATCTTCTGCATTTGAAATATTTTAACCACAAATTCAGCAACTTCAGGCTTATTGAGAGATACTAATATCGCAGCACTTTGTCCCAGGGACTCTTCAAAGATAAGTCTCCAGTTTGGGCATAGGTGGTTTGCTCTGATTTAAACTGAAGGACTGCCAACACGATATAAGCAAAAAAAAAATTGCCTCTCCTTAACATTTCATTAGGTCCTTTCATTCATCTCAGCATCACTGCAAAGCTCTCTTTAGAGGATGGGGGAGGCTCCACTCCAGATGTCTCCAGAGTAAAGAGCTTTCCCTTCCTTTTTGGCCTCAGGCACTGATCTTAAATAGGGCTAGTATTGCCAGACAGTGGTGGAGATCAATATCAAACATAAAACTTCTCTGAGAGACTATTAAATCAGTGTTGACCTGATTTTAATAACACATAATATTTCCATGGATTGCAAGCAAGTCAACAAGCTTTGACAAATACCTTGCATTAATGGACTTTGAAACAAAAAAAGAATGTTAAAAAGTCAGAAAGGATCCAGAGGCTATTTTCTGAATGGGGGGAAGAAAAAAAAAAAAAAAAAAGAGAACGAATGTTTTGTTGAACAGCACTTTACTGAGTTAGAAACTTCCTGTATCACTAATGTGCAGTTTCTTGTCTTGGACAGTTCTGCCATAAAATGCTATCACGAAAGCTTTTTAAAATCATTAGTGTCATACCTTGCTGGGATCAGCTGGGAAAGATGTTCTTCAAAAATCATGTAAGCAACCTGAAAGAACAGAGGAGAGTTTGTCTGGGATTTACTCCACTTTTGGATTACACACATGCCAATAGCTGCTAAAATTGAGATAATCTGTTTTACTCTTTTCATTATTCTTCCTGGGAAATACAGGAGGGAAATGGAAGCATCTCTTTAGATAAATGATATTTGGGATAATGTGAACTTCTAAACAACAGAGCTGAAGAACTGGCAGTAGGGCAGTACTAAGTAAATACCTGGCTCTTTTGAGAAGGATTATTGGATAGTCTTGAGTCCGATGTTGTTGGTGGCATTCCTAGAAATGGCGAATGTGCCAAGTGGGAAGTAACCAACCTATAATTTTCTGGATTATACTTGATCCCTTTAATAGATATTTGGCTTTGCTTAGGCAGCTACTTACACCGTAGAGAGCAGTCTGTCCTGACAACATGGCCAAGCCTGGAGGGTGCTTGTCTGCCTCAGCTTTAGCAAGGCTTTCAGCGCTGTCTCTCACAGCACCCACATGGGCAAAATCAAGGAGTGTAGGTTGGATGAGTGGACTGAGAACTGGCTGAATGACAGATCCCAGAGGGACATGATGGGTGGCACAGAGTCTCATTGGAGGCCTGTCACGAGTGGAATCCCCTAAGGTTCAACACTGGGCCCAGTATTGTTTAACCTGCTCAATCAGTGACTTGGATGAAGAGGCAGATGTCTCCTCAGCAAGCTTACTGACAACACAAAGCTGGGAGAAGTGGCTGATACCCCAGAGGGCTGTGAGCCCTTCAGAAGTGCCTCAACAGCCTGGAGAGATGGGCAGAGAAGAACCATCTGAAATTCAACCCACTGTGGTCACTTCCAGCCTTTAACTACTCTGATTCCTGGGAGTGAATCAGAGTGGCTTGGTTTCTTTGGTCACTATTTGGCTTAGTGAAAGTCCAATGGAGAAATACTGTTGCAGGGCCTTCATCAGTGCACCTGGATGCGGAACTTATCCCTCGAAATGTGCCTGCCATGTGTGTCTGCTGCAGTCAGAGATCTGCACTGTGCTCTAGCCAGTGCTCTGACATGAGCAGTCTCTGCCTGGTGCACTCGGGATGTTTTGTTGTCAGCAGACTGTGTATCCACTCAGGTTGCAAAATACTTGTTCCATGCCTGAGTGCATAGATTATATCTGCATTTCTACCCATCCATGTGTGTGTCTGGCCATTCGTGTATGTTACAGACCATTAGTTTTAAAACAGTGCTGCTGTTCCTCAGACTCCTGTTGGACACAGAACTGTTGCTGCTCTTGTTGCAAAGTATGAGTATTTCAAAATCAGTGTCTTGCTTATACCATGTTTTTTTACTTTGTTTTACAAATTCTTAAGTCTATTCTCACCTCACAACATTCATTGTAAACCAATTATTTTAAAAGCTTTACAAGCTGTGAGATCTTTATGGAGTAGCTGGTCTTATGGGTATATAAATAATGGCTAATTTCTTCTCTGGATATCTGATGTTTAGGGGATTTAATTTCTTCTCCACTGCAGCCTGTAAATATTCAGTCTAATATTCCATTCCCAGCACATTTAATAGTTGTCACACTTCAGTACAAGTTTTTTTCTTACCTCTCCTCTTTTCAGGTGGGAACGAAATGATGTTTGAGACAATGAGTCTCTCTGGATCTGGTTCAGTTGGCATGGTGTCCCTTGGCAGGCAGCTGAGGTTCTGTCTTCCATTAATAATTGTACCTGGCGATGTGGCAAAGGTTTGAATGTCTGATTTGTATCTTCTGTCACAGTAGAAACTCTGCCTGACATCGCAGAAGCCGCAGGTTTGTAAAGTAGGAGGGATTATTTGGCCAGGTTGAGAGGCCTCCGTTATTTATAGTACACAACTCAGTGGCTTCGGGTTGACACCAGCTTTAGAGAAGAGGTTGTAGTACATTTTCTTTGCAGCTCTGCCTGACTTTGGCCAGCTTCCATGTCATGAATTCTGTGCTTGGGCAGGCTGGGATGTACTCCAGATAGGCAGAGGGGGGACTGCTTCTAAACTCAGTCTGCTCTCCTGGAAACTCCTTAAAATTGTAGGGGCTTTTTAGAGCGATCCTCTTTGGGAGAGAATAGAGAGTTCCTGGTTACTATTCTCTTCCCCCTTGTATTTCAAATGAAATCTGGTACTTGATTCATTTTTCAAGCCTGTGGCTTGTCCTGCCCTGCTGGTCAGCTACGATTGACATTCTGTACATAAAGCTACAATATGTTCTCAGTCATACATGACTTGCTTTTCTGAGTTCTTTTACTGGCAACCACACTTGCTGTTTAGCCTAAAATGAGGCTGATTCTTCCATGTACTTACCAAGTCTAATCCTGCTGCTCTCCCAGTGCTCCTGGGATTCAATGTCAGCGGCAATCAGCTGCCCGCTGTTTATCCACCCTGGCTGCAGGAACGGCAGGAGGCTTCCACAGCCTGGCTGCTTGTGAGCCAGCTATCTCTGCAAGGATTACTCACACCAGGAGCAACCTGCCCTTCCTATCATTGCTTCATGACATGGAACTCTCCTTTCTTTTCTTGAGGTAGTTGTGGTAATGGGCCGCAGAACTGCTGTTTCCCATAACTCTTACAAAATTTCCTCTCAGCTGCATATTTATCTTCCTGTGAGGCAAGATGTATCCATAGAATAATTCCTGGCCCTTTACACACGCACCCTCAGTTTGAGTTCCTCTTTTCCACTGCATGTCTTTTAGCATTAGCCTGTGTACGTGTTCCATCTCAGTGGTCCTTGCTGGGAAAAAGAGAAGGTGCATCACAAATTGCATTTAAACAAGCCCAGGGACAGAAGTTAAATGCTATGAGAACATCAGTAATGGATTTAGCCATATGTTCATCCTTTTTCGCCCTACTGGGATTCTGTCTACTGCTGTAGCAAGAGGGAGAGAGGCTAGGGAAATTCCAGCTGTCATTGAAACATACTTCTTTGCTGGTGTAGTTAATAGAAGTGTACCAGGTGGCGTGCAGTGCACTGAGCAGATTCATTTTCAAGAGTTCAGCTGAGGCCATCTATTGATTATATAGTAAATCCAACTTTAAAACTTCTAAATTGGGATTGGAGAGCTTCTGGTTGCACGGAACGCAGCAGTGATCCAGTGCAAACTCACCCTGATGATTCAGATTTGTTCAAAAGCAGCAGGTTTAACAGCTTACTGTGGTATTAGCATGCTGTCAGATCAAGCATTGTTTATTCTCACAAAACCGGCATAAAAAAACCTCTCTGGGCTGTGTACTCTGGCTAATCTGCCAAAACTACCGTGGTCTGATCCAGATCAAAGCAGTGCTGCTGGGGAGATCATGTGCAGGCCCAGCACCGAGCTCAGGACCTGCAGGGACAAGCACACAATGATCTGGAGTGATCTGAAGCTCTCGGCAGAGCTCAGGCTCTGGGTGTTACAATTCAATCTGCCTGAGCCATGGCTAATGCCACAAAGGGAAGCTGGACAACCACAAAAATCTTTGAGGCTACATAAATTACCGGGTTGTTCTTCAGGCTTTGCCAGCACACTGTTTGGCTCTAGTTTCTGTGGGAGAGTCTCTCTTGTCCCTTCCTGTTTCTGTAGCTTTAACTGTTTCCAGCACTTGAAGACCAGGAGTTCACTCCAGGAATGGCTCCTGCTGCTGAGCTTTTCCCAGGCATCACTTGTGAACATGTGATGGAACACGTGATTTTTACACTATCCATAGGCACTGTGTACCTTGAAGAGGATCTCAAGACAAGACACAGGAGGTAACATTGGTTAGACATCCCCATTTCTCATCCTCACACTACAGATTTCCATTTTGACTCACTATGTGGTGCTGAATCTGTTCCAAAAAAAAGAAACAAAACCAAAAAAAGCCCAAACTATATCTTCCTATGGTAAAAGTCCCCTGATTATATATCCCTTGAAGAAAAGGGATTTTTTTTTTTTTTTTTTTTTTATTGC
>VZRN01005835.1:834171-914863 GCA_013397935.1 Dasyornis broadbenti | reverse complement strand
AAAAAAAAAAAATAAAAAAAGCAGCAGAACAAAACAAAACCATACAACCTATTCTGTGTTCAAAGTTTCAGTTTTCACAATTTACCATTCATTATTAAGTGTTATGGACAGGATTTGTAATTTGAGTGCCACTGCAGGATGAAAATATAAGCATTGTGCCTGCTTTGGCTACTCCTCTGTCTTATGTGTTGGGAAGAGATATTTGAATCCACAGGATGTAGCCACCCTGTTTCGTCAGTCTTACAAACCCCATGGTTTTGGCTATGCATTATTAAGTATTATCTCTTTGCACACCTGCTGCTAATTTTCTGGGGCGTCCAAACTGATTTGGACTCTTTCCTAAGCTGATAGAGAAAGATTATTGATTAGTCTCATGTAGTTCAAATGCAGTGGGGCAGTATCAGAGGGGTCTGCTGGGAGAATCCCAATGTCTGTAGGAAAAAGGGAGCAACCAAGGGTCAGTAATGGAAAGCTGCCTTAGATCCCAGCTGCATATGGTGCTGAGATCTGTCTAACAGAGCCATGTCCTTCTTTTCCTCTAGGCATTCCAAGGAACAGAAACCTGTCCAGAATACATCACTTAGGGTTTGGGAAGCATGGCCTTTAAGTTTGAAAGCTGCTTTTACAGTAAGAAAACAATTGTATCAGCAATGGCTATGATTTATCTCATTTAGGGTGAACTTTTGTCACTTTCTTCCAGCTTTTATTTTGCGTTTTGCTTTGAATCCATAATAGCTGTGCCCACTGTGAAGCACAGGATGTCTCAGTGTTGGATCTACCAATAGAAACTGTTACAAAGAACTAGTCTAAGACACACAAGTGCCAGAAAGAATCCCTGTAAAATGGGTAAAACCTATATCCCAAGCATAGTGTTGGAGAATTAAACAATACACAGCAATATAGTGCAGAAGTGTGTTATACCCTCCTGCACTGTAGCACTGCCCCAATGGTAGCTGTGTTTTAAAACTGAGCCCTCTCTGCAGCTCATCTAGTTAAAAAAAAAAGAAAAACAAAAAAAAAACCACAGATAAAGAAAGACAAGAACTCTAACTGTGAGAAAGAGATGCGAAGAAATGTTAGTTGATGCAGTCTTTAAAGGAAACATAAAAGTGGGATGAATTGTCAGTGATGCTGAAGTCCTCAGTCTGGATCATGCAGCAGGGGGAATTCTGGAGGTCCTTTCTAGGCGACTTGAAAAGATGACAAAAGGTAGTCTTGACCTCAGTGACTCCTGAATTTTGTCCCATGTATGGTGCCTTATTTTATGTGGAACACTTAAGCAGCACAGCTAGACTATGTCCTAGTGGCACACAGAGGACTAAATGTACCTGCTCAGCAGAGCCCAAAACACAAAGCCTACCTGGGAACCAAGGATGCACCCAAGCACTGACCCTCGGCCTGTGCCAGGAAACACAACTGGTTCTGAAGTGATTGCACAGACTTCAGCCCAGGTGTTCACCATATCTTACTGGGTGCTACGTGTTTAGGGACATAAAGAGAAGACTGCACTTTTCCCTAAGAAATTACATGAAATATCCTTTGATAAAGCCTTCTGAAAAATTACATGCAGTATTTCATTGGTCCTTTTCACAGCAAGAGAAAAGAGGGATCTTCAGAAGTTCTAACTAAACATGAAAGGTAAAACTGAGTGGGAAAAAAAAAGGGTGGAAGAAAGGAGATTTTCGTAACAAAATCTTTTTCCAAATACTGTGATTTTGTGCTATTTGGGCCAATTCCATGAAGCAACATAATACTGTTTTGATTAGTATTTAGATCATTGAAAGCAACTGATTTGTGTGAAATAGCAGCCACTGGGTAGATGCTGGGAAAGAGACAACCTCCTTAGTGGTTTAATATAGTTGTTACCAAATTCACTGCTATATAGGTATGCTTGGAATCCATATTTTCCAAGCATGTCACATCATAAGGTCCTTGTGTTTCCTCAGTATTTACACATATAGCCTTACAATTTTTTTCCTTATCAGCTTTTTCATAGTTACTTTCTCTGTGACTATTTTCTATTAAACCTTTATTTGTATTATTTACAGGCACCTCTGTGTTATTCCCAAGGAGTTTTTCATGTTGACTTCTCTATTTGTAGTAGTTTATATTTTTCTTTCATGGCTGGCTATAGGTTTTCCTGAAATGACATTCCAATTTTAACATTGCCATATAATGTCAGTGTTAAAATGTTTGTAAGCGAGAAATACGCTGTGATAATTTAAGCCTCAGAAAATGAAGAGGAGGCTGTTATAAAGGAAGAGGCTCCTTGGAGGTCAGGCAGGATTCAGCATAGCAAGAGCTTGCTTCTGCCACCTTCAGTCACCTTGAGTAGCCTGTGATTTCTGAGGGGCCACAGTCTCTCAAATCACTTGGGCTCCTTGCCCAGTGAAAATCTGTCCAGCAACGACAAGGGGAGATGAATCTAAGAGTTTCCTGCCTAGAAGCTTTCTGAAAAGATTAATTACTCTGTGAAAGAGTCAAGTAATGAGAAATGACATTGCTTTTGTCATAGGCCGTTGGGTCCCTGGATGGTCATTCCCATTTTCCAGGGCTAATCTCTAAAGTAAATAGTTTTCTTTTTGTTGGCTGTCACTGGTGTGTCACTGCACAGTGACCTGCATGTGCAAGTGCTCTGGACTAAGATCCTGTGGCCTCTGTCAAGTCTGCACAGGGTGTATCTCCTGCTCCTTAATGCCCCCTTGCCATCAGTTCCTTTCAGTCTGAAAGGAAGGAGATTGAGCAATTTGTCACCGCTTGTTGAGAAGTGGCCTTTGCTGCTTGATGTCCAAGTCCTTTCTTGCTGGCCTTTCTTCTCTTGCTTTTGAACCTCTTTTTCATTTCTGCAGTGATACATTGCTCCATCCCTCCTCCTGCCCTTTTCTGACATTTTCTATTCTCTGCTTAACTCCTTCCTTCTTTACAGGTTATGCTTTTACATGTCCGTGCATGCACATGCACACACAAACACACACACACACACACACACACACACACACACACACACACACACACACACACACAGAATTTAAGTAAACAGAAAAATCTACTTCCAGTAGACACCTACAGACCCACTTTTTTTGCTATGATTTTACAGTGTTGTGTGCTCTACTGCTGGTCCCTGACTAATTAAAATTATTGTGACACCAAAGCAGCATTCACAAGCTCATCCTATTATTTTTTTATTTAGTTGTATGTATTTGTTATTTCCTTCCTAAACAATATGAGAGCACCTTCCAAGGGATTGTTTCTTTGAAAACTGTTGATGTCAGGGGATGATGAATGAGTAACAGTTTGCTGTGCAGCTGCACAGAGTCTTCCACGAATAACAATGAGAATACTTAAATTAAAAATCTTGACTTTTATTAGAAAATGTGCCTTGGTTACATGAGAACTTTCACCTAGTGAGAAATTTGATATTTATATCTATATATAACTACAGACAGCCTTTAATATGCACCCCAAAAGATTGAAAACACTGCAAAAGGGGAAGTTGAGGCTATCCAGAACTTCTAGACCTCTGTACCTCACAAAAGCCATTCTTTGTTCCTGCTGTCACACTCTGCAGCACAGATGTCTTGCTTGGTGACAAGATTGGTGACTGCAGTTTGTATCTGGGAAGAAAACCAGGTGCACACTCTCTATTCTGTGTACAGATATGCAACTATTTATTTTCCACGTGGTTACCCTGTGACAATTCTTCGTGAATAAAAAGCTGCAAATGAAGAGATGCTCACTGTGATCAACCCTGCAGTGCTGCCACAGCTGATGGCTGAAGACAGTCACAGGGAAACAAACCTTAGACATATCAGCCTAATCAAGTGGATTGTAATGCAGCACTGACACTTTTTGTCCCTGGTCCTTTTAAGTACTTCATTTTTTTTCTCACACAATGAGCCAGAGAAGCATCAGAGAGTGACTGTGCGCAGAAGGCATCACAGTGATGCGTTCCCACCTCCCCTAGGCAGCTGGCCAGGAAGCATCCCAGCTGAAGGGGAAAACCAGAGATGTTTTCAAAGCTAAATACAGGCTCAGCAGTCTCTGGGACACATGAGGAAGCTGGATTTCAGACATGGATGTCCCAGGCTTTACATAAGCTGACATCTTGTGCACACACCTCTGAAAGGCTTAAACTGCTCATCTGGTAATGGAGTGTCTGAAGCTGTAGGAAACAAATCCCTGCCCTCACCTCACAGACCTTGTCAGCTCAGTATGTGATAAGAAAAGGAGCAGATGTAAAACCAAAGGTAGCAGTCAGCTCAGTTTGAGAGTTTGGGATGAGTGTAAAGGGAGAAACCACAGCACAGGGGCAATGAGTCACTGTCAGCTGTTATGTTTATGGGAAGGCATCAGTAAGTCTTGGGCAGAAATTCGAAGTGACTCTAGATTCCCTTTACAGGAAGCTTCTCATTTCCCAAAGGAGTGTGATAAAAGGGGAAGAAGCAGTAGAACAGTACTGGAGAGCACCAGCAGCTGGAGAGCCACCTCTTATCATCTTGGTCAGCTGCAAGCAAGCAGTGACCAGTGTGTGCTTTGATAGAAGAGGGTAATAGCATGGAACAGAGCTTATTTGATCCAATAGAGGCAGATGGGGGATGCAGAGTATGAAAATACTACAGAGGTCATAAGTCAGCAAGATACTTTTTGCTGCAATGTGTTAAAGAGTTTACTAGGGAGGGAAAGTAGATGTGTTGAAATCAGGAAGAGGAAAGCTTCAGATATAAGGAGGTGAGACGATGAAAACCTGAACCAGAGCTTTACCAAGGTAAAGGATTTTTAAGACAGCTTTACCAAAGGAAAAGGGGATGGATTTTTAAGGCAGCTTGCAGGTAGAATGAACATGATTTGTATCGAACAGGTTGCCTCTTCTCTCGCCAGCTGTGTGCATTAAAGAGAACACTGCTTTTGCCATTCACAGGTTACTCCTCTTACAAAATTACTGAAAATTTCCATGCCTGTCATTATTTAGAAATAATTGGAATCAAGGAAATCCAATTATTTAAGTTCCCTCTGTTTTGGTTCCTCTTCTTGTTGAAATCAGTTCCTCTGCTAGAATCTGTAAGCTTCTGCAATTTCTGTTTTACTTGTTATTCCCAATGTAACCATTATGTCAGCATAAAAATCCTCCCAGCCTGCACAATGCTTTTCTATAGTTCTGAAACCCAGTGAGAAGATTTTTGTTCAGGAACTTTAAACTTTAAGACTATCCAAACTGTGTTTCTGAATTTTTATCTTCTTTTTTATGTCACTACTAAAAGCAAAAGCTCACACAACTCTAGGGCGTTCTTTAATTAACCCTCATCTAACTCCCACTCATGTTCACAGAAATACTTCCTTTCATGTCAGTGAACCTGATCTGAGTAAAGTTAAAGCCTTGGTAATACCAATCTTACTTCAGGACTATTAGGGATTGTTGTAATATGAGCAAAGATCAATACTCAGGCAGTTTCCTGGTGATGCAAGACTCGGGGAAGTGGCTGATACACCTGAAGGCTCTGCTGCCGTTCCGTGGGACCTTGATAGACTGGAGAGTTGCATGGAGAGAAACCTAACGAGGTTCAACAAAGGCAAATGCATGTTCCTGTGTGTGGGCAGGAATAACCCCAAGCACAGGCTGAAGACTGACCTGCTGGAAAGCAGCTCTGCAGAGAAGCACCTGGGAGTCTTGGTGGGTGACAAGTTGAGACATGAGCCAGCAGTGTATCTTTGCTGTCAGGAGGGCCAGTGGTGTCCTGGGGTGCATCAGGAAGAGTGTGGCCAGAAGGTTGAGGGAGGTGATCCTGCCCCTCTGCTCAGCCCTGGTGAGGCCCCACCTGCAGTGCTGTGCTCAATTCTGGGCTCCTTAGGACAAGAGAAACAAGGAGCAATGGGAGAAGGTCCAGTGGAGGGACACAAGGCCAATGAGGGGTCTGGAGCATCTCTCTTACAAGGAGAGACTGCAGGAGCTGGGCTGGGTTAGTCTGTAGAAGACTGACAGCAGATCTCATTAATGCATATAAATATCTCAAAGTCAGTGCCAAGAGGATGGTGCCAGACTCTTTTCAGTGGTGCCCAGTGACAGGATGAGGAGCGATGGCCATAAACTCAAACACCTGAGTTTCCACCTCTACATGAGGAAAAACTTCTTTATGCTGAAGGTGACAGAGCTCTGGAACAGCTGCCCAGGGAAGTTGTGGAGTCTCCCCCTCTGGAGACATTCCAACTCCACCTGGATGTGTTCCTGCGTCACCTGCTCAAGGTGACCCTGCTTTGGCAGGGGGGTTGGACAGGATGATCTCCAGGGGTTCCTTCCAACTCCAGCAATTCAGTGATTCTGTGAATGCCTATTTCAATATACTGCACAGAATGTTTTCCAGAATAGCAGATATTACAGAGGATTTACCAAGTATAGTTTTCCAATCTCTATTTAGCATAAACTGTAGATGTGTTAGATTCATGCTTATCATATGTAACCTACGATGAAAAAATAACCCCTCTGGTTTGAGAGGAGAGGTGATAGCACGTGACATGCCAGAGAGAGATGATTAGCCAGAGGAATTATGAGCACCTGGAGCCAGCTCTCTCATCTGGAGGAGTTAGTGCTGAGAGGAGTCAAAACTCAAGTTGTCCTAGGGAAGAAAGGTAAGATGCCTTTGGCTTATGTTTGGTTTAGTGGTTTGTTTCCCTAACAAGATGAGAACAGAAATCAACTTTGGGCTGCGAATGAAAAAAAAAAAAATGGTATTGTTTTTCATTCTCAAGCAGAAAGGAAATTGTCTAGGTTATGCTGATATTTTTGTTGGTGGAAAGCATTGGTGTGGAACACCAGTGGTTACCAGGCTAACCTGGGGAAGGTGCAAGATAGTACAAAACAGCCTTACTGCTCTTACTGTTGTAGGCTCTTGAGACTGAAGATCCAAGTTATGATGTTATGACAGTATTCATAAAAATGTTCAGTGTTTTCCATCAATTTGACACGTGGGGCTGTGGAGATGAAGATGATGTAGAAGGGCATGCCTTCAAGCCATGGGCTGAAGCTTCTCTTTTGTCTTCACCAACAATACAATGGGGAAGGCGAGTAAAGCTGAGGCTGTGATTCTGCAGTGTGGCTGTTCTGACACAAGCACGGGCTTCTGCCAAAGGCACAGAGCAGCACATTTTGACAACAGGCTGCCCTTATATTTAGAGTCATGAATTACACGTCCCATGGTACTGCCCACCTCACTGATCTCTGCTCCTCTTGCTCTCACCCTCTGTTGATTTGTGTTTTATGAAAGATGTGAAGCAGAGATTAAACGTGTACAGAACCCAGCAGAGTAAGGCTTTGATCTGTGACCAGCTCTTATTATCAAACTCATCAAGAGTAACATGCAGTTCCTGGAGCACAGTTTTGTGTTCAATACTGTGCACAGGGAGAATTAGCACACAACTTCTCCAGTGTCTGAAGAAGCATGTTGCTCAGCTGGTGCACAGATAGCATTCCTCTCTTCTTCCTGCCTACCTTCTTCCTTCCATGAAACATGCAGAAAGATAACATGCAAGAGACCTTGTGTGTGAATTGCAGCTGGCCAGAGGCTCAGAATAATGAAGGCAGGACCTGAGAAATACCAGAGCCACGATTTATGTTTTATTTCCAGGTCTTCTCAGCTAAAAATGGCCTGCTTTATTTCCAGTTAAGGAAAAATAAAGCTGGGATGATATCATTACAAGTGCTGTGCAAAGTGTAAAACAGGCCACAGAGCAAAAGTAAGGCTGCCTTACTAGGCTGTAGCCAGTAATGCATCATCCTGCTAACAGAGGGCAATGTAGAGAAGCAAACGTATGTGCAAAGCCTGTTCATCCCTAAGTGTGAATTCAAAATACTTTTACTTTGTTTCTTCATGTTAAGTCAGGTCCATGTTTCTGGAATGACAGTGCTTTGTGGAAGTATCTATAGCCAAGACTGTGGATGAGGATACCCCAAATAACCATCCTCATGCAAACCTGCTTCAGTCTATAATAAGTCACTCTCATCATCCTGGAAGAAAAAACTAAAGCAAGTAAAAAGGGTTCTTGCTGACTCCACTTTTCCCCCAGCTTCTCAAAAATAGTTCCATTAGAAGGCAATCACTGCAGCAATTTAAAATCTAGGTTTAGAGGATGCTGAAGGATTTGCTTTTCTCCATGAGAATGTGCTTCAGGTTTCACATCGGGAAATGGGAGAAAAAGGTCACTCTGGCTTATAGTCTGCAATCTTAATCAAGCAAATGCTGGGGAGAAAGGCCAGTGTTTTGTGGTTTCTGGCTGCTTAACTGGCAAGGGAATAACCAATCAAGTAAATAATAGAATATTTTTATCTTTCTTAGACAGATTCGGATTTGGTAGGGGCTACACAGGAAACATCAGAGCACAACCTTCCCTTGAGTGCATGGCAGCCCTTGATGTACACGTTCTGTGCCGCGGGTGGGAGAAAATTCCCCATTTGTCACCACCACTGCGGTGTTTCCATGGATAGAGCAGCTGCATCTCTCGCCCCTCTACAGCACTTGCACTGTGTGCAACAACAGCAGCCAGCAGCACTGTAACATAAACGTGTCCAAAATCGTACTTCAATTTAATTACCTATAAAACCGTATTCTATAAAAGAGGAGGAAGAAAATGCCATTACTTTCCTTAAATAGATCAGATTTCAGTAATAATCCTGAAAATTCCTTTACCTTTGATTTAACGAATGCAGGAAGGGCCTGGGTAGTCACTAAATCAGATGTCCACTGGTAGAAGGAGCTTGAATCTCTGCAGCAGAGATTCAGTGCTCTAATTAAAAAGTATCAGGCTACTGGAATTTTCCATTATGAGAACAGAATGTTTGTCTGCCTCACAATTATGATGCTATCTTGACTTGTCTCATATATCACAGACATGGAAATAAATTTAGGGGGGGATTTAGAATGTGTTCTTTATGGCATTCTCTGTTAGGAAGGTTGGGAAAATTGTGCTGTCCATTTAAAGGTCCTAAAATTTGTTTCCAGTGTTTTTATATTGCATTCTGATACCTGACCTTTTCTTTTTATTTCTTTTCCCATCAGAAAAAAAGAAAAGAAAAAAAAAAAATCTGGATTTCTTACCTTCTTAGTGGTGCAGTTCTGTAGGAGCTTTAAAACCTTTCCTTATACTACAAATTCTTTCAGTTTTCTGGGTGTAGGGCATTGTACCACTGCCTGTATTTTTTCTGAGCAACCTCTTCCAGGTTAGTTTCCATTTCAAAAGAACTTCCTCCATTTGAAAGCACAGTTTCTTTTGCTCTTTTCTAAATATTTCATGGAGGTCATGTTTCTAAATTATGCAGGGAAAATTCAACAACAACAACAAATAATTCTGTTAGGAATCAAAGCCATGGAAATGGTGTTGTCTGCTAAGCGATATCTGGGCATGTTCCTGTTTAATATAAAAGCAAGAAGGTAATATGGTCCCAAGTACTTAGGAAGTCCTGTGGAGAACAACAGCAGAACTGAAGAATAGAGAAGCTATTTGATGATTGTGTTTTCAGCTGCAATCACAGCACAAAACTCTCTTGGCTGCACATCTTCTTTTCAAGGTCTGTGATAGCTGTATATACTGTGTAAGCATATAGAAATACAGAGGGTATTGGGCTAGGCAGCAATAGGTACTGGGTGATTGGCAGTAATGAACACTGGGCATGTTGAAACAAACTCTGAAAATAAACCCTCCTGAAGCAGACACTGCTTTTTGTAAAGCTTATTTCACAGTTCACTTCACCTGAAATCACCTTTTTCATATCCCCTGTGTGGCTGTTACAGAGCGAGGCTGTAGCAGCACTGAATGGCAGCACTTGGCAATGGTCCTGTGCTCAGAGGATGTGTGCACATCCTGTCCCACCCCAACCTGTATCAGCTTAGAGGATCTGCATGTACAGTTTAATTCCTTGTGCAGGACTTATGGCAAGGTTGTGATTTAAGAACAAATCTGCTAATACTTTCAGTCTGAAATAAATAACTTTATCTGCATTCGTAACTTCTCAAAGGAAATAGTAAATATCTTGTCATTAAATGTGAAGATATTCCACTGTTAATATTTCCCTGCATTGTTGGTTTTTATTTTCTTTTTTCCTTCTTTTTTTTTTTCTTTTTTTTTTCTTTTTTTTTTTTTTTTTTTTTTTTTGGTTAAATATATGCAATTCCCTTTTCATCCTTTCTGAATTTTCCGTTTGGAAGAAAGAATTTCCACTTGCTGCCACTAAATTGTCATTGGGCTCGTTACTTCCAATGAGATGAGCAGTGGCATGGAATAATTAAACTTACTTGCTGCTGGTAAGCGGGGAATATTTCCACCCTATTCCTTTTGATTTGACCTTTGGCTAAACATATTTTTCTTTGCTACGTGGATGGTATTTCATCCCCTGGATGCAGTGGGTTGTTTTGTCTTGGATGAGACAGTGATTTCTACAGCACTATTTTCAAAACTGTGTTTGCAAGAAAGAAAATGTGATCTTTTATACTGTGAAATGATGACAAATTTTTGCCTGCACAAATCCTTATTAGATGGCAATAAAATCTGATTTTTATGCCTATGAGAATTAATTTCCATAATGGAATTTCATTATTAATATTTTAAATGAAGTTGTGTTGCTCCGTTTATATAATGTAGTGTTTAATCACATAAGAATCTAAATCAGAGCTTTCTGGTGTTACCCACTATTGTAAGAATAGCTCTTGGGAGATTTCACAATGAATTAGGAGTTAATTCATAATGAAATGAAGAGGTATAATGCTTCTATTATAAATTTTTCCTTAGTTACTAGTAAAAAACATCCAAGATCATAAAAAAATAATAAAAAAAAATAACCATACAAAAAAAACCTAACAAACCCCCAAAGTGAAAAATTAAAAAGCTGCCTGTCAAAGTGAAATATGGCCTAGTTAGAGTCTGACATGGCTTTGATTTACTGGAATCCAGATATTGTCTATGGGTAACCAGAATTTTCCTAAAGAAATTTTTGCTTCTTTTATTTTTAGGTCATTTGAATGCTTATGAATAAGGGCTCCCCACAGACCAAAATGTGTGAGAAATTCTGCCTGGGAACCAGCAGCACCGGCTTACTCACACCAACCTTGTAACATTGTCCATCTGGATTTGGTCAGGAAGAAAAACAAGGGAAATGTTGTTCCTCGTCCTGCCAGAGGCCAGTTTCTGGGAACGTCTTGTTCTTTCTCCCTGTTTGATATTTGCAATTAGCTTTATATTAGCAAAAGCAGTCTTAGTACAGTAACTCCCTATCTCAAGGCAAGGAAGTAATTTTCCTTTTCTTGATTTCTCACCTCTCTCACTCTGTTTAATTTCTCTTGTTTTTCGGTGGAAAAACTTGCCTGTCAGGGATAACAGAACATGTGGGCTTGAGTCCCTCTGTAGCAGAGAAGGGAGCATTAAATAAGGGTCTCCCTCACTTTTTCTGTCTCTCCTTCCTGTTGGTCTCACCAAGCACCACGCAGTTGACAATTTACAGGCTCTGGTTTTCTCCCCTATTGGGAAATCACTGTCAGACCACAATAATAAATGGGGTGTTTAATCTCGAGGAAGTTAATTTTTGCAGCTAGACTTTTTTACCAATTTCTTACCCTATCACTGCAGGTCGGAACAAATGTCCTCAAACTTCTTGGAAGTATCTCGAGAAAGACTAAGCATGTCTCTGACTTCAGTGGAGAGGTGAGAACAGGCAAGAAAACAATCCAGGACGGAGCTGTGAAAAATCTAACTCAACAAATAGGGTATCATCTGCTTACTTATTTAATCAGAGGCTGGGACATGTGTTAGTAAAACAAAGTTTTCACTCTGCTTAAAAGAAACCTTAAGTTTCTGCTTTTGCTACCTTCACTCTCCTTGAGCAGTACATGATTTCTGAGAGATCGTGCTATTTCAGATGACTTAGGCTACTCATAATTTCTGTATTGAACTGAAAATCAATTCATACCAAAACCCAATATTTTCATATTGGTTTTCTGTTCAGAAAAAAGGGACTATACACTGTTTAAATTGTTCTGTGTCTTTTCTTAAGATGAGTGTAAATGAACAAATAGGAAAGTACCATCTTAGTAAGAAGTGGTTTAAACAGGCACCTCTGGTTCCACATTGTATAAAATCTGTTTTATAAAAGGACAGCTGCTGCAGCTGATAAAAGTGCAAAAGTGATGGTACAGAAAAAAGGACAAAAGTTACCTTATACCTGTACAATAGTTGAGTACTGGCCAAGAACAACTGTCTGCCACAGAGGGATTTAAGTGCATGGCCAAGATAATCATTTTGCCTTTGTGCAGTCAAAGCAAATAACTCATTTTATTTTCAGAAAAAAGAAATACATAAATTTATGCCTTTTAAAAAATTAATTGTTTTATCTTGAAATAAAAATAAATTTACTGCTCCTTTGGATGCAACATCATTTTCCCCCCTAGTACAAGATGAATGCAAAGAAGTGAACAGTAGATGTGAGCTGCTAATGCATCACTTAATTTCCAGGAGTGCCTTAAATGATAAGGATTTAGTCTTGCAAGACACTCTAAAACTGGATGAAAATTTTCAGTGAAAAAGGGGGAAAGAGAGGAATTTGTTAGATAAATAATTCCTGGTTCTGGACAAATTCGTAATGTGAGGATTCCTGTCAGGCACAATATGACCTAAAGCTACCACACGGGAAATTTAGATGTGTCAGGGCAGGATATAAATAGAAATTCTTTTTCAAACCCAAGTAAGGAAAGGCAGAACTAATGGGGTAAGAGAATCCTGCTTGGAATAATACCTCAATAACTCCACTTGCTCATGAGGTGTGCATTTATTGGCAATTATTGTTGTTGTGCTGCTTCCCGCCATTTCCAGCCTCCCCACACCAGACCTTCTTTGTACTCCCCAGTTTTTCTTTTTAATTAGTTCTCTTCTTCGGTCCTAACACGTAGGAGAACTAAACAAGGCTTTCCAGTCTGCTAGATCAAAATCTGTAAAGTGAAATGGAAGTTGGAAACAAAACTTTGAACAATAAAAAAAAGAAAAATAACTTTGATGAAGATCATGATAATGAGTCCTCAATAACCACAGTAGTATGGCCACAAAACTATAGAAAGGAGAGGGAAAATCCACCCCCCTAGCATCTATCATTTTATTAAAATGCTGTCATTTTAAAGTGCTGCCATAAATTCAACCACCAGATTTACAAATCCTGACTTTGTGCCGAAGTCTGATTGCAGATGGGGAGGTGCTATGTCCACGTAGGTTTTCGTGGATTTACTTCAGAATAACTTTGATGTAGGAACGGACTTTTGTCTCTTGTGTAGACCAAACCAAAGACAATACAAAGAAACCAGCAGTAAAAGAAAGCAGCTGCAGAACAACAGAGTATCAGTGAGTCTGGATTTTGTGTACTGCAATTAAACTTTTTCACTTTACTGCATCTTTCTTTAGTGTGTCTGTGGTGATGTTTAATTGGTAGATAGGAGGAGGTGCGTAGATACGAATAAATTGTGAAGCCCACCGGAACTGGGATGTGTTAGGAGCTCATGAGCTCTCCTGCCTGGAGCCCAAGAAAGGCTAGGTGTAATATAAGTCAGGCAATATTAGGATAAATATACAGCAAAAATTGATTTAAGTTATCCTATTGTGATTTTTTCTTCTTTTATTGAAAAGTTTTGAATTTAGAAAGAGAAAAGTTGGCCCCAGGACAGTAAAGACGATGAAGTCATTCATTGGAGTGTTTATGGCACCTTCTAAAAGAAACACATCTTACTGGTGTGCTCGTTTTAACTTACTGAGTCTCCACAGCACACAGAAAGACTGAGCTGTGGGAAGTCAACTTTGGCCGCTCCTGAAATGCAACAGTCTCTTAAGAGTGTGTGATTGTATTGACAAGTTTCACAGAAGAAATGGAGAAGGAAGGGAAGAAAGGGTTTTATTTTTCCATTCTCATTTAGTGGGAACATCACTGGACTGCTCTGATAATCTCTCTGTATTCCTCCCAGTTTATTTATCCTTGTTTCCACCTTCTGAAAGCTTCCTTTTCATGTTTGAGTTTGTCCAGGAATTCCTTTTTCCTCCTGGCATTTTTGCCTGACTTCCTCTTTGTTGGAATGTAATCCAATGCTTCTGACCTCCCCCACACAAGAAAAATGGGGAAAAAAACCAACCAACCAAACAAAACCACCATCCCCTCCCCCTCCAAAAAAAAAAAAAACAACCCAACAAAAACAGAACAAGACAGACCACCAGAAAAAAACAACCAAAAAATAAAACCAAACAAACAGCTCCCTCCCCCAAAAACCCCATCAAACCTTTCTTTGCAATCCTGCTATGGTTAGTGATTATTTACAAGGGGATTTTAGAAGTTCATTTTGTTGTATTTTGGGTGGGGATTTTTGAATTAAAATCACTGTAAATTGAAGATCAGTGAGCCTTGCTTCAATATAAAGGAAGTTAGATGAAATGATAATGAAATTTACTTATAAATAATGTAGTCCTGGGTTAGGATGGTTTTTTTAATGGAAAATAAAATTAAAGGATGCTCAAAAGGGCAAGAGTTCAAAATATAGGAGAATCTTATGAAGATCACAAAACACACAATTGACCTCTGATAAACATTCAGTATTCAGAAAGATATGGATTACCTTAATTTAATAAACACTTAAAAGGGATATAAATTCTCATGCTTCGGAGTTCAGCTGAATTTCAACTGAATGAAACAAAGAAAAGCAACATTCACTATATAAAGCTATCATTTCTTCACTGTCCATAAGGTAATTTCTTGGAATTTTTCTCCAGTGCTAGCTTCTGTCAGGAGCAGGTTGCTGAGGCTCATTCTGGCTGGTGGGTCACGTTCTATTTCTGCGGTGCAAGTGTCCACAAGGTAAAGTAGATATTGATGGGGAAGATGTGTGCTAATGTCCTTACGAACAATTCTGTGGGTGAAGGTATGGGTGTAAACGTCTTTGAAATGGGTCTTGGTGTCTGTCCTAACTACAAGCAGCAAGTTTGTCACAGAGCCCAGACAGCCGGACTCCCGAGACAGACAGGTGCGTCTGCACCTGAACCTGGGGGTAAAGTGACAGATTCAGGGTGGGATATGGGGTAGGCGGTTCGGGAAGGCTGTACCTTCCTAGTACCTCAGCCAATGGAGAAAGGGAGAGGGCAACTGCGGCCGGGAGTTTGGGATAAAAAGGGGCTGCGCCCCCAAAAAACCTCGAGAGAGAAAACATTGCGGGCACGTGTCCCAGCGGACTCTCTCCCTTTATTCGAATAAACTTATAGGACTCCTCTGTCTCCTTTTTGGACATAAACCTCTGGCATCGTGGATTTATTATCCTGTCAGTGTGGTGTGATTTCCTGTAATGATGATTAAAGACACAGACTCCCCTTGCCAGGTGCAAAGAGAAATCATTTATTGCAAAAAAAACCAGGCCTTTTTAAGCCTTTATCTGTTTGCATTCTTGTGAGACAAAACAAACGTGCATTGGCTGCTGCCACTGCAGGTGTTGATGTTCATGTGTTCCTTCACTCAATCACGTTTTTGATCAGGCGGTGTCCATGCACACCCCCAACCAATCACCATATAAAACACGAAGTGACCACACACTTGATTTTATAACTTGTTCTCTGGTTATATAACTTGGTTTTTAGGTCATGTAACTTGTTTTTTACTTCTATGTCAGCTAAACCTTTCCCAGAGTGCTTTTCTGGTTAGCCGAAGTGACAGAGATGAACAGAAGTGAACAAGGATGTAAAAGGGTGACAAGGCCCTTATTCTGTAAGGTTTTTCTTGTCTGCTACAATTTCCCCCTTCAAGAAACTTTTCTTGTAGGAAATCTTTGGATCCTTGCTCTACTGCTAAGACAGCCTAGTTCAGCTACTGGAAAGAAAACACATCCCAGGTTACCCATTAGCAAAGAGAGGAATTTGGAAGCACATGCAGAAGAAAATAGGATCCCACAGGCCCTTTTATATTTTATTGTGGTTTGTGCAGGTTACTCATCAAAGGTAGTTTTGCTTTTAAGGTATGTTTCTTATTTCAATTCAGTCATCTTTGTGAAAATGCTAATAATCTTTCCATAGCAAGGAAATTGAGTTTTTTTAAGCTTTGGCCATTGATCCAATTTTTTTCCAGCTCCATTCCAACAGAGTCTTCTGAAGTCCCCAAGTGCACAAACAAGATAGATTGTAGTAAACCCTCTAACAGCAGATTCTCATTTCACTGGAGTCACAAACAATACATTTTTATCCATATACAGCAGCAAAAGGCTCTGATGTGGTAATTTTCACCTCTTTTACTTCCTTTTCTCCTCCTTCCTTTGTATTCACAAAGGATGTATTTAAATCTAGAGACACACGGCTGTGTACCTGCATTCATAACCCAGAGCTGGAAGCCCCTTTGCTACGCCCACCAGAGAAAACGGGAGTGTAGGGCTGGCTTGGGATCTTCTGAGGCCTGTCTGTTTTGTCAGGAACAGCAGCTGGGACAGGAACTGGTCTGGAGAGGATCTGCCAGACTGCAGGATGTTTTGCTGGATTGGGTTTGCTATTACTGCTGGCTTTTTAATTGCCTACCTGCTCCATAAAAGGCACTCATAGCTGTGATGGACCTCTTGTAGGCAGGTGAACAAGTGCAGCTTCTAGTTTTTAATGTGGTTCCTTTCACAGCTTTCAATTTTCCTGTCAACTCAGAATTGGTATTTTGGCATTACTTTCTTATACTTTCTTCTAGTCATAGCCATTTATTTTTTCAAAAGGTGCTGAGTCATGCTAAAATTCTAATAGAACTTTGCTTCCCAGATACTTAAGTTGCTCTTGGAAAGCTCTTCAAGCTTTTTAAGCTATAATGTTTTACATAACAGGAAAAAAAAAAAAGGCACAAACAAAGCTTATATGTGCAATTTTAGCAAAAAATAAAACTCCAAAAGAGGTATTGAAAATTTTGATATTCATCCCACTCAAAGAAGCAGGATTAAAACACAAATGGGCCTAATGTCTGTGTAAGCATTGCAATCAGAACAGGGAACTCTTTGTAATTCAGTCACAGCTACGGTGCAGAAAAATTCATCGCAAGTAAGAATGGGAATATTGAAAAATATATTTTAGTTTTCTAATACCTCCTGTAACACAGAAACAGCCCTGGAATGCACATTCAAGACTGCATAATCTGGGAATTAGCTAAAGAGACAATGGCAGTAAAGATTCTTTAATTCGAAAAGCTGAGTGCTCAAATGACACAAAACCCACTAAGAAAGTGCTACAAAAGATGAAGTGAACAAACTGCTGGCCATGTAATTATTCTCCCAGCAGGCTCATCAGACAATTCCCAGCATGCCCCCCTGCCTCTTCTGGGACTGTTTTGACTAAATCTAACAAAATAATGGCTGCAGTCACCTCCTTTTACAGCCGCTTGGGATACAAATTGGCTGCAGTGTCAAGTCCTTGAAGAACACATGGTTCTCACCACCAGTGTTTGATTGTCAGATGCAAAACACTTGGCAGACACACAAACATTTTGAAGACAATTGGAAAAAACATCCTTTTTTTTCTTTTCTAGACCGAGAAATCCTCAGGGAGGAAGCATGCTGAAAAATGTACTTTTGATATGTTTCTTTTTAAGAGAAGAGGAGAGTTTTTTCTATCACTTTAGATTATTTTAGGAAAAAGTACAAATGTTTTTTGAAACTTCACAAGCAAACCATTTGGTTCACTCTTCCTTAACATAGGCATTATCTGTACCCTCATTAGGAATAAGCAACTTGAGCAAAACTAACTTCAGAAGCTGTTTCAAAGCCCTTGTCCATTCACTACATCTTTCACTCCTGGTCCTAAATATTTCTTTAAAGAATTTGCTTCCAAAAATTGAACTAGATCTGTCTCAAAGCTTAATGTATTATGAGCCTGTCCACCTTGGGAGGTTCTGCAAATTTTGGATAAGCACCAAAATGCATTTCTCCCTCTACAGACATTGAGCCGAGGTGGTACCTGAGGTATAAGTAAAAATGGCCCAATTGAAATTGGTTTCCTCTGGGAATAAAACCCCCCATGTGAGTACTGCTGTGTGTGCTAACATACTTTTGTGGGGGAGAAAAGTTATGAATATCATAGCGTTTCTCATTGCTTCACAAATTCCTGTCCTTTAAGGTGAGAAATGGCCATTAGCCTCTCTCTCCTGACTGCATCTCACATGGGTCACAGGATCTCTTTACCAGAGCAGCAAGGCATGTCACTTGCAAGTTAGGAAGAAGGACAAAATAAATCAGCCAGAATGAAAGCCCCAAGGTGTTCCTTCTGCAGCATCCTCAGGGGACAGTAGGAGTTTTGTGAATGACCATCTGGCACTGGCAATGAGCTCACTCCTCTTCCAGCTCAGGGTGGCTGCCCTGTTCTAGGTAGTCCTAGGAAGGGAGGGAGCACTGCTTCTAGAAATATTTGCTTGTGAAAAGGATATGAAGTTGAAAATGTTATCTTTAAAACCTCTTTAGATCTCTGAATCCTCATAAAGCAGAGCATTCTAATTTTGTTCTGTGTTTTTTCACTTGACTCTATATAGTTTACAAGCTTAGGAGGGCTAAAAGATCTTTTCTGTCTTTGGAGAAAGCTGCCTTCGCTGGTGATAATTCAAGATGTTAGACTTATTCAAAATATGTTATTTTCATGTCTACGTTGATAGATCAGTTTCAGTGTGTGAGTGAGAAAGTCTGCTCTCATCTGTCATTGAGTTTATGGAAGTGCATGTTCTTGGACCAGGCTCCTCTTTGGTTTTTTTTTAAGGCACTTACCCACAGACTTCACCATCTCAAGCTACAGAATCAAAACTGTGTTGACACAGTTTGTCATGGGTTTTACAGTCTTTAGGGTAACAGGTTGGATAATCAAAGAATCACAAAATCACAGAATATTCTGAGTTGGAAGGGACCCACAATCATCAAGTCCAACTCTTCAGTGAATGGCCATATATGGATTATAATGGATGACTTGCTCCAGATTTCATTGTAAACAAAGTTAACATCATAATCCAGAATATTCTTCCTTTACAATACCTCAAGAATTGCAAATGGAAATATGATCCCCAGTCTTTGAGAAGCTAAACTTCACAAAGAGCACAGGAGCACAGGTCCTGCAGGACTTGCCTGGGTGTCATGGTCAGAGCTACCACAACTGCACCACAGTCCCAGGCTTTTTGCTGTCCCCAAAAAGGATATTTTGCTATTCCCACTGAATTCAGTGGAGCTGGGATTTGGCAGCTGCTCCTTCTGCTCAGTCCCCAGAACCTTGTGTCTGGTAGATGTGGGTTCATTCATCATGGGGTCAGGCTGGACAATTTCTTCTGTCAGATAGCCAGCAGCACAGGTTATATTGGTGATAAGGGGCGTGAGAGGACGAGTCCTCACCACCTTCCTCTTACTTGTAGGGACCTAGCCCCACTCCATCTTCCATCTGCTGTTGAAGGCAGAACCAATCCCTCCATCTTCCCAGTCTTACAGGCATTCCCTCAGGTCCCAAAGGCACTGACCCACGGTTTTATCTGAAAACTTCTCGTTGAAGATGTGGTCTGAGAAAAAAGAGCATTCCTTTTCTTTGGGGTATATGTCTCCCCCTGCACATCTCATTGCAGCCTGATCTGTTTAAACATCAAAAGTGCTTGTGTAAATATATACAACGAGGCTAAGTGATTAGAATAATCTAATGCAAATTTCAAAGACTCTGAGGAGATCTGAGAAATCAACACTGTCATAAGTTTCATTTCCACAGCATGAATGGAAATAATATTAGTAAAATACAGTTTGTACTTCAAAGAAAAGCAGTGTTGAAATGCTAATAAGGGAGAGGGTTGCTGGAAGGTGGGGAAGGGAACATGGCAGGTGCAGGGTAAGCTCTTTCTCCAGTTGTAGATGCACTTTATTTGTTCATAAATGCCTTAAAAATGTAATAACCTCTCTGTGGGCAATGAGGCATTCTTTTCCATTAACTTTTGCCATATACTATTTTCATGCATCCTCATTCATCTCCTGAGCCTGACTTCAACTCCACAGGCGGGCACTGCCCGGCCCATGGTCCCAGGCTCTCTTGGCAGCACCAGTGCCAGCCACCACAAGGGCTGAACATAAGATCCATGCAAAGACACCGCAGGGAAGGGAAGCCTCCTCAAGGGCAGCAGCCAGCCTCAGCCACCCTTTTCCCAGAGGCAAGGATCCCTCTTGGACATAAGGGAATCTAGCAGGAAAGCCAAACAGGGTGCACTGATGAGGCAAGAAAGCACAGTGGAGGCCTCTACAGGTGCCACCAGTCTGATACCTGGGGTTCTTGTTCCCAGGCTGAGCATCAGCTCTGTCCCCATCATGTGCCCAAGGTGGCACCAGGGCACTCCGCGCTGAAGGGGCGGCGGAGGAGGGAGTCAAGGAGTGAGGGCATCACGTCTCCCATCTGACAGGGACGTGAGGGAGCCTCGTCTACACACCCACTTCAGACGCAAACTCTGCCAAGGCTGCACAGCTTTGCCTGCCAGCAGCCGGTTGGTAAAAAGCTCCTGAGCTCCAGAGCTGCCAGAGCAGGAGCAGCTCCGTTTCCATTGAGAGGAAGTGGCCCAGCTGGTCCCTGAGCCAGGGCTGAGCTGTCCACCTCCTTTCCCTCTACTTTATCCACAGAGTCCCAGTGCAGCTCCACTGCCCAAAGTGCTCATTTCCTCCATCACCATTACTTCCACTTAAAGAGCGGTGGGCAGCTCCTCAGGGAGCTGATGGAGAGGTGGCACATCAAGGCCAGGAATATGTCTTTTTTTTTTTCAATTCTGAGGACAGGCATTTTCATGAGAAAAAAAAAAAAAAAGGTACATTTTTAGATCAATAAGAGGTGAACAGTTCAGAAATAAAAGCTTTTCCTTCAGAAATGCATATCATTTGGATTGCTGTAACATCTCCAGGGCTCTAATGATCTAAAGCACTGTCTTTTTTGCTGTCTGCAAAGCAGCCATAGCTTGACCTGTGAAGGACAATTTCATTTCAAGTGACCTGGGGAAGCAATAAAAATGAAAAGACAAAATGGAAAGAAATATTTATTTGAACACTCATGGCACTATTTTTATTTGCATCATAGAGATCATTGACCAGTTCTGTGTGATCTTTCTACTCCCTAGAAATCGCAGTGTTTCACTATAGCAAATGTGCCTGCTTAAGGTCAATCATAAAACAGCTACAAGTACAATTTAAGCTTTTGCAATTACGGGCAGAACAAGAGAAAAGGTGCTTTGTAGTCCATCTGGAATTCTACTCATTCTGTACACAGTGTTAATAAAACACAGCTGCAGCTTGGGCCAGTGGTAATCAAAAGTCTTTAACATGAGAAGCTATTCAGTGGCCTGTATGAGTTGTATTTTGTTGGTCTTAGCCCTGTGCCCATTACACAGACATCTACATTACAGGCAGAGCCATCGTGCCATTGGCAAGGACCACTGTGACACATTTTCCCAATGAAGTCCCCTTTTGGAAGTAGGACTGACCACTTTTGGACACCGTGGTGTCCCTCCTTCCCAGCACCATTCGTGCTCACAACCTCTGTGCTCCCTGAGGGCAGAATGTGCATCTGCAGGGTTTTTGGGAAAGTAAAAACGTGCGAATAGGGGCCAAGTGAGAAAGTCGATGTAAGAGCAGCAAGAAAAACCTATCAGGCTGTCTGTCTGACGTGGAGCGAGGTGATACCTCTTCCCCTTCTGAACATCCAGAACCAGTCCCACATGTGACTGCAGCCAAAGGCATTGCTGCACAAGAGACTCTGTGTGCCTGCTAAACAGCTCTCTGGGTGTTCGACATCCAGCACAGACAGACAGGGTTTTGCTATCTCATAGATCCCTGATCAATTAGAAGAAAAAATTGGTAAGCACATGTCTCTTCTCTGCCCTGCAACATTTCCCTAGCCTGCCTGTGGTTTTGCTCCCTGGGACATTGCATAACCCTGAGGCAGCACCTCCCATACCACTCTTTCTGGTTTGTCCTGCTATCTCTAAGCCAGCACTGCATTTGGCATGGGAGACACATCATTTTCCATCCCTATTTTTCAGGATCACCATTTCTGAGGCACAGAGGGACGTGCTGTCAGCAGAGTATGCTGTAGCCCAGCTTTCAAGCCTCACTGGATCCATACGCTTCCAATGATGAGGGCGATTTTTCCCCTGGATTCTGCTTGGCTATGACTTGTAGCTGACTCATCCACACAACCATGGCCGTGTGCTCTTGGGTCCCAGCAGGAGCAAGAGAGAAAAGATGACAATCTTCAGGGAACTGTGTCCATCATTATCCCAGCTGCCACCACAACAGGCCAGGGCTGGGGAGCTCCCAGTTCTCCTCTTGAGACTCTACTCTTCTGTGACATGACATTTTGCACTCAGATTTGTCACGCATCTCCCAGGTTGGAAATCATATTTTGAGCCATTAAATCCCCCTGTCCTGTCTCCAGTAATAAGCTTCATAGAAAAATTTCTGGAAGGCCTTTTTTGCTGTGAAAACACAGTAATAAATTTGGGGGTTAAGGCTGTAAGGATCTGGAAATATGTATTCATTCATTGAGATGCTTTAAAAAGAGTACAAGGCTAAGCAAGTGAAAATAAAGTAGGTCTGATTTATACAGTAATACAGTAAAAAGGCTGTGCAGGAAAAAAGCAAACACTCATTTTATGTATGTTTATGCACATTAACTTTCTAAGTGATTATACAGTCTCTAACATCTAGATTTTCACGGGGTTTTGTAATGCTTCAAAGGTATACAGCTGCAAATAGACAAGTATAACTTTAATTTCTTTCATTTCAGTAACAGCAAATGCATATTTTTGCTTTCAGATGCCTCTTCTGTCAGTAGTACTTACATTTTTGTCTGCTTTTCTGCTGATAAAATTCCACTGATGTCAACTGTAGCAAACCTTCATGCTTGCAAAATGTGTGAACAAGAAGGGAATAAGGGTCACACTAAACAAACAAAAGTCAGTCATCAAGGAATAAGTGAGGGTTTAACCTGCTCAGAGAAAAGGTAAGTGGAAGGACCTTTATATAACTCTTCCTCCATGCTCAAAGGTAATATGTGGATGGTGTTATTTAAATAAAAGCTTATTTTTTGCCTTCTTTTTTCCCTGTGTGCTCTCAGAGGAAATTATATTGAAAAGGCTAAAGCCACTGACATTTTGGTGTTGTGAAAGTGGGAGAATGTAAGCTAGAAATTAATGGAAGTGTATCCCTAAGTATATGACCCATTAAGTTGTGTTGCAACCCTATGAAATGAAGCACAAAATATTTTCTTAAGGTCAATATCCTATGGGGTGAAAGCAAGATTAGGGCCTTTCTGTGCAAGACCCAGTAAATACCTAGGTATAAATCCAAAATGCCTCTGGTTTACTTAAAGGGACTGCCCTGAATAAGTACCAGTGCAGCTGAGGACAACCCAGGGCCTCTAATCCCAGCTTGGATGTCTCCAGGCTGGTGTTCCCAATGCTCTGCACCTGCCAGTGGCAGCTCACTAGAGGGTAGAAGTAGGGCTTCCCATGCTTGGCCTGAGATGGATCTGAACTGATGTTTTCAGGGCTGCTCAGCTGCAGCAGGTTTTCTTTTCAATAGGATGAAATAAAGAAAATAACTCTCCAGGGGAGTTCTTTACATTGGATACCTGAACCTTAAATACAAAGAGAAGCCAGGTATTAAAAGAGTGCCAGCTTCAAAAAGTGTTGGCACTGACAGACGTGGCTGATCAATGGTGTTTTGTTACTACGAGAGGAGCTTTAACTGAAGCTGTTTCCCCTTGGTCTGCTGCCAGGGACAGCAGCAGAGATCTCTGAGGAGCTAAGGAAGGAAGGCAAAGGAGCCCGGAAGAAATCCTTTGTGGCAGTGACTACAGACCAAGAGAAGCCTCTCAGCCGTGTACCTCTTTTATAGCCAAAAGCTTTGTAAACATTAAAACCAGGCGGTATGCTGCCGAAAAGAAAGGCAGCTCACTCCTCAAATACTCTTTTCACAGTATTCTCTCTTCAGGTTCTGTGAGTGGCAGGTGAGATGAAACACATCTGAAGACAGGTGCTTCTCCATCCTTCCCTCTGCATTTGGCATACTGGGATCTAAAAAACAGCGGAATTATGAAGCTGCAATTGCCCAGCATAAGAGCTCTCTCCCCACTGTCAGTTCAAGCAGACAGAATCACAGAATGGGTCAGGAAGGGACAACAAAGGGTCATCTGGCCCAACCTCCCTGCTCAAGCAGGGTCATCCTGGAGCACATGGCACAGGATTGTGTCCAGATGATTCTTGAATCTCTCCAGTGAGGGAGACTCCACACCTGCTCTGGTCAATTTGTTCCAGTGCTCAGTGCCCAGTAAAGAAGTTCAGGTGGAACTTCCTGTGCATCAGTTTCTCCCCATTGCCTCTTATTACTTGGCACCACAGAGATAAGGCCTGGGCAGGAGTTTTGCCTCGGTGAGGAGCCTTGCTCAAGCCCAGGACGCGGTTTTTGTGGCTAGTGTGTCTCAGCCTGGGATTTCCTTGGCGACTAGGAAGTCACCTTCAGCTAGAGCTGCAGCAACTCTGCTGCTTCAAATCCCTGGCCCGTGCCATGCCCTCCTGGAGCAGGCACATGTGGGTCCTGCACAGCGCGACCAGAGTTCCCAGAGTGCAGCAAATGCGCTCTCCCAAGCAGTGAGCGCACAGCAAGTGCTGTGTTACTCAGGCTGCTCTAGGGGGGGCTTCAGCCTCTGCTGTAAACTGGTCAGGAAGCCACAGCATCAGACTTGCAACATCAAGCCAGATGTTAGAGACAATGTCATCCCCATTGCACACAGCCCTGCTTTGGGGCACTGGGCCCATGTCAGACGCACCCAGAGGAGCTTTGACCCACCCAGCTCAGGTGCTGCATCCTGCTGAGGCACCTTGGCTCGGGAAGGTGGGGCTCCTCCACTGCTTTGGGCTGGTTTTTACCACTTCCACAGCAAGATCAGACTCCTCAGCAGAAGTTAAACCCACACGTGTGAACCACACAGTGACGTATTCCAGTTACTACTCTTGGGCAGTACAGGAGTTAAGCTGAAATTAACAGGACTCTGGTGTGACCGACAATCATATGCAGGAAGGAGAAAGGTCAGGGTCCCTGTAATTTCACAGGCTTAAACTAACTCTGTCTTTCCAGCTCTGTCACACCCTTTTTGAAGCAATAATTTTAAATTTTTCTTCTGGAAATAAAACAGATGCTTTCAATAAACAAGCAGAGCCCTCGGGTGCTGCATCTTTTTAACCAGATGACAGTGTGACCAGAAACCATCTCTCAGTGTGATAACTTTTGCCTTATCTCTAAAGTAACACATTTGCCTGGTCAATCAAATATAAAAAATACAATTTAAAACAGCTGCATTTTGGGTTTCTGAAATTCATTACATCCTTAGACTTTTATTCTTATCCCCTAAGCTGCAATATAATTTTACTTAATAACCTCCTCCTTCACCTTACCTTCTCCTTCACTTTACAGTGTAGTGCCATTTCATTCCTTGTCTTGAAAAGAAATTGATTTGATTTTTTTGGCTGCTGGGGAGGCAGCGGTGGGGGGCAGGACAACAGTGAGGAGAAGGAAAAGCAGAGTTTGGAGGAGAAGCATGATTGCTTTTGTGTCTCGCTTTTCTTTCTGTGCATATAAAATTTAGGCAACGAGTAAACCTTCCCCATCTGTGACTATGCAGAAGTAGGTTACACTGCCTAAAGCAATTGCAGTAACTCACTTGCCTCTTTCATACAACTCTCTGCTTTATTAGTTTTATGCTGATAACTTTACTTTTCAGGCATATAAAAGGTAGGTAATTGAAATCACAAAGGCAGCTTAATACCTGAGCTATTGTGTCATCAGCTGGATGGATCTGAAACCAGATTAATACTGTGTTAGTTCTTTCAACTGGGCAGTGACAAAGTTAATGTATCAAGTAACTGACTGCCCCCTGTGTAAAATGGGCAAGTGACAGAAGGATTTTTTTTCCTGACAGTGCAAGTTCTGTAATATTTAGAAGGACAAATTTAAAACCATCTGGCCAGAAGCTACTCTTCTGTTGATAAAGGCGCAATGGAGTAAGACTGGAATCCAAATGTTTGGAGTAGTGGCATTAGTAAAAGCAGAAAATTTTACAAACCTGCTGGATTGTCAAAGTGTTATAGAACTCAGGTTTATTCATATGAAAAACTAGTGCTCTCATGGCTTACAGGCACAGATGGAGAAACAGCTTTCACCGTTGAGGCCATAATGGAATATTTCATGGTGGCTATCAGAATGCAAGAGCGAAATCAAAGAGTTCTCTTTCCATGGCAGAAATAAGAGTGATGACCATGGATTTCTGGTGCAGCCAGATCTCAGGATCAATCTGAACTGAGTGATGACATGCAATTCCAACACCTCAAAATATATTGCAGTATACAGTAGACCTGGGAATTTCTTCTCCTGGCACTTCTACTTCATCTTCCACATCTTCAAAAGGTATTCCTTCAGTCAGTCAAGCATGATATTGGTTTCCTCTTCCCTGCAGACTGTGAATGTAGCAGCAAACAGCTGATCCAGCATGCCATAAATTTCCAGTTAAGATGGCAACAGTGGTCTCAGGATATGTAAAAGCCGAGTTTGAAAAAACTGTTTTCAGACTGGGCTCTTAAAAGCAAGGTAAACTGGTTGTTCATGTAGTAACAATTGGTCCACAGCTGGCTAAACACAAGCCCAGCTGTGCCCAGGTGGCCAAGAAGGCCAATGGCACCCTGGCCTGGATCAGTAATGGTTTGGCCAGCAGGATCAGGGCAGGGATTTTTCCCCTGTACTGGGCACTGGTGAGGCCACACCACGAGTGCTGTGTCCAGTTCTGGGCTACAAAAAGACATTGAGGGGATGAAGCGTGTCCAGAGAAGGGCAATGGAAGTGGGGAAGGGTCTGAGGGAGCACAAGTCCTGTGAGTGGCAGCTGAGGGAGCTGAGGGTGTTTTTCCTGGAGAAAAGGAGACTTAGGGGGGACCTTATCACTCTATAACTCCCTGAGAGGAGGTTGTAACCAGGTGGGGATCAGCCTCTTCTCCCAGGCAACCAGTGACAGGATGAGAGGAAATGGCCTCAAGCTGTGCCAGGGGAGGTTCAGATTGGACAGGAGGAATTTCTTCACAGAAAGGGTTGTTAAACATTGGAATGGGCTGCCCAGGGAGGTGGTGGAATCACCATTCCTGAAGGTGTTCAAGCAATGACTGGATGAGGCACTGAGTGCCACAGTCTGGTTGTCAAGGTCAAAGGTTGGACTCGATGATCTCAGAGGTCTTTTCCGACTTAATTAATTCTGTGATTGCCAGTGGATACATGTTATCTCTGCACATTTCTGACTTTCCCAGGATCAGTTGCACAACTCCTGTGGCTTAAATGACAGGAAATTATTGTTTGCTGATTTCCTACACTTAGGCACTGTGGCCTGAGGCTTCAGTGAGGGTTTTTTAAAGTACAGCCACTAATTCTACACATGTATTCATTAATTTTGAGTCTCAAAAGGTAGAGAGTCCTGTTGCTCGCAGAAAACCAAAGCACACAGACAGCTTTCTGTGCTGATCTGTTTGTTCAGCTTCAGAATGAAATGTTGTGTGCTGCTAGCTTGGGTTTGCTCTGAGCAGAGGCATTGCTCAAGGGAGCACAGGCTCTGCATGCAGCTGGAGCTTGAGCTCTTTGCCTTGGTCCTTGATTAGACTCGATGCTTTAGGCAGAAATGGTTACCCAGAAACCAGCGAGTGGTGCTGGGCTGAGATTCCTGAGACAAGAATTGCCTCCTGCTGTTCCCAGCTGCCAGCTCTGGGTAAATAGAAGTGAGTTGTACTTGGCCTCTCTGTCACTTGCTGTGCTGCAAAAGCAGCTTCCAAGGCTTTGTATGTTTGATCTCACACACTGAATGGTCAATATTAGCAACAGAAGGAACACTAATATTGGGAAAAGGGCAACGCAATGGGGTGGCCCCTGCCACAGTTGCTAGTGTGTCTGAGCAACTCTGAAAGGATTAAGGGAGTTTCCCCTTAGGTCGTGCAGGCTCAGAACCAGTGGGAGGTTGTCCAAGGACCACATTCCCGCAGTCCACAGGCTGCATTTCACTGGCACCCAGCCCATTCTAACACAGTCATGGCTTACTGGACAAGACATCAGCTCCTGCAGTTCAGTTGAACCTAAAGGTGAGTGGGCAACAACGGGGCTTTGGCAGGAGGGAACAGGGCTGAAATTATGCTGAGCCAAGGACCACAGCCCACAGAGCACTGTTCAGCATCTGGGGAGCTGAAGGGCCACAAGAGACAAGTGCAGGAAAAACAACCCTCAGGTTTATTAGTAATGTAGTCTGGCAATATTCCATGTATTAGAACAAACTGAAGACACTAGACTTAGTCCAGCAAAGAACATGACAGATCATTTGGCTTTTGTTCTCACCTTGGGGTATTTCACCAAAGGACCTGAGCTTAGTTGGAAACAAAACACCGTGTCCTGCAACTTCACGGGTCAGATCACTGCTTGGGCTGACGCTAATTCTCTGTCAGCTGCAGCAACGCCTGTCACCCCAGGGCACGCTCTCCTGCTGGGCTGCAGCTTATGAGAGCAGTCATGGAGCAAGTGGGTAGACCTCTTAACTTTCTCTATAAACCTGGAAGCAAGTTATTATCTGAGAACCAAACATCTCCAAAAGGACAAAGACTTTCAGATATTTTTAAATGGCACTTTAGGGACTCTGGCTCATTTTCAGTGTTAATAATCTGATATAGCTGTAATATATTTTTTTTAATACCCAAGAAAAAAATTACAGCATATAAGAGACCATGAGGTTATATTTTAGTTTTCGAGAAACTGAGATAGTCATATTAATATATTATGAAAGCATTGTAACAAGAGTGCTAGGATTTTAATGATAAAACATTCAGGGTCAGAAGAAAACATATATCATCATCTGCAGATTCATTTTAGATATAATAAAATAGCACAGCATAGGAGATCTGTCACATCTTAAATAGGATAAATGTTATTTATACTTTATGCTGCAACATTTTATCTTCTGAAGCAGCAGGAAGGTGCAGCAGGACTCAGTGCTTGATCATGCAGTATCTGGAAATGTGCAGAGGGGCCACAGCCGCTCATCCAACAGCGACAGTCCCAGGCTGCAGGAATTGCCAGGTGTGGGAGTGCTGGAGGCCAGCTGAGGAGAGAAGCCACGCTCACCTGCCTGCTCCTCACAGAGTCACGGAGGGGCCGTGCTGAAGGGGTGCAGCTGGGAGAGAGGTTTTAACAAGGGGAGCAGGCAGGGCATGCGCTGTGAGGTGTGGAGGAGCTTTGGCTGGCCTGGAGTCACTTGAGCTGCGGGTGAGTGGCAGCTTGGCTTTCTCTGCAAGGGAAATGTGATGGTCGGGTGCAGCTTGGTGGCAAGGAAAGGCGGGGGAAAGCTTGTGGCAGTGAGTGGTCTCCTTTGAGAGTGAGCTCTGGTGCTCGCACAGGTGGCTGCACAGGGTGCAGGAGGCCTGACAGAGCCCGGGGAATGGTGGGAATCCATTCTCCAGCACCAGCAGGATCTTGGGCACAGGTCTGCCTTCGGTTGACTAAAACTTGCTGACTTAAGCCAAGGTCAGAAATGTTGCTTGCAGGAAAGGCTTCTTAAGCTGTTAATTTGCTGATGACTTTGTGAAGTGCTAACAAAAGAGCAGTGTGTTTTTTGAAGGTGCGATAGGCTTAGATGGAACCTGCTATGTTTTACGTTGGCCCTGTCTGCTCAGAAATGATTTGACAGTAGATCATAGCAGAGTTCTTGTGCAGTACTAGCAGGTAAATGTCAGAAGGGGATCTTTGAAATGCATGTAACATCAAGAAAGTGGGGAGAATGTGGAAGGAATGCAATTTATTGTCTAACTTCTAAATTATTCTTGATGTTCCAAATCTGGCAGCAGCGGCTGTATGTGCTAAATGCCCAGTAAGGAATTGCATGGTGCTCCACTGGAACTGTTAATGCTTTGGCAAACAAAAGCCCCAAGGTTAAGCTCTGCATAATGCTTTCTTGGCCTGCACTGCCAGACTTAAGAGGAGGGTGCAGAAAAAGCCAACTGTGAGCATATGGTGTTGTCCTCTGCTTACCCTTCCTTCAAAGCGCTCAGCACAGCTCTGTTGTTCAGCTCTAGATAGGGGAACATCTTTATTGAACTTTCTACATAATTTTCTCACTTAGATCTGTGCTCAATAGATAATTTTTTTAATAAGGTAAAAATGGTAATAATGGATTCTGTACAAGCTTGTGGACACATTCTGTTATTCCTGAGGAAGAAGCAGAGTGAAAATACCTTCTCATGGGATGCAGCTTTGCAGTTGTTGTTTTTCCAGGCAGGATGCATTTGGGTTTCTGCAGGCTTCCAAGGCAGTCTAGCGAAAGGTCAGGTGCCAGTTTTTACCACCTTGAGCTGGCACACCCTGGGTATTGGTGCTGACATCCAGCATGAGATCTCTGCACCCTGCTCCTGATGGTGGGAGAATCTCAAAGGGGCTCATCCTTGTCTCTGCCGCCAAAATAAGGTGCTGAATTTAAATCAGACTGGAGCCATCCCAAGGGTTTATGTGCCTGACTAGCAGGGATTCATTTTCAAAATAAGCAACCTCTTTCTCTATGCCAAAAATAAAACAGTAGGAACAGCAACAGGCAACTAGAGCAGTAAAATACTTGTATTACCCGTTAAAGAAATAGTGGGGTTTTGGCAATCTAACACTCAAATAATTTTTTTTTTTAAAAAACTTAGTGGTTTTGTAATGTGAAAATCTACAACAGATGTGATGTAACATCAAGAAAATCTGAAAACATTACTTGGCCCTGAGGCACTCAGTATTTCTCATTTCAGAAGGAAACCAAAGTGAATTTCAAATTACAGTTAAGTTTGGGGAACACTGTGGGAGAATCACTGGCTCCAGAAGTGGGGTTTAAAAGAATGCAGCAAACATTTTAGTATACTTTAGTGTTAGAAAACAGCAGGAGTAGGGATAGCTACAATAGGCTTTCTCATGCTTTGCAGTTGTTTCTCAGCAAAGCTGCTTATCTGTAGTAGCTTAATTTGGTGAGACATAGGAATGCAATTTTTTCCCCCTTCCATACTGAAGTGCAGGCTTATGAACCTGTTTGTTTAGCAAAGGGAGACCAGTGGCTTTTCCATGGATTATTCTCTGCATCTGAGACACTGTCTTGCTGATTTTGGATTCCTGCTTGTGGAAGCTAAAAACTAGGCCCTGCTTCAGATTTCCCATGTGTGGTAGCCAATTACAGAACACATAATCTTAATAAAGGAGTGTCAGTAGTTATAAAATATGTTTAGTCTGGAGCTTCATGGGTAGGAGATGGAGAGTCCAAGCTGCAGAGGGCTGCTGCCAACTGGATTATTCAGGCTGTGATTTTGTCAATTACTGTGTTTTCTACTTACGCACCTACAAAGAAGAGATGATAAAATTTGTCTGTGTCCTAAGTGCTTTGAGCTTTTAGCAAATATTTATTAATTACATGAAGACTTCCAGGACATGAGTAATTACATTTCTGTGCCTTGCAAAATCTTATCTCTTCCTGCTCTAAGCAGCTTCATCTTCCAGTCTTGAGACACTTTGCAGTGGAACTGTTGAAATTTAGAACAAATCTTTTCATGCTACTGGTAGCATATTAACCTCGTGTAAAAGCTTTGCTTCATCTTCCCCACTTTAGCTTATGCTCATGTTGTGTTCCATAACACCTCCTGACATTTAAGTTGAACTGTAGATACTGAAGATTATTGAATTGTTCCCACTTGGATAAATGGGAACTTTGCCACTGGCTCCTCTGGAAGCAGGATCAGACCTGGACAGATGCATGTAATGTCTTGTAAGACACGCTAATATCTTTCTACCTGAACAAACAGGACTCTGAGCACTTCCAAGTTTGTCCTCTAGCTCTCTGTGACATGCCTGCAACTACTTTTTCAGCTGCTCAGTACATTATAATGATCTTCCCATTAATTTGCTGGAAAGAAAACCAGCAATACTGGATTGATCAAAATCCTCCCAGTCACAGGCACTAAATCACACCTGAAAATAAAGGAAAATGCATTAAATCCACAGGAGCACTCAATGAATTCATAATGAGCTGGTGCTGTCACCATAATAAACAAATACAAGGAAAGAGCTTACAGAGGTGGCCTGAGATTGTCTTTTAGGTTCTACAGGCACAGTAAATGCTGCTGTGATTTTAATTTAAGTTCTACTTAAGCTTTGTTTAACTGGTCATCACAGAGGTGAAAAAACCCTAAGTTAAGTGTAGGATTTCATCAAGGTCTTGGTTTCCTGGAGTACAGTATGTAACTTGTGGGTATTCCTGGTTACATGGTAGAACTGCCCCTCTCTCCCCTCAGAATTCCCTTTAACCAGGGACAGGATTTTCAAAGGAAATGTACAGCAATGAAGAAAAATGGAGCCAATATGGTTTTGTCCCTGACCTGTTTTTCAGTGAGGTCAGGATACATGTTCATTTTCTGTTCCATCCTGTTCCTGCAATTTACCTTAAGATAACCAAAATAATGCACTTTCTCTGAAAGCAAGCTCTGAGGGTCCATCCCAAACAGAGCACCTGCTTTTAGCTGTACTGAATAAGCAGAGAAAATGCAACACATGGCATCCTATCCTGCCTGTGCTGCCACAAATTGACATGTTTGTCTGTTCCGGCCTGAATCCACCAGATTATTTTAAAGCAGCTTAAACTTGCTTGTTTTGACCCCGGAAGGCCAGGCTAATTCCTGATCCCCGTTTTCAGACAGCTTGACAGCACAGTTTTCAGTGCTCTGAACAGCAGCACAAAAAGCAAAGCAAATAAATGTCCACTGAGCAGTGACCTTGCTAAATTACAGCAGGTAGCTCGAGCACCTGCTGCAGGCACGGCTGCAGCCCTCACTTCCAATGTGCCATAGGAACACACATTAGCTCTGGAGTATTGATCTAACAAGGATCAGTGCAAGGGCACTTCAATGAGAAAATGAATAATTCTTTACTCTGATTATGATGATTAATTCTGTTATGTCAGCAGCCTTTGGCACAGCCAGTGACAGCAGCAGATTTCAGAGGGGAAAAATCTAATTCCAGCGCCAAGAACCTTAAAGAGGAATTTTGTGTGGTAAAGTAGTAATATCAATAAATGATACACAAGCAGCTATAATTTTACATATATGCAGTAATACATGTACTTTCCTCAGTTCTGTGTAGGACTTTGTAGTGATGTGTAAGTGTTTTCCATTTAAAACATCAGCCAAGATTAAAAAACTGGCAGTGTTGCTGGAATTGACCAGCTACAGATGGACTCAACATGGAAGTTTTTGGACCACAGGAAGCTGAGCAGAAATTCTCTCACAGGTGCCAATTTCACAAATAAATAATCAGTGTTGAACTGGCAGTCATCCTGCTTCCCTCACTTCGAGTTTGGTTATGTGAAAGACTCATCAAGACATCTCTCAGGCACATCATTTAAGATTGGCCTTTGCACATGGTATTGGATGTTTCAGTGTTTGAAAGGGATTTGGCTTTCAGACAGCGCATTAACTTGTTTCCTCTCCAGTTCTGAAGGCATGCACTGACCAGTTGTGCCCCTTTCTCCTAGAGTTTCTCCCTCAGCTGTCATAACCAAGTTGTGCTCTTTGGCAGTTTGTTTTTGCCCTGGAGGAATCCCAGCTCTTGTCTTTCATGTTTTTGGTACGAGATGGATTTAGGAGGGAAGTATTGAGGCCAGATTCTCCAGTCCCGTTTTGCTAGGAAATGTTCATTTGGCAATCCTAACATCATTAAAAATGATTCTCAATAGGGCATGCTCTGCCAACACATGACCTTTAGCAGAGAAAGAGTAGAGAAAGCACCACAAAAGCAGGTAATGCTACATCAGTTCAAGTATTTGACAGATAACAAGAAAGAGCTCTCTTGCATTAAAGCAGAGCATTTAGAAAGCTGCAGCAAAACTTTAGGTGGCTGCCCTTGTATCATGATTTGTCTGCAGTAAAACATTCCCCTGCAGAGGGAAAATAAATGCCATCACTTAGATCTGAAGATGGGTAATTAACATGTTGACTTTCAAATCAGAACCACTGCAAACACTTCGGCAGGTGTCACCTCCTCAGCTCAGATGTGCTGATCACTTGCCTTGTACTGGCAGACTTGCACAGAACACTATTTGGACCCAGCATTTTGAACCTCCCCACGTTTTCTCACCTTCTCAGTTCACATACAGGGTTGTTTCCTAGCTAATTTTTTTTTTTTCTTTTTGTATCATATGCAAGGCAAAGAGCTGAAGGCTAGACACAGAATAAACCAGTCTCCTTTTGATCAAACGGGAAAATGCCTTATAGATTTTTGTGATAGAGAAGATACCAATATTTCCATAAAAGTTTTGATTATCTGGGGTGCTCTTCTAATGACCGTATATAGTCCCGCCAATTAATATCCAATACTAAAAATGCTGAAAAGGTGATGTGCAAATACACAGAGAACTACATTGATCTGCCATCCCAACATAAACAAGGAAGTTATTTCAGTGTCAACTTACGCTTTGTATACAACCTGCTCTCCAACTATTCAACGGGAGATCAATATTTATGACACTTCATTAGAGAATGCAGTTGACTTTTATTGTGCAGACCAAAAAAACAATGCAGTCACCAACCCACCACTGCATTAATGTATGAAATCAGTTAACAAAATTATTGTAAAAAATAACTTAATTTCTGATGAGCAAATGGAAGCAAGTTCTACAGATTTCCCACATTCCTGTGTTGACAGGAGAAAATGGTATTGAACCTTTATACTCAGTAAGTCAAGGACAAAACCATTATGTTGTTTAGGGGAATAAAAATATTCTGATTTTTCTCCCCCGGTCCCAAAGCCAACATCAGCTCATACACAAGTAAAACCTCCCTTGGAGTTACTGCAGAGGTCCCACACTCTTTACTCTCTAACTTTCACAACTAAGTACCTGATGGAGCTATCCTACTGGCGTGCACACAACTCAGTGAAGCATTGCTTGGCTCCTTCCAAGTGTTTTTAGCTTGCCAGCATACTAAGCTTAATCTTCTGATTCCTCATAATGTGCATACCCACTAGCATAGGTCCTTCCTAAATTCAAATTGCTGAATACATCCGTGGCCTCAGAATCCGAATCCTTCCCTCGCTCATCATTGTCATCTTCATCATCATCTTCTGCTTCGTACTCATCATATTCCTCCTCACGGTCACCTGCACCCCCAGTCTTGCTGGAGGAAAGGTTTTTCCAGTAGGCATCATAACCAGAAGCTCCATCTGCATCTTCTCCTCCAGTTTGTCGGCCAAACTTCAAAGAGCGTGCTGCAGGCAGAGAAAAATCATCACGTTCCCACTGATCCAACATTTCATTTCTATCTTTTTTTCTCAACTTGAAGAGTAGTTTAAATGGCAATTACTTTTCATTTTTTCCACAACTAAAGTCTCAAACTAGACAAAAGCTTTAACTCTATTGGAATCAATTAATGGTTAAGAATGAGACTGCTAAATTTCAGAACTCAGAAACACAAAGTTTTTCACAGAACAAATGAAGCAAAGCTGTGCAAAACAATTGAATGTAACCAGACTTAGTGCCCCTAGGCAGAAAGCAGTCACTAATGGCACTTGTATGGCTTGTTAGCTAGAGCAACTGGCTTACTTGACATGCTCAGATCCTTTGTCTGCTGAGTTTCGTGGCCACATTTAGGGCAAGGAGGCTTTTTTCCTTTTTCCTGCTTGAAAACCTTACTTCGCACATGATCGTCACAAAAACAAGCCTGTGTGTTGAAGGGACAATACAAAGGGCAAATGTTTTAATCATAGAAGCACATTCTTCAGCAAGCAGCAAGCAAAAATGTGTTTAACAGCAGCAGGGGTTTCTGGCTGGGATTAAATTTTAATGAGATCTCTCTGCAGTGGATGTGGGGTCTGCGCACAGAGCAACCACTCTGTGTTCAGTGTGGTTCCAGGGCTTCTGGGGAAGAGGCTGGATAAAAGTGCCAATAAACAAGCAGAGAAAGTAACACACTCCAGGGCTGGATTGCAGTGCTGCCCAGAAGGAGCCTGGCAAACTTGGGTTTGTGTAGACAAGCTTAAATAAATATAATGAGATGTATGCCAGAATGTAACTACGCAGAGGCCTGAAGGTAAGAATTAGAGATGGGAAGTTCACACATTGAGCACCAGGGTGCAGTGAAAATACCTGGAAAAAGGAACAATTTGGAATAGGCCATCCATGCCATGGGAGAGTGCAGGGAAAACATATGGAGGGTAAGAAGAGTAAGAGCGAGTAATTAACCAGCACCTGGAGAAATCTGGGCAATGCTGATGATGAAGCAGGTGGAACTTTTTATACAAATTTACTTCTGAGTGCGTAAAACTATAAGCCTGATGTCAACAAATTAGCCTGGTCACGTGTAAAACTGAATTAGCTGTGGAGATAATTCCTTTGGATGCAGTGATTTCTGGTCAGATCATCACCTGACTATTTAAAAGAACATTTTTTTCTAATTGTTGTAGTTCCACACTGGATCAAAGCATATTCCAAAGCCTTGGATTCTGTTCAAGACCAAGTATTTCTTTTGTTGTTTTGGTTTTTTTTTAAAGCCCCAACATGGTGCAGGCCCAATTTAAACTAAGAGGGCTGGAGAAAGATCACCTCACACTGGCTTGTGGTTAACAAGTGAGCACAAATAAAAGACCTTCTGTCCTCCCCAGGTCTGCCCCCAGGCTACAGAAACTAACACAAAAGTATGAATTTCCTTTTAACCATGGAGAGGAAGACATGACAAGGCCTGATGCCAGCCTTGGAGGCCAAGGAGAATGAGCCTAAAATCAGCTCTTCACAACTGTCATTACTTTTTACCTTACAACGCAGGCAGGAATGCTGCCCCAGCCTGTTACAGGAGACACCTGTTGGAGAAAATCAATATGGCAAATTCAGTACTTGGAAACTGCAGACCTGTCATGTTTTTAAAACCTTGTCTAAGTATGTAATACCGTGGTTGAGGCATTTATTCCGTGACACAACTGCATTCTGGCAATGTGAATCAGTCATTTTACTTGACAGTACCATTTTACTACATTTTTTTCAACTCTAAACCTTATTTTGACACAAAAGATGACATTTCATGAGGGGAAAAGCATTTATTTCTTGAGCATCCACACTTTTAAAACCTGAAGTTTCAGAACCAGATTTGGTTTTAAGGTTTCATCTTGCTTTTCCTTTTTTCACAATATCTAAAGAAGGAGTGCTAGAGATGTAAGAATGCTTTAAATCTGCAACTTCCAAACCTAGAAGAGTTGTTACATTCTGTACTTTCTGACCTATCCTCTGGAAATGTACTTGACTGCAGAAAACTTCTTGTGAGAGTCTGTCTGTGTTAAAGAACTGGAGCTGGCACATGAGCTGTAAAGAGCAGAATTGGTGCCCAAAATTTAGCTTGTCTTGAGCTTCAAATTGCTTTTTTAATTCCACTAGAGGGAGTACTGTAAAGGGAAACACTCAGGATTTGGCAGCAACACGAAGCTGGGTGAATAGTTACTCCTCGAGGAACAGTAATATGTATTTTACCAGTTTCTGTGCAAGTACTCATTCCCTTCCACCTTGCCTAATCCCTGTGACAGCAAAGTTTTGAATCTGAAGTAATAAATATAAAGAATTTTCCACATGAGCAGGAGAGGCATGGGATTTAGAGCTTTGTCATGTGTTTAAAGATGGAACTGGAAATGGTGATGCAAATATATTCATCATTTCTTGAGTATCTGCACTTTAAAAAAGCTCTCTCAGGTAGTGATGTAAAGTAACAGTACCCTTTTCACAGCTAGAATGGATTTAGATAACAATTGCATGACCACATTTAAAGTTCATCTATTCTGTAAAAGTACAAGTTTTATAATCTTGTTACCACACACTGACAAAAAAATCCTGTCTCTACCAAGTCTGCGCTGTGCCGCAGAGCACTAAACACAGTGAAAACCCTCAAAGAAACTCTCTATTCAGGGTGTGATATCACATCTGTGAATTAAAAGCTTCCAACAATCACTGAAAAAACATCCTTGTGGAACAGCTGTTGCTGCTTCAATATTGCTATGCAGGAAGATATTCTGACAGAATACATCAAGGGAAGCTAGGCAAGGCTTAAAAAATAGCTGGCTGGGAACAAAAGTATGGGAGATGAAAAGCAGATAAGAGATGTCTAAAGACACTGACCATTGAAATCACAAAATACTCTGAACCAGGAGAAATCAATTAGGACAAGAGATTAGCCAGTTCAAAGGAAAACAGCTTTATGATAAAGAGCACCTTGAATTTCTACATTAGTAAGGATTGAAACTGTTGCAATAGTCAAAATACATGCATACAAGTTTTGGGAAGGACAAACAAATGCTTGTCTTGTGATAAACCAAATCGTAGTTAATGGTGGGTAGATAAGAAATACTGCTAGAAAAATTCAATTATTTCAAACATGCATAGTCTTGGCTTGCTGATTTGTTTTGTTGTTGTTTTTTAACTTCTCTTGAAGTTTCCCTGTTTCAGCCAGAGATGAGTAGTGGGTGAGCAAAGTCAGGCACAGCCATCGTGTCCTCTTACATAAATACCAGTTTTGTCCACACAATTAATTGAAGTTCAAAAGGACATAAAGTCTTCAGCTACCTGTTCTTTACTCAGAAACAGTGGCCATGTATGAACATTTGATACATTACTGACACACATGTCCACAGTCCACTGGTCGGTGAGGAAATGAACACTGAAATCATCTGGACTATTTTTGTCACTTCCTTCCGTGCTCACCCTGTCTCACTGAGTCAGATGATGACTGCTGAGTCACAGCCTTCCCAGGACTTGAGCAGCTGCTAACCTTTCACCAGCATACAGGCCTTCCACAGAAACCTGGGGAAGTTTAGCCAGTCTAAGACAGGTGGCACTGTTTAGGGCAGCTTTTTCCAGGAGGAATAGGTATCTAGAACTAGCTCATCATTGGGTCAGCAGAGTGGAAAACAGCTCCTTCTGCCTGCAGAGCTTTGTGGAGTGAAAAAGCAGCAGCAGCAGTTCCAGTTGTTTTGCTGCAGTCCTGGCCACTGCCAACACTGCAACTTTGGAGACTGTTGGCTCCTGCCAAGGCAGCTTCCCATGGGAGGCCTGCAAAAGCCTGGCAGGAAAACAACTGCCATGTAGGCTCTGGCATGGAGGGAGGTCCATGAAAGAGAAAGAAGTTCTAGTCTGGGTAACCGGATACCAAAAGCCAGCACATGGGAATCAGGCCCTTCCCTCCAGCAGCGGCAAAATGTACTTGGGAAAGGTGATGGAGAGTATTCTGGAGCACGCAGGAAGCAAGAGAGTCTGCTTGGCTGTGGTGAAAGGGATTATGAAAAACTAACTCACATTTAAATGTCTCTGCTTCCAGAACTTGGCAGCTGGCTTGATGTTCAAACTGATCATCTTCACAGAGGAAATCATGGCAAAAAGAGCAGGCGAATATTCTGCCTCCTGAAAGATTTATCAAGGCAAAATAATCAGCAATGGGCACAGGCATCAAGTCCTGCTCTGCAAACAATTTAGGCAGTAGTTTTGACTGAAGACCAGTTCTCCCTTTTGTCACAAATGCTTCAACAAATTAGACACTGCCATCCATTTTTACACTGAAAAATACCTTATATCCTACAATATAAGACAGCGTAACTATAAAACAAGTATTACTTCTGGTATGTTTCTTCATTTTAATTCAACTGTAGCATTAAGTATTTTTCTTAAATGAAATAACATTTCATCCAGTCTTCTTCCCTCTAAAGGCCTCACCTCTGCTACACATTTGAAATTAAATTTTAAAGGCTTCCACAAATGGAGACCAGTACGATTTCCTAAGCAACAGGGAATCCAAATACCTGTGTTAGTGCAGAAGAACGGAGTGAGAATGGCAGAAAACTCTGTTGGTAATTTGATGCAGTGCTTAATTATGTGAATAATTAAGCTGATAGGACCATTATAATTTAGATTACATAATCTCCCCTGAGTTGAGCACTGTATGTTCTTGAGCAGGTCATTTACTTTCCCCACGGCATAGTACCTCCTTTTAAAACAGGGAGAATCCTTGCTTTGAACAAACACGCTGCAAAGACTAATGAGAGAAGACTAAAAAGGCCAAGTTAAGAATATAGGTGCAGTAACTTCAGCAATGTGAGGAAAAAAGTGTAATTTACATTTTCTTCTTTTTAAATATGAGCAGCCTACCATGGTCCCAGACACTTCTTTCACACTCGATGCATTCTGCATCTGCCAGAGGGCACATACATGCGTGGGTGCTGAGACACTTCCTCCCGTGACACACCCAGGCTTCACAGAAATCACAGATTGCCCCCTGCAAGCAAAGCAAGAGATCATCTCAGGACGTCTGCAATGCCTAGAGAGAGCTTTATCCTACAATCCTCAATGTATCCTAGTATCCATTCTCTCAGCGGGCTTGTTTTGGTTGAGTGAGAGAGTATTGAACCAAAATCTGTGTTCCAACCAAGCTGCTCCACAGTTCATGTTTGTTTGTTATTCATTTCTGCAAGATTAAGTATGACACAAAATAATCTGGGTATCTATCTCCTTTTCTGGTTTTGACATTTCTTAGCACACATTTTGCGCATGGAACATCGTGTCCTTCAGTTGAAACCTGAGATCTATAAATGATAACAATGTTCTGGCAAAAACGGAATTTCAAAGAAGACCTGAGAAATGTCTCTAGATTCTTAGAGCTGAAATCACTCATTTGGATTTTAAACTGCTATATAAGAGCAGAAGCTCTGCAGAGAGCAAAGATCAAATAACTCATTAGAAGTAAGTTAGACTCTTCAACTTTCATTTTGATTAAATTACAAGGTCTCCACATCAGCTACCCTTAACTGTAGCACTTAAGAAGCCTTCTGAGCCCATAGGCACCTAATCACCATGTGCATCACATGCACACAAAGCTATGAAAACGACGGTGAATCCAAATTGAACTGCTGTTGATGCATTCACTCTTGCATCAGTGAGTGCACGGGGTGAGTTCAGGAAGGTCAGAGTGTAAAGGCTGGCTGTGTTACTAGAACAGCTGACTTCCAGCTGCAGGCAGAAACAGGACGGGGGTTTAGTCCGTTTAATCCAGAGGCTGTGACAGGTCACATCTTGCTTTCCAGAATGCAGCCGCCAACTTGTCCTTCTAAGAAGAAAACTTCAAAGGCCTGAAGCTATGATTGTCTCTAATTAAGAGCCCAAATGAGGGGTTTTGTTCATTAAAATTCCCCGCGATGGAACAGATTCCTCTCTGTGATACTGATGATCTCTGCAGTGCTAAGACAACAACAAAAGAAGTCTGCAGGTTTCTGCAGAATGATCCTATGTTTTAATGAAGGCTGAGAATTGTCTGTGGGGTATGTAAGCTCCAGTGCAGTTCATGCTTAGGGTGTGCCACCAACACAGATCCATTAATGTCCAGGACACGTGCTGGAGTTTGCAGCAGCTGAATCTAAAAATTAACAATCTGGGGTTTCAGTACAAGGGAAAAATCAGTTTTTTATAGAAAAATTAGGTAAAAAACAAACTTGGCATGGTACATGCTATCCTTCCATAAATCTGTTTTATCTTTTTTCCAGGAAGATTTGCACAGAACATCCTCATAGAGCAAAAAAGGCTGTAATTTTGTATACATACCACCATAGCTAGTCCAGTACTGTACACACCAGCATGTTTTATAACACAGTCAGAAGACTTCATCATGCATTTGGTTTTTCCTGTTTAAAATGAAAAGGCAAGCAACCGTAAGAAAACCATATAAAAATTAAAAAAAAAAAAAGTAGAATGCATATTCACGTAAGAACACAACTTCAACTAAATGCCTGTATTTAACTGTAAATCTAGGTAAAAATAATGCAAACAGAGATGTTTCCATTACTGCTGCATTCTGCAACCCACCTTCACACCTCCCTTAGGTTAAATTTATTGTTTTCAGTCAAACCTCTTGCCCCTGTACTGAGATCCTAAGGCAATGTGTTGGTCTTGCTCTACATTTTGAGGCACTGGCAAAAATTTCAAATGTCAAAACAAACCAAAGAACAAAACTAAGGTCAAAGTCCAGCAATGGCACCTTAAAAAGTTGTGTTTAAAACTGCTGCTAGTTCTGTCCCACCATAAAACCAGCTGAGCTGGGCAGTGGGAGGTGGGGGGGCATTACTGGGTATGGAGCACTGGAACAGAGCTACCTTGCTCCCATCCCTCAGGGGCTTCTCTAAGAAAAATACTGTTGGTTTATAGTCCCCAAGGCTTGATTAAGCGTCAAACAGCTCTAACAGTCTTTGTCTGAAGAACCCTGGGTCTCAATATGATATGGTTGTTGACAGGAATGTTTTTCCTCTAGGAACATACTCCAGATTAAGATAAATTCAACACACAGATATGAACCATAAGATAGAGAGCATGTTTTTAGTACTTCACTGCATGGTGACAGAAGGGAGACTTATGAAGGGTGACACAGTGCCACTGCACACGAACAGCCTGGCTTCCAGAAATGCTGGGTATCTGCAGGCACAACAAAGGCACTGGAAGCTGCACACGTCAGCAGCTCTGAGTCAAACTCCAAAACAGCCAAATTGCTTAATGACAAACTGAAAATCTGCAACAATGTGTTGAAACAGTGGAACAACAAAATTCGTGTCAGTGTGAAAAGAATATCAACATCTCCCGCAAGCAAGCAGATGTTTAAAAACAAAGGGCATTTCAGCTTGATTCAGAGCAGTTCTGTCACTAAGGAGTCCTCTTCTAATACCAAAGCATCAGCCCTCCAGCCCACATAAATAACAAGAGTTGCATTTTACATCACAACCCATGTAAGGTGAATAATGTATTGTTGTTTCAATTGATATTGAACTGATCAGAAATTATATAATCTCTAAAAAAGCAGTATCTGTTGGTGCCTGGCTAGCAGTCAGAGCATTTTTAGTTTTGCTGCTGTTATGAAAGAATGCTCCACATGGTCAACCTAGGGAAAAAGTCAGTCAGATTTCTCACACGTAAAAGGAAGCGAGACAAGTTTTTTCCAAAGAAGACAAGCCCGTGATCCAGACTGGCAGACCTCTGGGGGTTAAAGGCATACATGCTGATCAAACAAGATCACTTCTCAAGGAGGATATTCACAGCAGATTCAAAAGAACCTGCTCCACATCACAGAGGTACTTTAAGACAAAGCTACTGTAACACAGGTACTGAGAATGTAACACCACAAGCAGGACTGAGAAGAGCTTGTTTTCATTCATTATTTCTACTCACCACATTGTGCACAAATGGGCAATTTCTGAACAGAATTACAGAAGTAACAAAATGCTCTGTTCTTCTGTCGTCTAGGCATGTGGAGGGGAAAAAACAAAAAGAAAGCATTAAGCTTTAAAAGAAAGCATTAAAAAAAGACCTGTAAAATGATTGAAAAAAATACTAAACTACTTATTTTAGAAGGGTAAAACTTCTTACCTTTGGCACTTATCACATTCCTAAAGAGAAGAAATAAAACACTGGTAATTATTTTCACTCTAGGTAAAATATGTAAACTTTACAGACCTCCACAGGGAGTTATGATTAGGATCCAAACCTTTTATTCAATATTCTGTCTGGTGCAAACATAACCTTAATTACAAAGGAAGGACAGTAGGGAGAATGACATTCTAGTGGCATTAAATACAGTCAAGCTATTATCACTATGTTTACATAATTGAAAATTAGGTACTTTAATACAGAATACTTTAATTTACCATTGAAGCATTACAAGGATGTTTGGCCAAGTCTATGTTGGCTCTTGAAGCTCTTATCTGCTTTTCACGTTCCCGACGGTTCTCAGCTTTCTTACGAGCACCAGTCTTTTTTTTAGGCATATTTCACTATCTGTGGGGGGGAAAATAGGTATGGAATGAATGCACACAAAACTACGTATGTAAATACATGGATATATGTGACACATCCAGCACAAAACCTGGATCTTGTAGTTCCTGCATTAATTGTGCTTCATCTCCATTCATTTCCTTGTCTGAAAGTTTCTTTTGAAATGTAGAATAAGGGGTCAATCCACGAGGAAAAGCCATGTGATGACCCATAAAGAATCTTGTGATCTGGAAAAGACTGCTGTCCTGAACCTTCTGTTTAACTATCTTTGAAGAGTTTTGCCTTAAAAAAATGAAACTACTACCACTGTAGGTTTGTGATGGACCTCTAGTTTTGGTTTGACTTGCCTGTTTACTAAGCATCTGTAAGGACACTTGCAGCATCAACAGGCAGTCAATTCTAGCAGCTTCAACTTGGATGAAAAATTAGTATTTTCATCCAAAAGGCCTTATAAAATAAACCAAAGAATCTTAACTTTCCTGAACACAGAAATATATTGTCCTGACCAGAGACTAAAATTTGCTTTTGATAGCAAACATAAATCAGTTTTCTCACCCTGTAGCATTTTGCACAGTGTTTAAATCGTATTAGTGTCATATTTTGTAGTCAAAATTATATTGCTGTGCTGCCTGCTGGCAACTGTCATTATTCTATAGTGTGACATTTCTGACACTGGGAGTCCAATATGAGGCTCCATACTAATTTTCAAGCCACTCAAATGCTGATTTAACAACAGAATCTAATGGTTAGTATTTATACCTTGACTTCTTCACATTACTTCAGAATGGAAAGCACCAAAATGACAAACTGTTTTCATGAAAAGCACTGCCCCAGCGCCTTTTGAGGACACAGATTATGAGAAATTTTAGATGGCAGTTTTCAGCAGTTTTACTTAACTAAGGAACAACAGAACTGCAATGTCAGGTCCTTTTAGCAAAGCTGTTGAGTGAATCCAGGCTTTCAAACACCATCCAGTAACAACAACATCTTACAGATCAATATTCTACTCACTCTTTCCCGCTGAGCTTTCACTGAAGTTGTTTGTTGATTTTGAGCTGAGTTCAAATTTTTTTAAAAATTTGTCATCTTTTAATTTTTGGACTAGAGCTCAACTAGTCCATATAACTAGTGTTATGATTCCAGACATTATGACAGCATAAACCCTGTTTAACTTCAATTCCTCTCAAATCAGAGTATCACCTCTTTTGAAACTACTAGTTAGTATTCAAATGTCTCTGCAGTGTGTTCTACCTCCACTTTTGGCACACTGTTACCAAATGTTCAGGCAGGAAAGACCCAGTGGAATCTGTCTGCAGTCCAGCTGCCCTGAAGGGTGTGTGGGAGAGAAAAGTGCATCTGGAGGACCATGCCTTGTAGGTCCATGCCTGCTTCCCTCCTCAGCCCCAGAGGGAACGACTGTGCTGCCCTCCAGAGCACTGAGCTCCTGAACTGGGAACATTCTGCACACGGTTTGTTTCTCCATTTGAAGTTTCCTACTCAGGAGTGAAATGCTGAAGTGGCTGGGTCAGAGCAGCAGCTGCAGGAGTGAGCATGGCTCTCCAGCTTAATGACTGAGGCTGTGGCATGAGGAAGCAGAGCTCAGATATCAGGAGGCTGTGTAGGAAGGAGGTGAACAGTAGCCCAAAGGAAAAGCCCTAAAACGTGTTATGCGGGTATTGGATCCCCAGCACTGTGTTCCATTCTGTAAATTTTCACCTCCTGTTCCTCTCCTGCTGCATTATTTGCTAAGGCAACCATGGGCAAAGACTACAGAGGGCCCACTGTAGCTCCAAAGGTTACTGGTGAATTTTAACTGGTGGTTGTGCTATGTGAGGTGCATTAACCATGCCTGGCATCTAAGTTCTGCTGAAGTCACACCTTCTTGTCCTTGGTGAAGTCTCAAAGACACACCTTGACTGCACCAGCAGGCTCCTGGGTCTTCAGTGCTGAGCAGGACAGTGCCTTGCCTTATTTTTGGTGGTACACTGCCCACCGTGCTGTCACAGACATCGTGAACAGCCGAAACGAGCTATTCACAGCAGGGCAGGGAACTGTGGGGCTACCCTTGTCGTGCCACAGATACCAACACCCAGAAGAGGCTTTCTGTATTTCAAGGCTTCATGTGCTTGACCATCAAACAGCTTCCACCCTATGTGTATTCAAAATCTATTTCACCATTCGTACAAAATTACAATTTTTAAAAAATCTCTCTATGAGCAGTAGTTCATACTCAGAAGGGATCATGGAGTGAACGCCCTAATAATGCAATAATAATTTTCCAGGCACTGTGGTGCCCATGGCTTACTCCATCTTTTGGAAGCAAGGTGACTAAAACTGCACTCTGGGCCCGCAGCGTCCCGGGGCTGTTGTGCTGTAAGTGCCCAGGTGTGCGGGGCCCTCCTCAGGTGCCTCTCGGACCCATTCCCTCCTCAGGAACGGCACTCGTCCCGCTGGGAGCCGGATGAGAGCCGCACCGATGCTGGGAGGAGAAGCACGGACAGCAGAGCTGCTCTTCCCCTGTACACGCACGCTGCCAGTGATCAGCTTTTAGCGCTTTCCCTCATCTTCAGCACTTTCACCCCCAAAAACCGTGCCGCATCACGCTGCCAACACGGATCGCCGTATCCGCGTTTCCCGGCACTTGGCTACGGGGGAGCCGGACACCGCTTCGGACACGGAAGCCGCGCGGGACCCGGACCTTCAGCGCCCCCAACCCGGCCCCCTTGAGGCACCACCGCCCCTCAGCGCCCCGGCCCGCTCCCGCTCCCACCGCCCGGTTCCCACTCCTATTCCCAGACCCCGTTCCCACCCCGCTCCCACCTGGCTCGGGCGGCCGCACGGAAGCCGGAAGCGGCGGTGCGCCACGGTGCGCTGCCCGCCCGGTCCGCGCCGCCCGCCGGGAACGTTCCGAGCCGCGGCGCGGGGCCCCGCCTGAGGGCAGAGCCGGCCACCATCGCCCTTCTGCCCCTTCTCCTCACGGGACTGCGGCGTGGGCATCAGGAAAGGGCTTTGATAAGATGTTTGCCTTCGTGTTGCTGCTCAGGGGATGGTGCCTCCTCAAATTTTGTTTGTTTTCGAGGCAATTGCACCACAGCTCTCACTTGTCCAGAGACCAAATTTTGGGCATAGTAATTGGCACCTGAAAAGTTACCTCTGATATCTTTCATCTCTGTTTTTAAAATGAACTATTGATTAATCTTAATAGTAGGAATACAAGGGAGCTTAAAAAGGGAAATTATACCCGTCCTATAAAAAAACCCTGCACACAACTCTGTCTCTGAAGTCATGCGAGTCACTGTCACAGATGGATATTGCTTAGAAAACCCTTCGTGAAAATAATTAGATGATAGAAGATGTATTGTATAGCTATTTAAAGGAAAATAAGTGCATGGATCGCATTCCAGTGTATTTCATGGCCTTTTGCTTAGGAAGGGTTTGATACATGTTTCATATAAATAAGTCCTAGGGCATTGCTTTATGTGTTTTGATCATCCATTCACTCGAGTGGGGGAGTTGTGTTGCTTCACGTTGTACTTGGTCATTCAATTCTTCCTGAAAGTTGGCTGCTGGTTATGTATGCAATGTGATTTTGGCTTAATGAGAGAGACAGTTTTTCATTGTCCATCGTTGCCTGTACAGGAAGACAGTGTGAGGCCCCTGTTGATTCTCCCACAACGATTTGTTTGATTGTCATGCTTTTCCTTCCAAGATGTGATCTTCACGGCAGGTTAGTGGGATGCACAGAAAATAGCATTCTTGCTTAGAGACAAAAAAGCATGGTGGTCACATAACTGGACATTTCTTCTTCGTGAGAAAGTGTGCAGAGAAGTAATTTTAAACTGTTGTCAGTAGCCATTGCCACATGCTGTTTAACTAACAACCAAAGTAGAAAATATGATCTTTTGTGAAATGTTAGAGCTTTTTTTGTGTGTGTGTAATTCTCACTTTTCTTAATGAATGCCATTAATCATCAATATTCTTGGGACCATTCTAGTCTATTTTAGGCAGCATGAATGTAAGAACACAATGAGGATAAAAGTTATAACATTGGAAAAAAATACAAACAGAAAGTTTTAATCTATTTTAGAATCATTATCCTAGTCAGCTAATCTGGTCTCATGAATGAATGGAGCTGTTGAAGAAAGGACATACAGAGATGTGACTAGGCATTTTTACATAAACTTATGAATGAAAAAGAAGGAGAAATCTAGAAAAACCCTAAGGAGACCTGTGGACACTAAGATTTTTATCTTAGTGTTATTTTATCCTGTGAAACAGTACCTGCCTCGGATATGTTCCAGAAACCACCCTCTAGATGGCAGGAGTTTGTCACTTCACTCATGAACACTAAAGGAGTAAAACATCTTATTTTCAGAACTAGTAGAATGGCCTGGGGCTGTAATACAAGTGAATTAAAAAAAATTAGATGAGAATAGCCAATTTAGAGCTTACAGAATTTCCATTAGCAGTACTGGACTAGTCTCTGGGGAGTTGTTGCAGACTTGTTTCAAAGATAAATGCAGAAAGTAATGAGAGTCAGTCTCATCTTTAGAGATGTTTTCAGTTACCTTTGTGAGAGAAGCGGTGAAAGGACAGTGAGTGTCTCTGAACTGTTATCATTCCATGTTACCTTAAAGAGGATCAGAACTGTCATGTCTTTGCTTAATGCCCACTGTCTGGCTGGCTGAGATAACAGGACAAGACTCTGTGAGGGCCGCCCTACACAAGGTATTTGTCTAGTTCAGAGCTTTCATGACAGCACATTTTTTGGCGACTGTCTTAACCCTAAGCTGAGCTACCTGCAGAGGACACTGGAGAGAAAAGTGAAAGTCACTTCTGAAAACTAAATGATGCAAGGACAGCACAGCTGTCTTGGTTGGTCTTCCGGCGCTAAAGGCATAACCCCGCAGCAGCATGGGTTACATACTGATTGCTGGTCAGACACATATTCTTCTGGCAGTAAATTCGCATTTCAAATGGGAATAATTCAGCAAAAGAGTGTTGGGAACAGCTGTCTGAGGGAAGGTGGGATTGCTTTTCCCCAGCGGCAAGGCTGAGTAGCGCCATTGCAGCACAGTGCACCAGCCCATGTGGACACTGACCATCTTCAGAGCTGTTCTGCTCACTTCCTCCTCTGCTCATCTCATGGAAATTCTTTCTTTGCTGTGAGGGCAAGTGTCAGGAATGGACATTTATTTTTATTCCTTAAGCTACTCAGGAAATAAAGGATTCACGCCTTCTCGCTTCTGCTACTGAAAACTACTGAGATCAGAAAGGAAAATCAGGACATTAGGTGTGTGCACAGCCTCTATCATAATGGCAGTATTCTGGGGCAGATAAGACCATCATGTGCAGTGACACTGGACTATGCTGGATGACAATGAAGTATTTTTGCTGGCTTTTGCTGTGATATCTCAGTCCCATTAAAGATACAAGAAAGCACCTTAACTCTCAAATTGAAATAAACACTGACCTGAGTTGTTGTCACTTACTTTTACTTGAATTAACCGCAATTTCTTTTTCTCTAAACAATATGCTTGTTCTGATCTAATTAAGTCCCTATTACCTACCTGCCTATTACCATAATTATATTCATTATTGCAATGTCTCCTTGCAGCATTCAATATGTTTCCCTCCCTGGGGATTGCATTGTGAAATAGGTGCAGCATATACCTTTCTAAATGACCTTTGAAATGGCATACATCAAATTTAATTTGTTTTTAAATCCTGGCCTTGCAGCAACTGACCTTAAAAGTCATGTCAATATTTGTTTGATGTAAGATAATTTTGTCTGAAGACATTTATACGTGCTGATTTAACTGTATAAAGTAACAGGAAACAAAAGAAATAACTTGAGGCAAAAATCTTTACTGACATCTACTGAATTGGCATGTTCAAATATAATATTTTAAAATAGGCCTCCTTGAATTAGATGTTGTAAACATATTTTGCGTGTGTGTTTTCTTTCCCCCCTGCTATTATACCTGATGCTTGCAGTCATTAATCTTAGCCCTGGAAAGTCATTGCCCAAGAAATTTCTAGATGGTTATTTTGTCTGGTCAATGTTTGTGGAAGGTATCAAGAGGGAAAAGAAGAAAAAGAAGAGATAAAACAAAAAGAGAGATTTTGCTGATAAGTGATTACAGTCTTGATTCAGGGAGCTCACTTGGTTGTCAACTTCTTTATTAAAATCTATTAATCTTTCCTATGATATTCAAGTTGCATTTTTTTCCACATTTCTTCGATGACTTCAACGAAATACTGAACAGCATTTTTATCATGGTATTTTACTGGGCCTTTTTCATTTTGTTTTTTGAGATGAAAGATATGCAGTAAAGCTAATAGTGGGATTTATGTGCACATTTAATGTGTCATCATATGCTAATTACCACATACTGAGATTGCTGAGGTGAGGGGATAGTGCAAGACCAATCTGTTACTCACCTTGTAACAAAAGGGGGAAGCTATAATTTTTTTGTGATGGGGAAAGAACTTGTTGGCTGGTGGCAAGTTATTAGTATTGTTTTTCCATGATGAGATTATAATGTCATAAATTACCTTGCTTCTCTTCCCTCTGATGCCATCAAAAGGCTGGCACACGGTGATAAATTTGCTGCATAGGTGACACTGGGAGGCTTTGTTTGTGAAGAAGAGGAGGGAGATGCCTGATAAATGGCAGCACCTGTGTGACAGAAATGAAAAAGGTGAAAAGAAAAAAAATCAAGGTCAGACAGAGGATGACTGATGACAAGAATTTCCCTCTCAGTGCTGGAGGCTTGTCAGGTGGAAGTGGCAGAGGAGAATGAAAAATGTGAATGTTTTAATTGGTCACAGGATATGAGAGTAATTCACACAGGTGATCAGGAGACTGCCAAGGTGATCAGAAAACTGAGAAGCCAGTCCCGTAGGAAGAAGTAAAAAAGATCTGCTGTATCTGGCAAAATGAAATGTTAAATGGGACGGTGGGGTTTCTGTCAGTGTGCTGAGTGAGGGGGATGAGCAAAATGCCCATTCTGGCACAAGAGCAAATGGGCACGAAACTTTACAGCCTGGGGCCCACATGGGGGGAGAGAGAGAACAAGAGTGGGAGAGTGTCAAGGTTCAGGGGATGTAGTTTTGTGATGTATGAAGAGAGCTGACACAGTTTAATCTGGAGAAGGGAAGGCTGAGGAGACCTAATTGCTGTCTTTGAGGACCTAAAGGGAATTTATAGAGAGGACAGAGCCAGGCTCTTCTCAAGGGTACCCAGTGACAAATATCAGGCAACAGTCACAAGCTGCACCAAGAGGAATTACGACTGATAAACTGGAAAAAAAGCTTTGAAGCGAGAGTGGTTAAGCAATGGAAAAGCTGTGCTGGAGCCCCAAGCACTGATGTCAAGAAACTCTCTTGTATTTAGAATGGATATTATTAAAATAACACAATGAATTAGATAGGAAGGGACCTCTGGAGGTCACCTACCCAAGTCTCCTGATGAAAGTCTCCACATCAAATAAGGCCGGTCAAGGCTTTGTCTAGCTGAATCTTAAATGTTGCCAAGGATGGGGATTGCACAAGTGCTCTGGACAACCTCTGCCCAGGATTAACAACCCTGCCTGCAAAGATCCTGAACAGGGGGATCCTACTGATTTCAAAGGCAGTTGGACTATGTCCTAGATGAGGTAGAATATTTGTTTGCCATATTTTTCTGAAATACCTGTTCTAACAAATTCAACATTTCAGTTGTTCCATGTTTTTCCTCTGTTATTGAGCTGTGTGACACGTTCCTCTTTGGTGTCACTTCTTATCTAGATAGCAATTTTTCTCCTTTAATTATGGCTTTTCCTTGTTCGGTAGAATTCGTTTGTAGAAATCTTATGCAAATATGAACTGAATGGTTTTCCTGTCTAATTACAGCTCCATTTAGATGACATTAATATCAGTGGCACTGAACACTGGCTGAATTAAATACTGAATTTATTCAGCTAATGAAAGCTGAAGGACAGATCGTTTGTTTTATGGCACACAACATGGGTGGCTTAGCTGTTGATTCAGAGGACTGAAAGAGAATTTTTGCATCGAGTGTTCAGTTCCCTGACATTGTAAGGAGCTCTCTCTTATCATCTCTTTCCCAAACTGAACAAGCTCCCATCTTATTCACCCTCACCATGTTTTTGAAAAGCATTGTGGGTAAAGAGCAGGATTGCACCCAGTGTAGCATAGCATGGTGTAGCAATTCATCATATACTAAATTTCACAGTGTAGGTGATGTTATACCTGTATTATAAATAAGATGTTTGAATGCAGGTAATCGACTGTCAGATCAGATGCTTATGGCACTATGAAAAATGACACTTGGAACCATTTCTAGGCATGGACATCAGTCCTCAGTATTCTGATTGATTTAGAAAACCCATTTGTTTATGTTCCACTACTGTTAGCTGATATTCTGACAATAGTTTCTATTCATTCTCATTTGTGTTTTATTGTATTTCATTTATAGTGCGAAGTTGTAATAACAGTTCTATTGCTTCTCAAGTACCTGTACATTTATGCTTACTGAAATGTCACTATAGTCATGTGCTCACCACGTTCACTAAACTCCTTATTTATATTTATTGTGGAGTAATGAAGCTGTAGTCCTACTCTGAGCTAGAGCTTATCCACTGGTGATGTATTGTGAAATACATTTCCATTTTTATAATAGGTGTTTCAAGCATAGTGCTGTTAAAAAGCAGAGCAAAATCCTTTTTGATGGAGTATGAGGGGGAATTGAAGAGTTTGTTTCAATTATTGTGCTGTTTTTACATATTATTTAAACCAGCGAAAACTGGAACACTGTTGTACCTAAGGACAAGAAAAAAGCAAGCAGTTTCTGAAGAGAGCCTTCTGGGCTGGGAGCTGGTTTCTTTGCTCATTTTTACTAGGTTGTATCTCATTTTGACAAGATCGAGTTCTCTCTAACTCATTGTAGATGCGCAGTCTCCGCATTGCGTGTGCATCTGATGGGTCACTGGAAGAATCAAGGTGTTTGAGGAGTTGTTTGTTTGTTTTATTATGCTCTTCATTGCTGTCATGTCTCTGGGCAGTCTGTTGCCATCTGCAGCTAGCATGTGAACATGTATTTTATATGAAGTTAAATATTTGTCTACAAAGGTCTTGAGGCTAAGAATTTGCAATTTGCATGATGAGGAGTGAAGTCAGAAAGGAATAACTTTTGGTCACTGCCTGTTTGCCTTGGTCTGACCCAGTCTGAGCTTGAAGACCTTCCAGGCATCCTACAAAAGCTAGTTGTGTAACAGATTTGGGCTGGGAGATGGATGGGATGCCTCTGGCAGCCAGTATGTTTCCAGAGCATTTTCATTCATATCATTATTCAGCTGAAGTAAAATGTTGCTTGCATTTGTTTTTTGCAAGTGGCTGCTTGGTGGAGTTTATTTTCATAGTGGTATTTTTGTCACTGGTCAGTTAATTTTAAATCTAATTCATTTCAGAGAGCTCAGACCTTTTAAATAAGCCCACTTTTTTCCTATGTTAAATCCAGCTAAAACAGCCTAGAATGAACTGGAGCACTGGCCTAGAAAGGAAAGGCTTCATAGCCCATTACTGATCCCCTGAGCCATCTCATCCCCTTTACTGTCATGTAATGTTTGTTTAATGTGAAATTTTCATATAAAACCAAACAAAATAAAAGTCAAAATGCAGAACAGCAGCTCTTTGGCGTTAAGATATTAAAATGCGAAGGTGGTGAAAATGAGATTTCTTTTTGTAAATGCATTAATGACCTTGGGGGAACCCTCAGCAGGGAAATGCCACAGCGGTGAGGAAAGGCTCAGCTCAGAGGAGAAGGTGGATGAGCCTGTTTTGGCACCCTGGGCTGGAGTCACTGGGGAGTTCTGTTTTCAGCTTCAAGGGAGAGGAGGCCCTTGTGGGAGCCTGCGAGGGTTTCTAAAATCAGTGCTCTGGGCCAGGCTGTCACTGTGCGTGTTACCAAGTATATCTGGGCAGGAGTGTGTCACTGTGTGACCGACTGAGGATTGCTGTGCATAAGGAAGCACGTCATTCCGTGAGTCACTGAGGATTTCTATGCATGAGTGACTGTTTCTCTGCTCAAATATGAATAAATAACATTCAGAGCCTCCAGTCATTCTAAAAAGGTTTAATCAAGGCTATCAAATAACTGGATTGAAAAAAAAAACATCTCTTGCTGAATTTATTCGTGAGGTTTCAGGGACTAAAGTAAATTCAGCATCCCAGCAGTTTCTCCCGGGTCTTTTAAAGTTCCCAGAAAGATCAAAGGAAGACCTCTCATTAAGATCTTTAAAAATGTGAAGCCCGAATGGGATCACTTGTCTAAAAGGTGGAAGTGATGTGTTTCAGAGTCCTGTGCACATATCCCCTGGTGTGGGATGCTTTCAAGCTCTACGAGTGCCTCTGCGGTGGTCACTGTCGAGTTTTGCAACGCATTGGTGTCAACTGCAGCATTCACCCATCAGGACTGGAGGTACTTGGCAATGAGGAGAGAGCGTGTGAAATGAGAATGATAGCCTGAAAATAGTTGCTTGAGGTGCTGGGAGAAGGCAAGGGAGAGAATTTCGGACGTCCCTCGCTGAGCATAGGGTAAAGTTACGCATTTTCACATGGACTTGTTGAGTCTGGCACTTTCAGCAAGACACTCACCTGGGCTGCCCCTGTGTCCCACTGCCCCCACTGTCACCCTGGCCTCACCCTGCCTCTGCCCTGTGCTGGCACCCGGGGAAGCATTTGTATCGCAGCCTCCCCCGCTTGCAGGTCAGTCCTTTCATCTCAGTCTCTCAGATGCCACCACGCCCCTACCACCAAGGGGGGGGCACAAATAGAGGCAAATGAGGTGAGTGGGCCGTGCTGTGGATCAATAGAAAGACATTTGAGGAATGCTATGGAGTTACCAGAGCTTTTCTAAAAAGCTGGTTTTTTTCAACACGAGTTGGTGAGTGAGTCTGAGTTTGACCCCAAGAAGGTTTTGAAGAGAATGGTGCAAGGTCCTTGTTAGGCAGTGGTGCAATTTCTTCATTTCATTGTTGGACAGTCACAAGCGTGAGAGTCTCAGGGAATATCTGTGCCCTACGTCCCGTAAAGAGCACTGGAAGCACTGGAAAGGTGTTCTGAAAGAAAACTAAAGAAATTACCCATTCTCCCCTCTGAGTAGCCCAATCTGCCATTGCATCAGACTTCCTGGGATTCAGCTTCAACAGTTGCTCTTGAGCCTGGTGCTGATCTCACCCAAATGGGTGGGTATCTAGCAGATGGCATTGTTTGCACCTGAGGTGAAGTGGATGTAAAGTTTGGAGTGTTTTTTTAATTGCTGATATTTAATCCTTGCTGTGTAGCAACGCACACCAGAGGCGTACAGCAAATGCAGTGTGACACAGCCCATCTAAGAACAGAGCTGGAGCCGAGGTGCTGAAATGACAGCAGCTACTGAAAGCTAGTCAAATATTATCCTCAGAGAGTTTGTTTCCCTATCTCTGTTGTGCAGCTACATCTCTTGTGGAGCAGTTGCAGCTCATAAATAGGGTGCGGGAATACTACAGACATCCTTGGGAAAGAAGGATGCCGAGATAAATGCAGACAAACGTGAAATACAATTATCCAGCTTGGAAATGGCTTGCTACACATTTCTTATTGCCTTTCCTTTGGGGAATTTTGCAGACACAAACCTTCCACTCTCATTCTGTGATAGAAGATGGCACCTCTCATAGTCTCATACACGTTAGGAGCCCTCAAAAGCTTTTGTTCATTACGAACTGAAAGACAACATCCTTGCTGCCTACAGCATCCCTGATGGGCAAGCCTGTGAGTTTTCCCTGGTGGAGACTTCTTGGCAGCTGGTGGATAAGCAAAACCTCTTGGCCAGACCTGGGTAATCCTGGAATGCTCCGCTCTGTCTGGCTCTTACAGGGCAGGGTAGGGGTGTCCTGGCTGGGCAGCTGCTGGAGCTGGTGGTGCCTGGGACATGTCTCTTGGCTCACATCCTGCTTTCTGTCCTGAGCTTGTGGGAGTCGTCTGTTACCTTGGTTTTGGTCCTTGGAGATACATCCTTGCTCCAGCCCTTGGCCCTAGCAAGTGGGCAAGTGGAAAAGGACCCTGAGATGAGCTGAGATTGCCTGCGTAGCTTGAGGTTGGCACTTCAATCCCCTCTCAGCCCACACATCACAGGGTTGTAGTCCCTGGTCCCTTGTTGGTCAGACTTGTTGGCCTGAACACGTAATCTTTTTCCTGCATTTTCAGCACTTGCCTTTCCTGTTGCAGTTTTTCATGCCTTTCATGCTGATTTCGGAGCTGATTCCTACAAACTGGAGAAAAAGTAAAATTGCAGTCCTTGTTATGCCAGAAATTCAAATTGCTAAATATCTCATATTAGTATTATTTTGCTTTGAAATAGGATCCAGTTCAACAAAAGTGAGCAAAATAAAACTTGTGAGAGGAGGGGGGCAGGAGGGGAGAGAAGGAAGTCCCAAGAATATTCTAGGTGGTTTAATGCAATATGGCTGTAACACATTCCGTGGCGTAGTTATGCCTGTAACACCCTGTAGTGCAGGGAAAGCTTGTGTGGCTTTAAGAGAGAACCCCAGCTATGCTTTTTGGCTCCTTATCTGGCCCCCTGCGGGGGATCAGCAGGCAGAACAGATAAGCTGGGAGAAGGTATCACAAAGAATTACTACATACAAGAAGGGCAGTGTCTTTGGGTAGGAGATGTTTGGGCTGAAATGCTGGGTTGAAACCATGAGCAGAGTAATTTGGGGAAAGGAGATTTCCGTGCACACAGATGGAGTCAAGGTTCTGTAGCGAAATTGTGAATAAAAAGGAGTGAAAATGCTTTCATCAGTTTTTCCTCATTTAATGAGAGTTGCAGGGTGTGTTGAACTTTGAGCTTCCTTAAAGGGCCTGGATTCACTACTGATTGCCCAGTTGTGCTGGATTCATCTGTCTAGCTATAAAAGAACTGATTTAGCAGACTAATGAAAGCTGGCATACTTGTGTAACACTTGGCCATTAATTAACAGAACGTCTGAGCATATGCATAATATTATTTAGCAGACAATATTCATTTGATGGAAGATATGAAATCTTACATTAAGGCTAATATTTGGTATAAGAATAGGAGTTGTTTTATTTTTTTACACTACACTAAGTAGCCCTAATAACTTAGAAAACTTTCGATGGTATATTTTTATCACTTTCTTCTTGATACAATATAAAAATGGATTTTGTCAGGCCTAGTAATCTACTTAGAGTATTCAGAGTAGTTGAAATGGGACTATGATTCATGTAGTGTAAAAAAACCAACTTTCTACATGAGCAGAAAGTAATTTATTTGGTAGAGCTACTAAGTATATTGCAGCTTTCAAGTGTAAGCCACAGCACAGTGATTTCCTTACACAGTACTTGCATGCAATTATTAAGAATATTTAACGTATCTTGTCTTTATTCCCCCAATATAATTCTTTTTTTCAGTTTGACTGTCTATTTCTCTAATGTTAGTTAACAGCAGTGCTGGTAACAAAAAGTGAGATGAGGACAGTCGTGGATAAAACATGAAGTAAATATTAATTGTGAGATTATTTAAAAATTAAAGTACAATGACAAATATACTCTATAGCTAGAAAATCGGCATGGAATATATCCACGAAATCAATGAATTTTGTTTCTTCCCTTTTGCAGTATTTGTCCTGCAAGCTTTCAGTATTTCAATAAATTGTAGCTGCTTATGAGGGTAGCCTGCCACTGGTGCTAATTGAATGCTCCTGGATTGTTAGGTTTGATCTGCGATGAGGTTTCCATGGTGATATCAGCAGATGATACTATGGCCACTGCAACAGTTTCTTTGTGCTGATGTGATTCTGAAGTGCTCACCTAGCTGAGGATGAAATCCCAGCTCTGCTGAAAATCAGTGGGAGTTTGCTGCTGGCTTCAGTGAATTTGATGTCTCTGTCATGACTGGGTCCGGAAACTGCTCTGGAATCAAATAGGTCCCAAGTGAAGGCAGTCTGTAGTCAGGATAATACTGCTGGTTTAAACTGTGCACTGTGATGCTTAAAACTGGATGAAATTTGCTGGCATTCAAACCCACTCCTAGACTGGCCATGTCTCCACATTAAATAAATTATGCAAGCCATTTCCCTCACAACTTAAGCCCTCAGTCTGGGATAATTGGATTCCTTTGCAGGGAAGCCCTTAGAATGGAGCAGGATGATATGGCATAAGGGATCACGAAAGTGCAGGAGACGGTTCTCTTCCAAAGAGTTTTCATCTGGATATGGATGGGCTTCTGAGAAAGCCTGGGAAAGAAGGGTGAAAGGAGAATTGGCAGTGATCAAAGCACATAGTTGCCTGGCTATATTGAGATTGGTATTTTGCCAGTCAAATAATTGACACTGGTGTTAAGGAGGCTTTTGAAGGAAGACAAAAGGATTTACTCTTCTGCATGAAGCAGGTGGAAGAAAGCATGGCAGTGCTTTTTGGGAATTGAGTGGGAAGAAGGTGGCACAGGGGGAAGGATGCAGCAGTGGCAAACTTGAGAGGAATTGCAATGCCCATTTTAAGGGGAAGTTGGAAGCAAAAGTATGGCATGGACAGTAAGGAAGAGCTTGTGGATGAATATAAAGAAAGGGAGGAAAAGGGCCAAGACAAGTGGATGATCTCCTTGTAACAGTACTCTGAATTTACCTAAACATTGCAAGATTGTATAGGACAAGACAAAAGGAAACCGATGAGATGGCTGAAGGAAGCGACATGAGATGGGTGAAGCTCCTCTTAGGACATGGGATGGGTTCCTAGATAAGACTTTGAACATGCGAGTATGGCTAAGAAGGTTCTTTTCTCAATGTTCTTTTAAGGTTACCATTTTCAAGAGATTACGTGAGAAGAAATAGCAAGCCTTAGAAGTAATCAGGTTAAGAGAATCTTTGGAGTACAAAATAGTTTTCGAAATTTTCTACCTCTTTATTCCACTGAGACAGTCTTGGATCAGATAACAGTAGAAAAGAACCATTTTTGTAATATTTCAATGGTCTTTTAAAGTTGAAAACAGGACAGGGGACAAGATTGATTGTAGATGGTCACAAGGTCTCTTAAGGAAGGATGTGAGCTGTGATTTTTACCATCTCTTCTTCTGGACTGATAAGTAGCTGTTTCTCCTAGTAAGAAAAATGTCCCAAATGATATCCCCTTCTTGTACTTTGTGTTAAAGTTGAACTATAAGCATGTGGAAAGGTTCAAGAAAGAAATTTAAGGAAAGCATGAAAAGATATATTAAAGGTACATATTTTTAAAAATCACTTTGAATTTACTACAGAAACTTTTTTTTTTTTTAATGAAGAAAGCAAAACAATCTCAGTTGTGTCAGTTTTATGTTCAGTTCTAAAACTCCTGTAAATATTGAGTAAATCCAGTACACTTGTGAAGACAGTTTTCCTCCTAGACTGCAGAGAAAGGGTTCTCATGGAGCAAGGATGACCTCTTGTGGTCCTCCGGTAGAGATTCAGGCTTGGCCCATGGATAAGGGAGTTTGGATTTTTGTTAAATGAGAGAGACTCACAACATACACTAATTATTCCATAGCGATCCTGTATTTAAGTGGGGAGTACAAACATACTGTCAGAGAGGGTGGCTTTGCCTCTTTGCGAGAATTACACTCATGTTGAGGTTAATGTTCCAAGCTGAAATGATTTTGTTTTGGTTTGTTTTTTTTTAATAATCCATAAAAGTTAAACAAAAAAAGCAAAAAAACTTTGTGTAATTAAAGCCTTGCAGATAAATATTCCTGTCAGTCTAAATGTGTGCAATCCAGAAGCTGTGGCACTGTGCTGGTGTACAGGAAAACACCCTATTTTCACTGTTTATGCTGACTGAGGTAGAGACTAAATATTCTGCATCAGCTGGAAAAAATGTATTTCTAAAATGTCTTTCTTATAAGTAATCTAACTTACTTTCCCATTGGCTAGTGTTTTAATGATACTTCATGCTGACAATGTTCTTTTAAGGTTACCATTACCTCTAGTCATGTGAAAACTTGTATTATTTTAAATTGTATTCTTTATATTTAACCATGGTCTGGAAATTCAGAATCTTTTGACTGACCTACTGGTGGGTTTGAGGAAGGAAACTATTTGTCTTTTGCAGCACATCAAAATCGTTGCTAGACCTCCTTTTTGCCTCTGCTAGGCAGTGCAGAATGCTGTGAAGTGTGATGTGCAACAAGGCCTCAGTGCCTGAGGACAGACCTAAGGTCTGGTGTTCTCTTTGGGTATGTGTTGCCAACGTTGTTGTAAAATCTGAAAAAAATTCTGAAGAATGGGAAGTCAATTAAAAAAAAAAAAATTCTAATCTCAATGTATCAGTGAAGGAGCACATCTAAACTTAAAAACCTTGGGAAGAAAGGCTTGATTAGAAACAGAGAGATTTCATCACCAGCAGATGTCCTTGTAGCTGAGAGCCCTGGAAAACTCAGAGATTGCAGTGTGAAGTGTTTCAGGCTGTGTTTTTCTGATGGTTGATGTTGGCACAAAGCACAGATCTTGTGCTTCAGTATCTAAGGCAGTCATTTTTGGCGGGCAGTGCAATATGAGTTGGAGGCAATGATGGGAGGACAAACCGAGTGCTTCCTTGTGCTGAGGGGTTGGCTATCTACCGGGTACCACAGACTGTCCTAGCAGTTTTACATATAAATAACAAAGGAAATAAATAAAGGTTTTTTGATGCTTACAGAGGAAATGGAGCATGTTCTTTTTGGTGTGCTCTCCCTTCTGCTTTAAAACAGAAGGAAGACACAGGTGATTCCTGCTCCAAGACAGGCGACTTATCCAGAAGACCTTTCAGCAACGTGAAAGGTGCCAAATTAATCTCCAGTTCCTCAAAGATGGTGATGATGATGATAAAAATAATGATAGTTATTATATAGTTATAATTATTATTTAAAACAGAACATTAGCAGAAAAAAACACCATTTTATCTCTTTTAAAACTGCACGCACACACACATATTTCCAATCACAGATCTTCCATCACTCTCAAAAGTGTAAAATATTGTTTCTCCTTCCTTCCCTTCTCTAGTGCAGAGCCCTGACTTGCCCCCACATGGTGAGGAGAGAGGAGGCCTGGAGGCTTCTCCTGCCTCAAAGTGGAAAGTCCCTGTGCTTTCTCTGACTTCTCTAGATGTCCTAATGGGCTAAAGGGGTGAGAGCTTCATGAAAAATAATTTCAGGCTTTTGTCTTTCAGAAACTTGCCTAAAGGCTGATTTTCTAAACGCCGGAAGGCTTGACATTTGATAAACATGGTAAAATACTTCTCTTAGATCTCTCTGGACTGTTTGGAAGCAAGAAGGCATTTGGGGAGGAAACTTCTTGGCAGCTTCCGTGTGTCAGGACAGGTAGCGGCCTTCAAGTACTAAATCAAGCACTCAATTTAGAATTGATGTATTCAAGGTAAAGAAAGCAGAACAAGGCTGTGCTGTGCCTAGAGAAAAGAACCTTAGTTTTTTACTAAATTTTTGCATGTATGTGTACTTCCTGTCATCGCAATATAGGCGGGGCAGCTTTGCCACCTACTAAAATATTTTGCTAGTTTTTATTGATGGTGTGGGTAGCAGGAGGAAACTTATTTATAGTGGAAGTTACTGTCTATGTTCATGGGTAGCTTAGGAGTCAGCTAATGAACTCTGCCAGCTAACTTTGAAAATCAGAAATTAGTTTGTAAAGTTTAAGAAGCATAGTGAAATATAAACCTCTGCATGCATTCTTGAAATGCAAACAAGTTGAAAATTTACCTTTTTTTCCCCTAATGTCTTATAAAACATGGAGCTAGGAATGATATCTGGCATTAAAAACAGTATTAACAATTTAAACGTTAATAACATCATTAGTGTTGTAGGAAATCAGAATAGGTGATCATAATGGACTCTCTTACAGGAACCCTAATTAGTCTTTGCTATCTGTAACAAAAATAAACAAACCCTTTCTGACTCCAGAAAAGCCTTTTCTTCTCCCAAGACGATGTTATAATGAACCATTACATTGACTTGTATGACAACAAAACTTTTAGTCTCTGCACGAAAAGCAGCTTTTAGACAAGATATTGACTAAGGCATATACCAAATAAAGGTGTAGTGTAATAAAGGGATTTGAGCAATTTAACTGTCAGACAAACAGCAACGCTATTGCAAACTGCTGTGCTCAATTCTTTATTTTAAAAAAAGTCCACATCAGAGATTAGAACTAGAACTTGAGCAAACTTCCTCGAATTACTTTTTTGCTAAAAGTGTACTTATGAATCATTTATCAGTTCTTCCCCTGCATGGACCAGTTCTCTGTCCCTCGAGCACGGACAATTTCTCTGTCACTGTAGTTGTAGTGGCAAACTGTTGTCTTGGGGATATCTTTTTATCCCATCCCATCTGGAACTGCACCGAAGGGGAGGGTGCCTGGCAGCCCAGAGACGGCTGCTAATGGGCGTCTGGTTTGGTGTTGTTGCTACTGTTGCTGCTACTTGTTTGCCTTGTTAGAAATGCTAGTAAAGAACTGTTATTCCTTCTCCCATATCTTTGCCTGAAAGCCCCTTGATTTCAAAGTTATAATAATTCAGCGGGAAGGGGGTCATATTCTCCATTCCAAGGAAGGTTCCAGCCTTCCTTGGCAGACACCTGTCTCTCAAACCAAGAGTTTCTAAATGTATGAGATAAGAGGACACAATACGAAGGATAGGGCTATTATCTAAACCCTAAATGCAATGTCTGAAGTATTTGAGTGATGAGTTCAGAACACTTACACTTGAAAACTAGCCTTACAGGAGGACAGAGATCTAAAGTATAAAGAGGATGAGAAGTGGTAACAGCCCAAAATTTAAAAAAAAATCTGAGCTCTATCAATCTTCAAACACTCTGCATACTTTTTGCATTAACTCAATTCAAAGTCTCCATAGGCTGTAGTCTGTGCCACAATCCAGGTAGCAAAGACCCTTTCACTTAATTTAATGAAAGATCTAATGAAGGAAATAAGAAAATGACACAGCAAAATCCTGGGCTCTCATTTTTTTCATGGGCTTGACATCCCTAGGATTGAATGCAATTTTCATTCAAACCAGTGGTAGAAATACCATTTGAGGAGGAATTTTAATATCTACATATGAAAGTGCTTCCCTTGAGCAGTAGCACTGCTTCTAAGAACCGGTTCAGTCACAGCTTTGAGAAGCAAACAATCTTTAGTAGCATATGCAGGAACATCATAAAATATGCTTAATGTGCCACAGCTACACAGCATTTTGACCATAACCTACAGATATGAAAGTATGGAAGTACTGAGCTTGTAAAACTCTCTGTGACAGCACCATCTGGTGTCTTCCAATAATGCTATTTATGCTATTTTTAGGGGAAGGAAAGGAAAAAAATATCCTGACAACCTTTAAAGCTAAATTTGGATATGGACAAAGGGGATTTCCTGCATCATCTAGTCCAAACCTTGCTATTGCAGGAAATCATTTAATAGTTCCTTCACATCAATTTATCATGCCCTCTTTAATTCCAGTTACGCAATAAGAAGTTCTATTAATTAAAAGCTTTCCTCTTTTTCTTTTTTCTGTATTCATTTATATATGATCAGCTTGCAGTCCTTTTCTTAAGGGCCAAATCCTAAATTGCTATTTTCCTTCCACTGCATTTAGCCTTCCTGATATACCAACAGAGAGCATCATATCCCCTTCAGCTTTCTCCCTGTTGCCAAGCTTTTAAATTCTACACTAATTATTCTTTACTCCCTCAGTCTTCTAGTTGCCCTTTGCTGCATCTTCTACAAGGGCAGCTCCAGGTGGGTTTCCTTGAGGCCTCACATGGAAAGGTTTGTGTGCCCCCCACCACTGCTGATCCCGTCTGCCGATGCATTTTATGGCCACATTCAAAGGTGGAGGGGGTGTTAATGGCATCTTTGTGACGTTGTCATCTTCATGAACCAGTATCCCAACCAATAAGCTTCCAGTTAAGAGCAGAAATATGGGTTTTCAGTCTGTAAATTCATGACCTGGAGTTATGCACTATTGAGTTTCATCATATCTCTCTTGGTTGGATCAATAAGGTTTTCATGTATTCCATACATGCCTCTCTCTCTATTGCCAATGGCACCTCATTTTATGCCATCAATTAATTTCCCATTTTGTTTGTATGCACAGTGGTCATTTGTGATCATGTTAACTATGATCAATCCCAGGAATCTCTCGTGGGAAATCTCTGTTAGTAACCTCACCCATCTGTTTTCAGGAGAACGTATTGCTCCCTTCCATTTGGCCACGTGTCTGTGTGACACTGTTCAAATCCTCTATTTAAGGTCATTAGCAAGGTGTATTAGTACAGAATGCCCACTTAATTCAGGTATATGCTTCCTATCTCTCAAGCAAGACCAAGAATCTCTGGATATATTTGAATTGTCCCATATAATCCTTCCCACCGTTATCCTGGATACATGCATTTTTCATTATTGCTTTCAGAGGCTTTTTGGTGATTGCTTAAGGAGCAAGATGCAGGGTGTCTGTTGAACAAGTAACTTTGTCTGTGTGACCACTGCCTGTTCTACGGCATATTCACTGATATGTTTCAACTAAAATAGCGCGAAGCAGGATTCTGCCACTAATTGGAAAACTGCAGTAATGTTTAATATATATTGTCCACAATAGGCAGTGTGCTTTTTCTGCACAGAGACTCAACTCTGTATTTCTTTTAGGCATTGGAGAACGGCATGAAGCTGGCAACCTCTATTTCCAAGATTTATCATTGCACCACAGAAGCTATGAGGCACTTAACAAGCACTTAGCATGACTCTCTTTTTCCAGATCACATAAACTTCCAGCGTGATCATCTCTAATCGCATATTTCTTTGCAGCCTCTACAGCAGATTCTACGCATTAGTCTTGATTAATACATTTCCAATTTGTCTGGTTTCTTAGAAATAATCTCTTTTATTGGTTACAGTTTGCTTTCGGTTCTTCACAATATTTCCCCTGGAAGATGATTAAAACACTAGAAACCATTTTGGAGCTCTGTGTTAGATATTTCGCCTCAGCAGGACTGTGCTTCACTCTCTGTGTGTCTGTCAGCACCAGAGCAGCCAGCACAGACACAGAAAATACAAATTTGAGCACTATTCCACACTTAAGCCAAGTGGTCAGGGTGGCTGTTTCAGGGAGATGCTCATCACAGCAGTTCCCTCATTTTCCCTCGTGCTGTGGACTATGGAAAATCTTAAGCTTAATAACAGGGACTTGGTGGGTCCTGGTCAACCTTTGATATTTTTGATTACACATGCTCTGCCTTAGAGGAAGACAAGCAGGAAAGGAGTAGGAAGGTAAGAACTTATAATCAAGTTCCTGGTGTCCTGCAGGAGAAACCACCTGGCTGGGATGGCAGGAAGTGCCACCTTGGCTGGCCTGCAGAGCTGGGGCTGGATTTTGCCTGTTCACTTTTTCTCTGAGACATTTAAATACCTCCCTTTATAGGAGAGCAAGGGGAATAACCTAATAACAGGAGAAAACTAACTTTTATATTTTTGCATTGCAAAGGAAAAGCCAATATTTTGACTAAGAGCTAGATAAGCCTCTACATGACATTAATGAGAAATGTGGAAAATGCCAAAAGTTGAAGGGAGCTGAGTGAGCTATTGTGAATGAGAAAGAAATTGCGGAAAGGGGACTGTTTGTTTTAAATACTGTATATTTTTATGAAGCTATAAGTCAATAAGGAATCCATAAGTGAATAAGGAATAAGCGGAAAGGTGTTCATCAGTAGGAATCTCCTGGGTTCCTGTACTTTCAAAAAATCTCTAACGAAAGCAGACACTAAACAAATACCATGAGACATGGCAGTTTTTGCCTCTGGGACACAGGGAGCACCATCTCACTCTGAAAACTTAATAGAGAACAAAGAAGCTAAGGCTCCTTTGAACTCTTCTCATAGTTTCTAAATGAAAATATTAAAACTTTCCCTATGAATTCAAATTAACTTTTCCTATAGCTCCAGTGAGGAGTTTATTGTGGCTGTAACACAGGGGGTTTTTGTCTGGGACTTTACTCGGAAAATTTCTTTTAGAGAAAATTTCAAATTGACCTAGGTAAATGAAACCAGAACTACAGTGGCAACTATAGTAATTCAAACAATGCAGTAGAATGAAGCAGTATCCCAATCTAAGGATTCTGGACTAAAGTGACAGGTAAAATAGCTATTAGCATGTGAATAGGAAGATGGATGGAGTATTATCAATGTCAGTTAGGACAAGAGAAGATGTACTGCTCAATTAACTCTCTAAATGAGCTAATACACTGGGGTTTTGAACTCAAAGCACAGTACTGGCAGCAAATGGATCAGGGGATGGTATTGCTTTATCCTTTGCATGGTCTCCCAGTGTTAGCATCTCTTCTGTTCTTCTCCAGCTGTAAAAAAGAAACAATTTCAGTCTCATAGCCAGGGAAGGCAAAAAAACTCCTTCTCCTGAGCACCCGCAAAGAGATCATATTTCAGTCAGCTTCCCTGCTGTCCAGCAGCATCAAGACACCTTCAGGCTGCACTGAAGTTAGCACCAACGCCAAGCCTCTCCCAGCTGCACCTGCCAGGGCCCTAGCCCCGTGGGCACCGTCACACCCAACGCAGAGGGAACTGACCGAATCCTCCTGAGCGGAGAGAGAGGGGCGGGACTTCTCACCCACCCGGTGGTGTGTGTTTTCCACCAGTCTGCTTTTGCCTGTGCCCAGTTCAACACAGAATCAGCGACCTTTGGGACTATCCAGGTCCTACATACAAAAAGGCATCAAGTTTGCATGCTCTGCATTGCTTCCTGGAGGATCTTCCCACAAGTGATAAAGGGAGCCAACACACCTAACTGAGGCTTTTTCAATATCCTGCAACGCCATCTTCAGTATTCTTCTGGATAAAAACTCCTAAATTCCAGGTAAATTGCTATTTCAGCAGCATTTAGGCAGACTAGTCTTTCAGAGCCTAGCTTTTAAACCTTTTGCCATTCTGCCTCTTGGCAATGACCGTGCCAAGTAGCGCAGAGAGAGGTCCACAAAACACCATGGGATTCCATAAAAGAGAGAGGTTTAGTAACCTGGTGGAGATTCCCCACCTTTCACTGAAGAAATTTCTAGCTATTTTCTTTGAGATCATTCGGGATTTGGTACAGACACAAAATCCAGCACAATCTAAGCATAGAAATTACCTTTTAAACCAAAAAGGGTATAAACTAAAGAATTTTACCTTGTGAAAGGGCAATCTAACAAGTGTTGTGGCACATGCTAGAGTTGGTCATGTAAATTTCAGTGTGTCCTTTCCTCATGTGTCATTTGCTCATTATCAGCTGTTGCCTAAATCCAGCTTCGGAGTTTCCATATATCAAGAATCTGGAGCTGGAGTTCCCCACATGCCATTTCTCTTCTACTTTTTAACCCTATTTCACATGCTCAAGTTTGAATATGATGGTCTTGTAGCTTTCTGAAAGGTATAGTTCAGCTGGAATTTTTGTCACTTCAGCAACATGTAAAATGGGGAGGAGAATCTGTAGTATGTTATTAAAGTCATACATAACATTCCAACTCCAGAGATACACCCCTCTTCCCAAGGCTAAAGAAACTGTAAAATTATTTTCAGTAGCATATAAAAGTAGAGATTGTGCTTTTCGCTGTAATTTGAGCAAGGAGACTTCTGACAATGCCTTATATGTTTTCTAGGGGTTTGGGTTTTTTTGAAGGGGAGAACATAGGGTAGGGTAGGGTAGGGTAGGGTAGGGTAGGGTAGGGTGGTGACAAATGTCTTGCTGGCCTGAGAAGAAACATTTACAGCTGTTCTTGAAAGCATGGTGTTCTTGTGGCAGGACCAGAACAGAACTCCGGGGAACCTCAGATATTCCGGTGAACAGGGACAACATGGGAAGAACCACCATCAACTATGACACCACACTGGGTGACTTTCAATCAAAGCATTGAACTACTTAATAGTAGTTCAGCTTTCAGCAACAAAAGTAATAAAGTAGTCTGTTTTCTTTATTCAGGAGTACTTTCAAGGTGAGAAGTGACCACTACATTATACATGAATTGTGAAGAATTTCAAATCTTGCACGTGAAGCATGCTTTCAGTCAATGTTTGCTTGCTTAATTTGAATATAAGAGCAGATTGTCTTTCACTTCCCAGTCTCACTTCTGAGTTTTCTCCAGTAGACAAGCACTGTTTAATCAGCTACTTTTGCTCTGAGCTGCACTGTCTAGTTTAAACTTTGATTCCTGTTATGTTTTATCCACTAGCTTAAAGAGCCTATTAGTACCTGCTCTTACATCCCTGTGATGGTACTTACACAGTGTGATCACATCACCTCTTTCCTGAGGCGAAAAAGCTGAATAATTGGGCACCTGAGATCTCTGCCCAGAGAAGAATTACTTCAAATTATTTTTAGGGTTCCTTTCTTAATGTTCTCAAGCATTTCAATATCTTTTTTTTAAATGCAGATACGTAAACTGAACAGCTGCCAATATTTGCTTCATTGGTGTTTCATGCAGAGAAAAATCTACTATTTCCTACTTGTTGCTCCTCTGAAACATCCAAAGATAGCTATATCCTCTCTAGGCCCCTTTTCCCTAGGAATATAGGACAATTCTTTCCCACTCTGACCCCCAAATCCTCCCCTGTGTGCGGAGTAAACCACACACTCCCTAGTACTGCTCCAGAATGGCTGGCACTTTATCACCTGGAGACGTGTTTTTACATTAAGCTCTACTAAAGCACATTCTGTTTCAACCAATTTCATCTTATCTGGTCCGTAATAGGTTACAGTGTAATGAGAATGTCATGTGTCATTGAATAGCACGCTTTTCAAAAAACTGTTACGGATGTGGCTGTGTACCAACCACACTGATAGCTTCCTCACAAAAACATGAATCATGTTTGCTTGGCAGGCCACTTCCCATAAAAACAAACTTTGTCCATGTATTGGACTTTTTTATCTCTTGTTGTTCTTGGGGTTGGTTAATGCCAGCCTAATCAACCTGTAACTAACCAGTCACAATAGTTTTTCTGGATCTCATCAGGAAACAGAACACTGAATCTTTCAAGATTTTCCTGTTATGCCAAGATTTACTTGAAGAAGTGTCAGAAAGATGATTATTCTCTCAGTCCTCCTGCCCATTCTTTTGGTATTGTGTTGGTATATGTGTGCCATTTTTCTGAGTCTGCTGTTTTTTATATGTTCTTAGGAGATGCTTCTTGATGTCTCTTTTGAGTCCATAATCTAGCAAACAAAGGATTGTATTTCTTTCCAAATACAATCCTAAAGTATTTATTAATAATATAAACCTTTTTTAGCTTTCTCTTCTAATAATACTCCTTACACATCTAAATATACAAATACTTTACTGCCCATAGCCCTTCCAGGCATGGATTTTCCCCTTATGGCTTTTGCTTCCCTGATGAAATCTCAGCACTTTCTAATTAATGTTGATTACCATCTACTTTTGCTTTTCAGTGTTAGTTCTACATGGTAACTTTTTCTTGTCATTTGCTGACTTTCTTGCTTTTTCAAGAAGTGGCTTTCAAGAAAAGTCTTTCTCTTGCTTGATGGTAGACTTTTTGGTAAATCACCATATTCCCTGTAAACTTCTCTATTTTATTGCCCTATTCACTTTTTTCTCCCAAATGCACTTTTTTTCAGCTTTGGGGAATTAACTTTTTTGAAGCGGCATGTGTGTGTGTAAAACACGGTTAAAGCTTGTTTGCTTGGATCACGGGCAGCTGTGAACATAAACTGGAAAACAGCAAATACTGACATTAGATACTCAGGCACTCGTTGAATGAAAATGAATTTTCAGCATTCAGGTTTTAATAACGGGCTAAAATAGCCACTACCTATTAATCTTGTGAGACATTCTTTTGTTACTGAACATAGCGATGGGAAAGTGGAATTTTGGCCGTCGTGTGCACTGGAATAGACAGACATAGAGCCCAGCTGTGTTTTTTGATCCTTTTGAAAGGCGTCAGACTCATGGCCAAAATTCTTTTGGGGTGTTTCATACACTAAAAATCCCCAAGTCCGGGCTTTCACGGAGCCAAAATTAAACACATCGTTTAACTGCCTCCAGAGAGCAGCGCCATCATTCCCTGAGGCTTTGCCTTTGGAGTTCTCTGTGCTCCTGTCTGTCACACCTGATTTTGGTAAGCGCGCTTGTCCTTCGGATTCCGAAAAGTACAACTGGAAACGAATTCGATGTGTATTTAAAAACCTCTCTACAAGCGACCACCGCTCTGAGCTGCGCGCCATCGTTACACTGTAACACTGACCCTTGCGAATTTCTCATCGTCTCCTGCGGCAGTCAGGAAAAGTGGGAAAACCAGAGCAAAACCGCATCTGAAGCGGGCGCTCGGAGGCGCCGGGCTGCGCTCCCGGGATCCCGAGGCTCAGNGAGCCCCTCGGCCAGGAGCCCCCTTTGCCGGGAGCCCCTCTGTGCCGGGAACCCCGTCTGCCTGGGAGCCCCTCGGCCAGGAACCCCTTCTGCCTGGGAGCCCCCTCTGCCGCGAACCGCTTCTGCCGGAAACCCACTCAGCCAGGAGCCCCTCGGCCAGGAGCCCCCTCCGCCGGGAGTCCCCTCGGCTAGGACCCTCTCCGCCGGGAGCCCCTCCGCGGGGCAGGGCCGGGGCCGAGCCCGCACTGGGAGCCGCGCCGCCGTGTGCGCGTCTGGAGCTCCCCCCGCGCCGCGCCACCTCCTCCGCGCCTTCCCCGGCCGCGCTGCCAGCAGCGGGGGAGGCAGCTGTGCGGGCAGGGCGAGGGAGGGGAGGAAGGGGCAGGAGGGCGGAGGGAGAGGGGAGGGCGGAGACGGGGCCAGCCCGAGGAAATCAAACGGCCCCGACATGAATTAGGCAGCGGCTACGGAGGGGAGGGCCCCCTCCCCCGCTCCTCTCTCGCTCGCTGGTCCCCGCACGGCGCCGGCGGGAGCAGCGCCGCCCCGCTCGGAGCGGCGGCTCGGGGCGCGCACGCACACACGGACCGGCGGCGGGAGGGCGGGGGGGCCGGCAGATGAAGATGGCAATGTCTGTGATCCAAGCGTGCCGCAGCCTGGCGCTCTCAACATGGCTGCTGTCCTTTTGTTTCGTGCATCTGCTGTGCCTGGACTTCACCGTGGCCGAGAAGGAGGAGTGGTACACGGCCTTCGTCAACATCACCTACGCCGACCCGGCGGCCGGCAGCGCCGAGCTCCGCAGCGAGAAGAGCGAGTGCGGGCGCTACGGCGAGCAGTCGCCCAAGCAGGACGCCCGCGGGCAGGTGGCCCTGTCCGCCTCGCCCGCCGACCGCTACGCCTGCGACCCCGGCACCCGCTTCAACGCCCCGGCGCCGGGCAAGAGCTGGGTGGCCCTGATCCCGCGGGGAAACTGCACCTACAAGGACAAGATCCGCCACGCCGCCGCCCAGAACGCCTCCGCCGTCGTCATCTACAACGTGGGCTCCAGCAACGCCAACGAGACCATCACCATGCCCCACGCAGGTGAGTCCCGCTACCGCCGGGACTGTGCTGTGGGTGCAGATGGACGGACCCCCTTTTCCAGCCCGCTCCTCCGTCCCGCATCCTTAGGGTTGGAGCTGCTGCGGGAAGGTGTCCTCGCACCTCCTGACAGGGAGCAGGATGGGCTGTGGGTGTCGCTGGGTGGTGGGGGCCATGGAGCACCTCTCCGTGCTGCCACGGCAAAGGACGGATGGGCTGCTGGCACATCCATAGCAACGCACGCCGGTGCTCCAAGGGTGAAAAGTTTGGGAGATGTAAAGTTTGGGTCTAGTCAGAGGAAAGGATGGGACGCTGAGGCCAGTGTGGGGCTCTGTGTTTTGTTGTGTCCTGAGGGTCCTCTGGCAGGTGCCGTGTGGGATCGAATGTGGTTGAGAGCTCCGGAAGAGAAGTTGTAGTGTTCTGCTGCAGGCTTATCAGGAGGTGCAGTAAAGTAGGGAACACGGTGTGCACAGCCTTGGCTGCGATAGTGTAAAAGCTGCGAGATCGGGTAGGAATGTCGAGTATCTGATTTGGTGAGAACGTGAGATAATTTGTCCAGGACTGGGATGGGGGGAGTGTTTCACTCTCCCAGGTGAATGTTCTGGTGGAGTTTGTGCTTGAAGTGTCAGCACATGGGTGGTCGGGTCCCAACATGTGCTTGTCAACCCAAACCCAGTCAAAATCCAGTAATTTGAAACAACCTAAACCTTGGCTTATGCCAACCAAAAAATAAAAGCCTTGCCGTTTCTGTACCAATGCTTGATCTGAAATAATGTTGTCTTAAAAACAGCTCGCTGGATTTATATTTAGGGACAGTGTTTTCTGCCAAGGGTCACTTGTCTTTTACACTAGCTGCCTATGCCATGGAGACAAAATGCCACCTATTGTGAAATCTCAGTTTGATTTCCATCCAGTAACTAATCATGCCCAGCTGTTTCATGCCAGTTGAATCTTAGTAGAGTTGGGGTAAATTGAAACACAGAAATGCTTCAAAACAGGATGTTATTCTAATGACACGTTAAATTTCCACAGTAAACTAGCTAGCTTGGATGTGCTGAGAAGCAATTTGTTGCCTAACTATAGTGCTATAATACTGCTGATGCAAAAGCAGTGCTTTTGGAACCTCCTGTGTCCGGCCTCTTTCAGAGATTAACTGTTTGTGTTAGTTTTTCTCTGGTAAGGTTGATGGAAGATGGGGGATTTTTTAGTGTGTTCCTTTGGTTTTGTGAGACAAGCAACTCATAACCTCCTGAGCTTCCTAAAACTGTGCGTTATAACCTGCCCATGGTTTAGCAGCTGTTCAGATTATACTTCTTGCTACTTTAAGTATCACAGATTATATACTAAGCAGTATAAAGCAGTAGGAGCTTGGCATACTTAGGTATCCTCAAAGTAAAGCTCAGGGTGTTTTAAAACCTAAGATGCAGCATAGCTTGTTCTTCTCTAGTGAGTTTTTCTGAAACTGCCAACATGTTGGATCAATTAATGGTTTGCCTGTTTTTAAAGTATGCACTAAGCTGTTTTCCCACACAAATGGTGTTTTATTAAGAAACGGTGGGAGTAAAGAATGTGTCTAACCTTTAAAAATGTTAGAGCTTTCGTTTGTTTTAAAGTCTAAGATGAAGTAAGGAGGGAAACTTTCTTACTGAAAGTGGCCTCAGATTTAAAAAATAGGGACATAGTATCAATTATCCCGGGGGCAGCTTCTTTTATGTCATATGACTCTATAGGATTTGTTCTGAGGATTCTTTCTGAGCACGGAATTGATACCCAGCGGTGGGTTGGTACAGCACCAGAGGCTGAAAGGGAACTTTCAGAAATTAATCTGGACCTGTGGAACATGGTCAGATAGACTGAAGGACTTTGCTGATTGACTGGATGAGGTTGTGCCTTCATTCTAAGGGTTTTTGTTCAGCAAAGTTGAATAATGGTTGTTGGGCTTGCCTTAGATAAAACCCGTCCTCTGCATACAGTCAAACCTGAGAGGAGCTTTAGAGCACAAGTCTGCTGGAACAGAAAGAAAAGTAATAATTCTTAGATATTTAGCAAACTGGTAGGGATTCAGCACTTTACTCTCCCTCTGGTACCACTCTGGGACAAAGGCAATGTTCAGGCTGTGTAAAATCATGGTTGCAAGTTTCTGACATGCAGCCTTTGACGTTTGCTTGTTCCCAGTCTAAATGATAGCAGAAGATTCAAGGGAAAAATGAATCAGTTTCTTGGTTTCTGAGTTCAGCAGCATCTGCAGTGCTCTGCCCACGCCAAATCCTGGAGTGGGAAGAAGAAAATTCCATCCTGGAAAATACTTGGAGGGTGAGAGGGGAGGGTGAAATATGACCTAAAAAGCAATTTAAAAGTCGAAAGAAACATGATGTTACTCCCTTTTTTTTAAATTATTTTCCTCCCACAGATTTTTTTGAGGTTTCATAGAAGCTTAAACAAACTCTTCCTATGCAGAAAAGTGTATCCTGTTGCATAACAATGTGGCTCCTGCCCTTACTATATAACTGTTACTCCTAAGAGAGGTTTTTTTTCTGATATACATTCTTCTCTTCTGCATGCTTTGCCTTCTTTCTCTTATTGTCACTTCACCTCTTTGTGCTGCTTCTTCTGCTTCTCTCACCCTCACTCTTGTTTCTTCATCTCTACCCCTGTGCTTCATTCCCCACCTTAACCATGTTACTATACCATTTCATAGTGCTTTGCCCTTGCCACTTTCTTCCCAAGACTCTCTTTCTGCTGCCAAAGAACTTACCTCATGGCTCTATGTTTAATTATATTTCCTGTTTTCTGCTACAGTGCATGCCAATGACCCTTTGCTCATGTGGTGTCTCCTGATTTTAAAATCCATAGGCAACTGTACCAAGATACGGCGCGTGAAGTCGAAGGGAGGGTTCATGGACCTCCCTCCCACCACCCCAATTCAAAACCAGGGTTGTATTACATCAAAGCTTGTTGTGGAAATCCTAAAATATGACTTCCAGGATTTATTTATAGAGCACCATACAGCACAGACAAAGTGTGCAATTTGAACCAGCCTTTGGTTTCGGGGAGCCCGAACTGAGGTCACTGCTTGCACACCCAGAAGGGTGAGGTGGAGTTACGGCATCTGTGTTCACAGGGAATGTGGAGCTCTGGGGTTCTCCTGCCAGGGTGTGCTTAGCTTGTACATCATCTGCTACAGCCTGTGCAAACTGGCATCTTTATTTTTATTGGCTTGAAGGGTGGCATAGGAGCTGTATGACTTTGTTTGGTTTTTGACTGAGTAATCTCCAACCAGAGAAGGAACAAAAGCATCTAGAATTTCTATTTCAGGTGCTTTGCATTTCTCCTAGATCAACTTTCCTAGCAGAAGAGTTCTCTAATAATATTGAGGATTTTCTTTTTTATTCAGAAGAATAACCCATGGTGTTAGCTAGGTTTTCTCACTGAAGTTTTTTCTTATTCAGACCAAATTAGCTATTTTCTAGGCTTGAAAAAGTTCTAGCCACTGCATTTAATAACTTAGTATTAATTTGAAGTAGTCTTACTACCTGTTGTAGCACATGTCCTAACATTTCGGCTGAGCTCTGAATAGAGACAGTAAGAGAGCCTTCCAGAAGGTGATTCAAGCTGAGAACCTCCTTCTCTCCAGTTCGTATTCGAGGCAACCTACACAGACCATTTCTAACTTGGGAACCTCTCAGGTGCTTGGGGCAAGGGAGGAGTGTTAACTGTGACTGTACACGATTCATGTGTGGCTAAAAGTCAAATCTGTAATATTCTACACAGTTTGTAACATTCAGTTGGAATTCTGAGGCGCATCAGATCATCTCACAGAATGGATACTGTTAATACGCGAAGTAGATTGCATCCTACGTATTTTGCACCAGGAGCATACGTGAGCATTGCGTTCTCCACATTCTGCTTTGCCAGTGCATCCCATCATGAACGATGCCTTGGGTTTTTTAACGGCTCATACACACAGAAGCAATAGCAGCTGTAGCTTTGACATGAATCTCGTAAGTGGTCTACGGTGACTCTCACTTCTCCCCTCCCTCTCTGGCCCTCAAGTGCAGTGTGTGTGTGTGCCAGGCTGCAGGAGGAGGGCAAATTCAGATGTGTCCCCCTGCAAATTCAGATGTGTCCCTCCGCACGTGCTGCAAATGGGGCCAGCCTTGATCTGGGAGCATTCAGCTCAGTAACACTTTCTTCCCTTGCACTCAGACTTATGTTCCATGATCAATGACTACTCTTCCCTTTTACATATTTTAAGATGTGTTGGTAATAGTTTGGACTTTGGGCTGCCCTGTAGATTTGTACTGATGTGCAAATTAAACATTGAAGTTGAAGATTTCTCTCTATACAGACTTAATTCAGTACTGTAGCTACATTTGTTTCCTTACTAAAACAATTGTTTTCCTAAACTTTTGTGGAATTCTAATGAGGAAAATGTGCTGAGAGCATTCACACTGAATTTACATATGGATAAGTGTGAATTAATTGAGGGCTGGGTATTTCAGCCTTACAGAGCCTGCCATAATTTTTCTCTGTTCCAGGCACCCAAGATTGATTCCTAATAGAAACTCACCCAGTGGAGGAGGGAGATGGAGATTAGTGCATCTCTGAGCCCTATCCACTGAGGCATTGCTGGGATGTGCTGCCATCCTTGGGAACTCAGAGGAGCCTCCTGTATCCGTCATGTAGGCCTGACTTTCTGCAGTTTTTGAAAATCTATTTCTCTGTGATGATCAAAATCCAGGATTTATAGCTGACAGGCTGTCCCACTGCATTCCCTGGTGAGCCACGCTTCTGCCTGCTAGTTCTGCCTTGGTGAGGTTCTAGACTGCCCGTGTGTTCAGCTGTCCCAGGTGGAGGGGCACTTGGTGCTGTTAGGTAACTAGTTTAGCTTAAACTGAACTAAAAGGAATGAATTTGACCTTCAAGGGCTAGAGCAACAAAATAATATTAGTCCCTGGTACTACTTGGGACAGCCGCTTCAGCTGGGGCACTGAGCTCTGTCATTAGATTAGATGCTTTTTGCCTTGTTGAGTCTTGCATCTTTCAGCCTCACGGCTGGGTCGTGTATCTCCTTCAGAGCCCACTGCAGACCATGGGAAGAAAGGCAGTGGAAGGACACTGAGTCCATTGAGCTTTGGATCAAATCATAAGGTACAGCTTTCCCTATGAAATGGTGAAGTATTGATTCATCGAAGATTTCATTGATCCTCCAAGCTTATTGATTGCAAAAGCTGTTAGACTTCTGCTCTGGTAATCTTGCAACATTTGTAGACAGTGGCACTCATACAAGTGCTCTCTTCAGATCTCTCCAGTAGGAAGTGACACAGCAAGAAGAAAATCTTCCTCAGGAACAAAACTGTATCCACTTCCACTCTGACTGCTGCCTGGTGATCTGGAGCATCTCCTTTTGGTATATAGTCCTTAGGAGAATGGCTTTCTTTTGATAAAGCAATGGTTTGTCTTAGTCCCATTGGTATTTTGTCTTCAAAATGGTTTATGTTAGCTTGGGTTATTAGAATATTGTGGCAGTCTGGGGCTTAGTGTAACTCAGTAATTGATGTAGATATATTTCTGTGCTGCTTCCCTTCACGCCACATCACAGACGACAGGAACATTTTCGGCAAAAAGGGAGAGAAAACGAACTAGTTCAGTTCAGTGTTGGCACTCTTAAGAGTCTTTTCCTGGTAAGAGGACACTCTACTTTTCTCATGTAAGCAAAGGCCTAAAAGAGCCCATTATTGTGCCATACTTGTTTGATGGAGCTCATGGTGCTTTGTCATGTGAGAGGACTGAGTTTCAAGTGACGTCTGCCTCCTAACACCACGAGCCAGGCTGAGGAAGAGTTAGGCCTTTATGAAGGGATGGCCCAACGACTTCTCCACTTCCCAATAATTTCTGCACAGCTAACCTGCACAGAAACAGCATTCATTTCAAGACAAGCCCCACTTCTGCCGTTTCAGCTACATTTGAGTACCAGTCACTTGATGACTCCTTTGGTGCAGAAGGGAGTGAACAATACAATCATTGACTCATAGAAATCAGATATGGAAAAGATTGACTAGTCCATGTAATCTGCCACCTTACTAATGCAGGGCTTCCTGCAGTGTTCCCATCTACTACCATCACAGTGCTTTTTGCTCGGCATCTTGCAAAGGAAAGAATTTCGGGGTGCTTCAGAAACAAGTGCAGTCTGTGTGAGGAGAATGGTGCTGAGGCAAGAGACACAAAATGTGGGAAGATGTTAATTAGTAATACTATCTCTTGCAGTAATATTAAATTCTCGTAACTTCCACAAAGGCATATCTGCTAAAGGATAAGGTTTAAAGCCAACTGCATCCACTGTACGACGCAGTCTAGGAGAGTTACATGGCACTTGTAAGGAGAAGGAGGTGGCAAAACATTTTGCAACTGATTGTGTCCAAACAGGCTTTAGTGTGCTGTGTCTTGATTCAGCAGTGGGATGTGACCCAGGACTTCGTTCATGACCAGCTCTCTCCTCATTTCACTTCATAGTGTTTTGGTTTCTCTGGGAAAGAAATTTGGATGGTGCGGCCTCAGGTCAGGCACTGCACAGTTCGACCACGTCCTGAATGTGTGTGAGCAGGGGTCAAGGACCCCTCAGAGTATCCTGCTTTCCATGAGTGCATGTGGGTGTAGCATCTCAGAAGGTAATTCTCTTGGGAACTACAATTTCTGTTATGTGAAGGAGAAAACCCAAACCACTTAGGTGAAACCTTAACTTTCAATATTCACCATATTAAATCTACCAGCCTTGTATCTACTATCTGATGCACTGGCCACATTAGTGTAATGACAAGTGATTCTTCAGCCGGGTTAGGCTGAAATACTGAGTTAGATGCTTACCACCCTGCTGGAGCAATGGGTTTTAGTTCAAAAACAGATGGGGGGGAAACACCTCTTCTTTCACCAGTTCTAATGGATAGGTTGTAAATATTTGCTTACGAAACAGCAATACTATGAAGCTGTGTTTTACAGGAGAGGCCTAACAAGGCCATCCTTTACTTTCTGTCTCCTGTTCAATAAATTATCTGAAATAAACCTTAGAAAACTGAACTGAGGAGAAATGAAGGAGACGATGAAAAGATTAAACTGTTTTATTGCTATTCCACACTGAGATGGGAAAAGCTAGTATATTCTATTCTGTGTTGCTTATAGATAGAATTGCTTTTTAAAATAATTGTTAGTTTCTTTTCCCTCTCAAGAGTGACTTATAAATAATGTCAATAAAGTGAAGTGCCTGTTCATTTGCCTCTGACAATATAATCATAGCGATATTCAATTACACTGCTAGGCCTAAGGGTCTGTCTGAGTTTTGGTCTCGAATTTGATATGTTTGACTGTGTTTATGTACATGATCATCCCTGCTGTAAATTGGAGTGGTAGCCCGTTTATTCTCAGTTTGAGACAAAATTAGAAGGGAAAAAAATGTTTACCTTTTCACTTCCCAAATCCCAGAAACAAAAAATACAGCCATGTAACTCCATCGAGTCCTGGCTTGAATGTCTTGTATACTCCTTAAACAGAGATAGAAGCATTACATCTGCATAGGAATGCAGTTCCTCCAGGGATACATGGAACAGGGTGGGTTGGCAAGTGCTCCCTTGTGCTACATGCTTAATGAGACATAGCTTTTTAAAATTAATTTGCATTCCATAGTGTCGTGAGCCTTTATCATGACAGAGCGGTGGGGTGCTCCATAACAAAGCAGTTCTTCTTGTATGCTTTTCTGCAAAGACAGCCCCTTACTACTGACATATTTGTCTATGAACCATCATCGTTTGTCACTGAAATTGGCTTAACGATATAGGATTTTATTCCTCCTCATAATTTGTTCCATATCTTGGGATTCCTCCCTTCTTATATGCTCTTTGGTTTGCCTCTTACTGCTCAAGTCTCTCCTTACAAGCCATCTCTCTTTTGCAAGCCATTGTAAGAATATCTCACCAGATAATATATGTATTTTAAAGGGAATTATACATCACATTATTCTCTGGCTTCCAGCTTTGTAAATCACACATCATTAAATTGTGCTCCTCTATTTGTTGCTTCACGTTGCCATCCTTGTCAAAAAATTATTTTTTTTCAGCATGGTCACTGCTACGCTACATTGAATGTGCCAGACGCTCCAGCAGTGTTCAGAATGGGCTCCAGAGCCTAGTGGGTAGTTTCATCTTTAGTTAACACATATTCCTAATCCTAAAATTGCTGTAAAATGGTGTCAGCATTAGTTGAATATGTCTTGTGGGTTGCCTGGGTTCAGACCCAGCACAATAAGCTGCACGGTTTTATTGTTCTGGTTAAATTGATTTGTGGAGCACTTGGGAACTTTTGCACCTAATTGTTATTCTCATAGTAGCAGAGCATTTCCAGATCCTCAGGATCAAAGCTCTGGGTGTCTAACAAGTTTCACTATCAAAGATTTCTTGCATTTTCCAATTATGCAAGAGTTCTCTATCAGTATCTGATAAAGATCTCTCTGGTTTTACATCCTGTGATGCTAGCTAAGATGTTCCTATTCTTTTTCCTGTTCCATTTCAGTAGTTTCTGTTAGAAGACAGAAATTATTTCTGCTTTTCCTTTGACCTTTCAAAAATCTCTGTGTTAGAGAATCTTAAATTTTCAGCCATATTTCTAGTATATGTCTGTGTTTCTACTCAAAAATAAATCAGTCTTTAAAACAGGACAGTCTCATGCTGCAATACCATTCACGATTGCTTCTTACACTTGCACAGAGTATGCTTTCCCCTCTTGTGCCTTTTGGAGCTTTTCTTATATGCTCAGTGTCTCCTGGTTTTACCTGCCACTATCGTGTTTCTTGACAGAGGCAGCTTTTGCAAGATTGTGTAATCTCCGTGCCTGGTCTCATACTGCTCTTTGTGTGTCCGTGCGTTTGAAGTACCAGCTGGTTGTCCGTCAAATTCATACCTTCACTAAACACTTTATCAAAATTTCTCATGCTGGAAAGCGAGGAGCTGTCTGAACAAAATGCATTTTGTCTTTTTATAGTGCTGCCTTTAATGTGTTTGCCTTGCCGTATCTTTCCTTCAATCCTATACCCTCGTTATTTTCTACCTAATTTTTTTCTCTCTTTTGGTTTGTTTTTTTCTTTAGTATCCATGCTTTCAGTAAATCTTTTCCTTGGACTTCTCACCATTTTTTTCCTCGCCTTCTTCCCTTTCCCTTTATGTGCTCTGCACCTGTTTTTCATCTCTTCTATTCCTTTTTTTTTTTTTTTTCCTTTTTTCCCGCTCCTCACC
>VZRN01005835.1:813221-834050 GCA_013397935.1 Dasyornis broadbenti | reverse complement strand
CTCCCCCTTTTTTTCATCTCTTCTATTCCTTTTTTTTTTTTTTTTTCCTATCTGCCAGCTCCTCAGCAGGTTGACAAAAGGAGCCAAAGGCTATTTGCTTTGCATAAACGTCGGCTGTGAGAGGAAGCAGAGCAGGATTATGCTCTTTTGGTGGCTTTGCCTTTGCAGCCGACTCTGGGTTTAAAGAGCATCTGCCGGGGTGGGCTCAGAGGAGGGGGACACCAGCAATTGGGAAGTCAACAGAAGAGTGACAGGCACAGCACATCTGCTGTGCTTAGGAGGGGTTTGTGCTGGACACTCTCAAGTCTTTTTCATGAATTCTTAAAAGACTAAATTATGGTCATCTCTCTTTCATGCTTTTATGGAAGAAGATTAAGTTTCCCCCCCACTGGGTGCTAGAAAAACTGATGGGAAATTTTTCCGTCAAAACTGTGTTTCTTAGGGGGTGAAATGGGTTTTCAACAGAAAACTGTTTTGGAAAGCTTTTGCTCTCCAGAAAAGATCTTACAGGTCTGGTTTGAAAAAAAAGTTTTATTTTGGTAAATATTTTATGTTTCTGAATTTCAGTTTCAGAAGCAGTTTGGTTTCCCTTTTCCTTTTTTTGATGATATATTACATTTTAATCAGCCTCTGCCCGCTTTAGACACTAATTCCCTTCCAGAGCACAGACCTGGCTTTTTCCCAACTCACTTTTCTCCAGGCATCAAAACATGCATCTGATCACAAGTATTATTTAAAGGTACTGACCCCAGGTTTGCAATGGTGAATTTCTTCTCCCTGTGACTGTGTGACAGCAGCAGTCCCCAAGCTGTGTAGGGGCTCTGGCCCTTGCTGCGTGTCTTCGCTAGCACATTCCAGCACTGTGTCCAGATACACACGGGAATGCTACTCAGTGTGGGATACAGATTGCTCTCACAGACTAAGGGATAACAAGGATCAGCAGCTGACAATGGAAGTGAGACAAATTCAGGCTTGTAGTAAGATGCAATTTCCTGAATGGTAGCCCATACCCTAATGTTGTGTGCATGGGACTGGATAGCTCCTAAATGTCAAATCCTGGGAAAATTACCCCGTTCTCTGGGAAAATCGTGGTGGTATTTGTGCAAGGAAGGTTAGAGAAGGTGTTCATAGTAATTCTTTATGGTTTTAGGGTACTTCTCTGGAACTACCACCCAGCTCTTTTCCACACTTGGAGACTCAAAACTGCTCTGGCAGAAGCTCTGCACTGTGGGCAAAGATAAACCCTGTGGTGTGAAGCATCAGTTTTTCACAACAGGATCTCTGCAAAGACCTTAGCTGGGTGACAGTGATGAACCAATGTCAGCTTGGTATTTCTTTGTGACTGTTGCTCATAGAGGAGGAAACTGCAAGAAAAGGCACTTGCAATAAAAACAGTCTGAGCCACTTCTCTTTTTTGTGTCTGCAGATAGCTAACAAGTGCTTGTAAGCCTCCAGCAAGCCACCATGTGCTAAAGCTTGTCTTGCAGTGTGAGAGATGTGAAAGCCTTTCTCTTCTAAAACTTTTATTTAATTGTTGAGTGCCAGCACAAGGGAATATCGTGATGGAACGCAACCTAGAGCAGCAAAGCTGTCACAGGTGAGGATGAAGTAGTTCAAAAGACAGTAGTACCATCACTCACTTTGCCACAGAAACAGCTGAAAGAGGCATTAGATGAAAGTCACGTGGACGAACCTGTATCCTGGAGAGGTGAATTCATGTTGATGAGAAAATAAAAACCATCAAAGTAGGTGGTGACCCCTGTGGTCACGTGGGAGACATTCTTCCTCTCTGAGACTGTGACATGTCTTTGACTAATCCATATATCTTAAACTTCATTTCAGTTCTCTACTGACTCCCATTTCTCACTGGCACACACTGTCATAATCTTTGACATTTTCTTGTTTGCTGCCGCTCTGCTTGTCTGTTTGTCCCAGTCCTTCCTTGTCGCCTTTACAGTTGGTGGGATCATTCCTTGAGATGACAAGGTTCTTGGTCAGCTCGGGTTTGGGCTCGTGTGTTTTTCTCTCATTGCCTTTAGCAGTTTTGCATGTTTGGGAATGAAGGATTGCATTGCTGCCAGAGTGCTGCCCAGCTGGATCCACAGGTGAATTAGGGAAAGCTACCAACCAGCTTAGCTGCTGTGAAAGGCATGAGCTCTGTCTGAGGCACTCAGGATCCTCTAGTGCATAGTGATTCTTCAGGGAACTCATCTGTCATCTTCACTCCCCTGACCTACTGACCCCTGCTTAAGAAGCTACATAGGAAAATGTCTTTTTTCGATGTTTGTGGCATTTGGGTTTTGATTTTTTTTTTTTTTTTTAATCTAGAGACATTCTCTTTTCCTTATTGAAGACCCAGACAGCCTTTCCCCCCCCCTTTTTTTTTGCCTATCTTATTCTGCTAACCAGAACTTACTGAGATGCAGGTTATGAGAGTCCACGGATAATTTTTAAAAGAAAAATATGACTGCATAACCATTTATTTCCAAAATTATAGTTTCTAATGGTTGGTAGTTCAAAGAAATTTTTGGTGCCAGAGAATTGATATTATCTGGTTTCTAAACATGCATGACATCAATTAAGGGCTTCATTCCCATTAACAAATTCATGAAACCATCTTTCTCTGAGATTCATGAAAAATAACAAAATGAACACTGAATTTTTAATATAGAATATCTCCTGTTGAGTACGTTGTACATTTGAAGTGTAGAATGTGTTCTTAGTTCTTAGCCAATGCTGTGCTGAATTAGCACAACAATTACTGTTGTCTTTTCATTTTGTGGCCACAGAGCAGGAATGTTTTTTGCCGATGCGAAGAGAACTCTGCAAAGTCTATCACAAAGCCGTTGTCCTTTGGCTCTGACTAGCCAAATCTGTTGTGGATTAGCCCACAAAACAGGAGCTACTGTACGTATGTAAAGCAATAGAGTCCTTGCTAATAATGACAGCAGGGAGGCAATTTTAACTGTGGCTCGCCTGGACTAATACAGCAACTCCCAAAATCTCTTCCTTGCAAATGAGACTGATAGTTTAAAAACACTTCTCACTTTACCAAGCTAGTGATTTGGCTGTCATAAAACTCAGCAGTAGTTATTTTAAAATTTAGATTAGACATTTTTTCTAATGTCTACATTACATTAAACTGATTTGGAGAACACTTTATGTCCCAGTTCAGGAGAACGTTTGCATGAGTGGTTATAGTTAAGCTCACATTTAGTTCTTGCTGAGAAAAGGCTAGAAGTTGAGCGCCTTGACTAAATGTCACTGAAAGTGGTTTTGTGAGAAAATGTCATCTATGAAAGATGTAGAAGTGTCTGATGTAGCCCAGAGGGTTATTACTAAGAATGTTACTGTGGTCACCTTGGGTGAAGCTTATGGCCTCCTGTAGCACTGTGAATGCTCAGGGTTGTTACAATAAGTACTTTTACTTGTAATTGTAAAAATAAGATACATATACTTTATATATTTCATAGAACAGATGCTTTAGAAATACCGATTAAAAGATATGATTTAATTTTTTTTTTTTTTTTTCCTTTCTCCACATCGTTTGGCTTCTGCTTTCTGGGTTATCTGGCATGTCTGCATCACAATAAGACGCAAAGTTGCTTCTCAGCTTCCAGTGAACACTGTGCCCCTTCCTTCTGTGGAAGAGCCACAAACCCAAACCCTGTAAAACCCAGCTGCTGTCTGTTCTCCACTGTGTTTTATTTGGTGTCTGTCACCATTGCACGCAGAGGAACAATCACAGCTGTGAGAACTGTGCAGAGGAACAATCACAGCTGTTTAATTATTTGCAGATGGCTTAAAGATGTGTATCAACCAGTCATTTGTATTTGCCAGGTGAGCTAGAGGAGTTCATGCAACTTAGAATAGCCACACAGCATTTCTTGCTAATCAGGGAGTTCCCTAATTTGTAAATGCATATCTAAGGCCAATCTGATATACAGCAGCTCCTTACCTTACGCCCATACCAGTTTGGGAATAATTATTGTAATGTTTTGCAGATTTGGTTTCAGTAGATAAAATTTTGCCTCCTCCCTTGTGGCCTTATCAGTCTGTCAGCTCCATTTTGCTTTGAGAAATTCAGGAGAGGTTTCCTTAATGTTCCCAGTGGTACATATGAATTTTGGATAGAAGTTCTAGCCATTTGGACAGTTGTTTGGGTTATGTTGAGATGATGGGAAACTGTAACCAAGGAGGAGGGAAGTGTAAAATTAACAGATGTTCCTCCTGTAGACATTCCTAAAAAGCTAGCTGCCATATTCACTTAAAGGGATCTGCCTGGAAATAATGCAGTCATTACTTTTAATAATCTTTAAGCACAAACGGATGCCCCACGACAACTGTTAACATCACGGAAACACTTGTTAGACCAGGCAAATATTAGTGTAGGATACACAAGAACTAATGAATACCCAAAGTGACTCAGTGGTGTCTTGAGTGCTCTGCAAATCTGTATTTATCACCACAAGCCCCAAAGATGTTCCATAATCCATGATGTGAATGGCCTGCAGTGGGAGTGGAGGTGATCAGTATCTGTGTGTGACTGCTGTGCTTTTCACAGGCTCGGGCCCTGGTTTGCCGTCTCCTGTAGCTCCTTGTTTAATAAAACAGAATTGGAATCCATCCATCAGTGAACTACTACAGGTTTGATTAATTTGTAAATAAACCTGATGTTCATGCTGTTTTCCAACAGTTGTCTCCACTTGTTGGCAAGAGTTTCAGGATCCGAGAATGCATTAAGTCTTTACCCATAAAGTGCACAGTACTAAGTCAACTTAAAAAAAAATAATTACAATTTCATTTTGGTTTCTATATTTAATAATGAAATGTCCCTATCACTGAAATGGATAATATTCACAGTATATAAGCTCCCCCAGGCTCTAGCATTGAAGAGATTGTACTTTTATTTGAGAAAGGGTGCCGCTCTGTGCAGGCTTAGTAGCATGAAAATGGGAAGTATGTAGGAAGTTTTAAATAGGTGGGTGAATTTTAGATCCACTTTTCTAGCTACTTTGAAGAAGCACACGAATGACTTGGCTGGAAAAGTTACAGGAAGTTCACAGGAAACACAAACTTCTCCAGCAGCAGTATACTGATCTCAATAGCTCATACATGGAGTATTGGGATTAGGCTGGGCTCTAAGCTGACTTTTCACAGGCCAGACTTCGCTTATGCAGACTGCTTTCAGACCAGCTCAGGTGCTGATTTCTGAACTTTCAGGTTAGTCATTATTTAAGGGTCTCCAAAGTTCCCATTTAATTTAATTATATTTTTGCATGAAAAGAAATCCAATAACGGTCCTGTGAATTCCAAGTCCTGAATCTTTCCTTTAGAAAAAGCATTCTAAGATTGCTGATTTCCAGAAATGCACTTATGCCACTATTTGTAACCTCAGTTCTGAAATCCCAGCTATGCTGAAGTCAATGCCAAACCTTCCTAAGGATTTAATTGCCTGATAGTTAAATCAGGAAAACAAGTACCTGAACTCGTTATATCTTCTGCTGCCCTCATAGTATTTAACACTTTTTCAAGTACAGAAGAGCCACCAACAGACATAATACCAGGCTTTCACCAGCATTGGCAATGAAGAATCAACAGTCAGCATTTAGTAGGAATTGTACGCATCTGTTGGATCCAAACAACACAGCAGACAGCACCAGGGCTTCATTAAGATCATTCTGTAATTGAGTAAAATGACAGGCCAGCCTGTGGGTGCCTTGAACCTGTAAACATTAACTGGCATGAGTTCTCCAGCGCGTTTAACAAAGGGTCCACCTGGCCTCAAGTGAATGTATGAAGTATGGAGCCATTGTTATATTTATGATACAGGTAGAAGTTAATTTTCTTACCTTTTGAAGTGCTTGAGAATAGTAGGTCATGCCTTATGTGTATTTCTGACAGTGGGCTTCAAAACATTTTTTTCTGAAATCTACTGACAGCTAAAATCTGGTTCCTGCAAGGCTTATGGCTTTTGTGTGAAGTGAGAGGAGCTGGGTGGCGTGGTACTGTTGGAGCTGTGTTAGGAAGGGGCTGAGAAGCCTGGTGTGCAAGGTGCACATCCCTGCTAGCTCCTCTCCAAGGGCAGGGAGGGAGGGTGCTGCCTGACAAAAGTCACGGTCGAGATAAAACCTCCTGAATCTCCAGCAGGTACTGGCTGGATGCACTGCAAAAATACCTGCTCTAAATTTGGAGAGCGAGAGCAGCATGGCTTTCACACCTTTCTTCACTAACTGGTACACCACCAAGGAACGGCAATGATGACAGCCTCGTCACGCGGGGAGTGCTTCCGTGGTGGTTGTTAGGAGAATGCTCAAAATTAGCATTCACAAGCTCCAGTGAAGGAGTGGAATCTGCGTTTTGTGCCATCCATCTATACACCAAATAAATGTGGACAGTTGTCATAGAAATAGTTCCAGAGAAAGTCTATCTGCATGAAGCCTAGCAGAGGTCATTTCTAAACTGTTTCCTGTCTGACCAAGATGGCATTTAATATGTACTGAATTTGTTCCAGACAGAGGATTAGTTATCAGATCTTGAAATACATGGCTGGTTGGTGATTTTTTTTCCTTCTCTTTTCTCCTTAATTTTTCTGGAAATATGATTCAGCTGAAGAGACCACAATGTAGGCAATACCACATGGTGATTTCAGTGCCTTCGTCCTGGCATGCATATTGTGTTTTGAGTGATGCCGATCTGTTTTGAGAGCTTGTGGGATTTTCAAAACCACTGCTACGTTAATCTCATTTGGGTTCTCTAACATGCTTCAGATCACTCTCTCTTTTTCAGAGTCTGATTACAAGATGCTGAATGATGTTTTGTACTGCAAATGGGTTGTTTTCAGTTTTAACTACACCTTCATTTTGGAAATCTGTGATTGTTTAACCTCTCTGTAAGTCTTCAGGAAGCCTTATTACAGTGAAATGCTCTGCTAATCGAGGTGGTTGCTAATGAGAGAATCTCTGTCTCTCACTCAGTAGAGGCCCTGCTGTATGCTAAAGACATCTTGCCTTTTGATCTCCTTGATCCAGATTAATTGTAGGAGGCTAAATGCAGACAGATATATCAAATGCACAGCAATGCTTTAACAGAAATGTTACAATTACATAAAAGTATCAGAAATCAAAGGAGGGATTCAGATAGGTGATTGAGCATGGAAATAACAGGGTAGCTGAAGTTCATGATTTCAGCTCGTAGTTCTGATCTGCTTGTACACTGAGTCATCCGAGGAAGAAAAGTAAATGAGGAGAGAGAACATAAGCTGTCATACAAGAACTGAGGCACACAGAAATCCCTGCCTTTCGTGTCCTCTCGCATTCGGGCTGAATTCGTCTCTGATGCAATCCAAACACAGAAATACATGAGCAGCAGTAATATTACCAGCAGAGGAAAATTTTCAATAGTTATGACTAGCTTTCCTCCTTGGGAGCCAGTGTGTGTTTTGTTTGTTGTTGGGCTTTGTTAGGTGTTTTTTGTTTGGTTGGGTTTGTTGGTTTTGTTTGTTTGTTTGTTTTGTTTGTTTGGGTTTTTTTGGTTTTTTGTTTTTTTTTTTTGTTTTTTTTTTGTTGGGTTAGGTTGGGTTGGTTGGGTTTGTTTCTTTTAAGGGGAGAGGAAGCAGGCATCTGAAATGGCACGATACAACATCTGAGTTGCATATTCAGGGAATATCTAGAAGCCACCATTGAAGATTGGCTTAAAACAAACCTTGCTTTGGAATCAACTGCGTCCCTTCGCATCTTCAGCTCTCTCTTGCTAAATTTGGGGCAAGATTTAGTTTCTGAACATCTTGGATCTGAAATGTTTCATGTAAAATTCTTGTTTCAAGTCACTTAAAGATTTACGAAATTCACAATCAGACTCTGAACTTTCTGGCTCCGATATGTGTTCAGATAATGAGATTTCAGTAGGGAAATATAGCATTTACCTTATCTACTGCAGATAGATCCAGCATGGAAAACTCATAATCAGCAGGTACTGTAAAAAGATCTGCATGGATATTCATTTGAGCATTAAAAAGCAAGAATTTAATTAGCAGTGTACTGTGGTATCAGCATTATGTTAAGTGCTTTTGTTTTCATCATCCTCAAAGCATGCCTAAATCTCAGAGGGAAGTGAGGAAAACCATATAATCAACCATATAAAATCAGTCACAGCCGTACAAAATGTAGTGTGGGCAAAAATGTACTTTTCGGTGAAGCCTGAAAACACTGACAGGTAACTCTGACAAAAGCTTTGTTGTAGAAATGTGAGCACGTGCAACACACACTGAAGAGATTGTTTCAGCAAAGCATCATAAATTTTTCTGAGAAGCATGTGCTAAGAGGAATTTATTTCTGACTGAAGAGGAACTTATTTCTGCATTGCCGTGTTCCTGTAAAAGTACAGAGGAAGGACTCTGCCTGCTTAAAGCAGATTTGGACCCATTTATGCAGATCAGTGCCATGTAGGCATCTAAATGCCTTTATTTAGGGGTAGATAGCATGAATCCTTCGCCTGTGGGTACAGATGTGTCTATGTCTGTGTGTCCTTATTCACATAAACGTATCTAAAGAAACGGTAACTTCCTCCAGAGGGGCCAGCTACAGCAGATAACCCACACCTGGTGTTGAACTCACACGAGAGCCAAGGATGTAGAGATCCCATATCGTTACTTGGCCAATGAATGATCTTTGTAGACATAAACAGCCCTTTTTTGAGCCCACATGGCATGGTGCTAGCACTTTTGCTGGTAGCTTTGGGGTTCATTTAAATTGCAATTCTGCAGGACATGGAGAAAAAAAAAACCCAGAGCTTTTAAAATGTGGAGACAGTTCTAAGGAAGCCGTCTTTCTTGGCACTTTTCTGATTTGGGGGGTCTCAGGAGAGAGGGAGGGAAAAAATTGTGTCTCAGCCAACTCTAGTCCTTAACCTTTCAGGTATTATAATGTAAATAAACTATATTGTCTTGAAATGTAAATAAAGCATGTTGTCTTGAAATGTAAATAAAATGTTTGATACAGAAAACTCATAATGCTATCCTGCAGCTTGTATATGCACAGGTGTAGCAGAGTGGGGACAGGAACTTGTCTTCAGTAGCATTTCAGAATACTAAAAGCAAGAGGTTCCATCTGGAGAAGAGTTTCTAAGTTTCTGAGTACAAAAATGAAATAAATATTGTTCCCATATTGTTCCAAGTGCTTGGTTAGAAATGAGTCAGAGAGTGGTCTCTGTGTTCTTCTCCGTCTGGACATGTGTACTGCCTGGTATGCTCAGATATGAAATTAAAAAATGTTGTTAAAAGTGTTTAGATCCTTAGCTAAAAAGACAGGGTTCCTTGTAGGAAAACGAGAGGTTGGTTTTACAGTTGAAGGCCCTCGTGCTGAAAATATCCATGAGGGCAAGTACCATGGGTGTAATGAACTTGCTTGATCTATTTATAGCTTTACTCAGTGTGTGTTTTTACTCAGATGGTGCTCCTTAAATTTCACTGGGCTGTGTTTATGAGCAGCAGTTCACACTAAAGATCACAGGACAACAGATACACTTAATTAAATGGACGTTCACAATTAATTAATACGATACTTATAACCTTTTTTACTGGCATCTCTCTGCAGGAAGGATTTGTAACTGATAGAAATTTCAAAATTGCCAGTAATTACTTTTCTGGTTTTGTTTTGGATAATTTTCTTTACAAGGATAAATAAGTAACATTCAGTTTTGAGAATGGAGAAACAGGCAAAAAGAGTGGAGTAGCCAAATCTTACAGTGTGCCAGGAATGGATTCCAACCTTCCAGCCTCCTCTTCACTCTGTAATAATAGATCATTCCCATCCCTACAGCACCTTGCTTCTCCAAGCTTCCTATTTGCTAGTTTTGGTTCCATATGTTTACTCTTTTCATATGCTTGAGCTCCCACCAAGACTGGTTTGCATTTCTTTTCTAATAAGACTGAAATTTTCCTCCATTCTCAATGGAAGTCCGTTATGTATTCACTTCTTCCATAAGCTATTCTTGTAATTTAATTTTTAAAATGTTATAATTTTCATATATGTTCTGAAATCCTGAGTTTTGTAAATCTCAAATAAAGGAAAACATACCTGTGAAGGGGGAACATAATCCAGGCAATTACGTTAAACATGCTTCCATTAAACTATAGATGGACCAAATATCTTTCCCCATGCCTCCTGCTGAAATAATAGATTTCCTGTCAAATACAATATTTGAATAATACACTTTTTTTTTTTCACATCCCCAGCCACTGAATGGTGTTTCATCTGCTGATATCCTGATACTTGTGCAATGTGTCTGGTACACATGAACTCACCTAGGATGGCTAATTTTAAGGCCAGAGGTCATGACTGGGTGTGAGGATTCCTGCAGCTCTCTTGGGGAGAGTTATAAATGAAAACTCACTGAGTCCAGGTTAAAGGTATGGGAGCTTTTTTGTTTGGTTTTGTTTTGCTCTGCAGCAAGTGTCAGGAAGCTCGCTTCCCTTGTGCAGTTTGTTACTTCAAAAGTGTTTGAAAATACAAATGCAACGACTTAATTTGGCTCAATGATTGCAAAGTATTTTCTGTGGCTTTTAACAGGTCCAATTACTAGATTGGGATCACATCAAAGGAACTGTAGGATTGTTAGCATTACAAATCTGCTTCCTGATCAGAACTACTCAGCACGTTGGGTTTAAGGAGGCGAGATTAATATATTTCTGTAACATGAATGAAAGCACCTCAGGTTCTAAAACAGCCTCTTGTGCACTGCATAAAACTTACCTCTGGAAGGAGCCAGGTGCTCTGAGGTGCTGATTGTCAGTTTTAAGCTAATGGTTCTAACTTTGGAGATTCCACAGAGAAGCAGTGAAGATGGGAATAGTGCTCCATTCTCCTTTCCCCTCTTCCTTCCTTGTCTTTCTTCAAGCTACTTGTTTCCCACTCCTATATTTCTGCTTTCTTCCCTTTTACCTCTTCCAAAATGCGTTGGGCTTCAAAAAGGCTTTTTTAAAATTAAAAAAGAAACTAGTCTTGTTTGTTTTCTGGACCTTGTCAGACCCGATTCACCCTGCAGTCCCTTAGTTCCCTGCTGGCCCAGCTGAAGGCTTGGTGAGTGGCAGTGCTGCGGCTAGAACGGCAGCCCTTGGTGAGGAGGGCCATAACTCTGCAAAATGGCCTTGTTCCCAAAGAAAGCACAGAGTGGAACTGGATATGGATTAAGTCTTATGTTGAGCGTCAAGTGCAGCTGTTTTTATTACGCTGCCTGCAAAATAGAGCAAGTAGTGTGCAGGCAAAGCTCAAAAGCCCCTTAGCGGCTTCCTAATCTGAGGTCAGTTGAGAAAGGATTCCCATTCCTGGATTCAACATCCACTTTAGAGGAAGGCCCTGTACCTAAATCCCCTGTACACTGAAATGTTGTTTGAAATGGTTTGGGCTACAGAAAACCATCTGACATCTTTGTTGGCGGACTCAGGGACTGGAATTAGTGTAAATAACTTGTATGTGGGGTGGGACTGTCAGCGTAACATGTGTGCCCCAGCTTTCCAGCCTCAGACTGTTGACATAGTCCTTTCCTGCCATACATCCTTAGGCTGTTGCTGTTGTTTTCTGACAGCACTTCCGTCACATCAGCCACAGCTTCCCACTCTCCAGGTCTTGGCATGCCCTGGTGGGTTCGCTGGCTTGATGATGTTCCCTGTTCCCGCAAAGCCGTCTCTTTCTGTGGAATAGCAGTCATATCCGTGGTGACCTCCTGTCCCGTCAGCAGTTCACCTTCATTTTGTCTCTTTCCTCTCTCTGCTGGCTGTGATTTCAAGTCATGTCACAGCCACACTGTTCCAGGGCATGCGTTTGCTCTTCCTTGGCCGTGTGCTTGCCTGATCATGTTTAAGTGGTGCTTTTCCTAAGGGTGGTCTTTGGTCTTCTGGCACAGTTTCAGTAGCTGCATCTTGTTGAAACAGCTGTCATATTCTGACATGTGGTGGAACTAAATGTAGAATGTCCATCTTTCTATCCAAAATGTTTTAAGGGGCAGGGGAAGATTCCCACAGAAAGGCAGCTGGGGTCAGGGAAGAGCAGTCACCTACTCTGGAAAATCTGTGAATGAATGTTGGGTAAATCTGCCTGTGGCTTTTTGGCGGTGTTGAGGATGTTCATAATTCCCAGGAGCACGTACAAAGCAGTGCTCATGCTCATTCTTCACGTGAAAGCTGCATGGCTGCTTATCTCCTATCCACCCCTGCCAGATGTGGAGGAGCGAGAAGTGCAACTCTTCTCAAGGAAGCTTTTCTCATCAAGGCTAAAAGCTGCATCTTTCTCTATATGCATCTTCCTTCTATCCTTTATGACTTCAATGGAAAATCAGAAACAGGCTTTTTTGACATTTCTTTTGTATACATAATGGCCTATTTCCTCATTGTAGCTCCAAAGAACCATTACGCTTTTCTGCTCTGCCCTCCTATAGTCACAAGCCTCTCAGATCATCAGATGCTCTTCAGACCTAATCACAGAAACTGAACATTGCGAATCATGTCAAGATCGTGAAGAGCCTGAAGCTCGAAGTCCTGGTTACTCCTAACATGGAGTTGTTGGCTTTCTCTTCTGCAGAGACCCAAGCAGGTATAGTTCAGTGTTTAAAATCAAGGTGGATCTTGTTTTATGGAGTTGTATCTGATCAGTCTAGTTGCTGAGTTCCCAAATACACATCTCTCTAATGACGGTGAATGATCTAATTAGGTTTCTGTCTGTCTCACACTGTCTGGGCAGTGGACAGCATCTTCTCCTAATCATTTTTCACATTTATGTGAGTTTTCCTGTAAGTTAACAGAACTGATGTTAAATCATTGCAAACAAATAGGAACTCAATCCTAAAGCAGTTATCCAACTTTGAATACGACTTCTTTGAATAAGACTTGGTGAATAAACCTGTCTTTGGTTAATATTCTGGACATTTTTAAATTAAAAAAATTTTAATCCTCTGCTGTATCTCTATCACAGATGTACTATTAATTCATTAATAGTTAATTATTTGTAGCAGACTTGGCAGAGGTGAAGGTTGTCGCAGATAAAACTGGGAGATAAAAAGTAAAGGTATTCACTGATTGCAGTAAGAATGGCAAAGCATTTTTTCTCAGCAAATGAAAAGACTTGTATTCTATTTTGCAGATGGGAGATGGAATATGCTAAAAATGGAACTTAATATGCTTCCACATCTTATTTGAATAGTCATCAAGCAAAGCAGAGGATCTGTATGGCATCAGAGTAGTTGCTCTTAGTATTGCATGGGCATGGATTATTTCCTTGGCTGTTTGGGTCTCCCACAGAGACCAGCACATACTTCGTATTTAAAATATGTGCTCACGCGGCATTTAAGAAGGGGCTTTTTCTAACTGGGAAAAGTTACCCAAAGGTCTGTGATGGACAACAGAGAATAGCAGCTACCTTGATTAAATATTGGTCTTAATTCATCAGATGTTACAGATTAGAAGAGCAATATTTTGCGTCTTAGGTCAGTGAAGATGGATGAGGAGTTAGAAAGCTGGTACTAGAGTTTGGTATCAGTACAGGTTTATTATGAGGCTCTCCATCACCTGGTGGAAAGCAGTGTTAGTAAAAAAAATTTACTATCACAAAATCTTGTTAGGAAGCACTTACTCAGTCTGCAATTATTTGATCTTAATGCAAGCAAAATGCATTCTTTGTGTCTCTAGAAGAAAAAGAATTAGTTACATTCATATCCAAGAGGCAGCATAATTAAATGGCTCTTTGTGATCTTACTCTGTTTTCAGTATTGTTTTCTGAGTGCCATATGTATCAAAGGCATCACGTGCAGCTCTGGTATCTACTTGTCAAAGAGCACTTTATGGCCCAAGGCAGTTGTTTATTTTGTTTGTTTAACTTAATGAGGAGAGCAGTTGAGTGTCCAATACGCATACCTTGGCTTGGGAATGCTCCCTCTGGCACAGGACTGAAATGGTGCCGCCCGCAGTCAAAGACAACTTGTTTCCAAGGCTGGGCACAAGCCAAGCCAAGCTGGTCACTGGTCAAGCGCGCTGCTCTGTGAGCGCCTTTGACGAGAAACCTTCTGAAGGAGGCTAATAACAAGTTTCCAGGTTTCCTCATTGTGTAGCACATTGTCCCAGAGTTACATGTGCTGTGCCATCGTTTCACTCAGTTTCATTGACTCATCAGAGGCTGGTTGCCAGCATTGTGCTTGGTTTGTTAGTGCCACGAGAACAATCTCGTGGAAAGGCAGGCATGCATGCTCTGGAGATATTCAGAGCTCCAAACAGGATGAGTGCCGCGAAAGAGGAAATGGACATAGAAATGACAAAAAGCTACAGATGTTTGGAGAGCCAGAAGTGCTGGAGCCAGAAGCGCTGGAGCTGCCAAAGAAAGAACAGATAACAGGAAAAAGAAGTGGATGAGAAATACAGGAGTGTGTGTGAGATGTGGTAGAAAACCTTATGAAGGCTTTCTATGACAAACTTGAAATGTTTGTCAAGACAGGAGTCATCACCAAACCATGAGTGGATTATGGTATTTCCTAAGGTCTTTGCTGTTTCACCACAGTTTGATGATTTGATTTTATTTGATAGGGTGATTTTACTTCTGTTTGTTCTCATTTTCCCAGCTGAATGCTTGTGATCTAGCAAAAATATGATAGGTTTATGGCCTCATATAGAACTATCTTATTGAAATGCTAGCTAATGTTCAGTAGAAAAGGAAGGCTGATGGTCTAGAGTAGCTGAAATATAATTTGCAGTAAGTATTTGCTGCAAGTATTTTAAGTGGTAATTTTATCAATATTCTGAGAAGAAGCATCTGTTCATTCCCATGGCCTGTGGGATGAAGTTTTGCCCTGTGTGTGCAGATGTTAACACTGGTGTGATCAACACACAGTGGCAAATCAGGGCCAAGTTTCCTCCCGCTCACCGGCTTGAGGAGTGCTCACCTAGAAAGCAGAGGTGTGCTCTCAACACGAGGAATGCAACTCTCTGCATTGTGGATCCTAGCTGTAGCATTTTTCCTTCTGCCCTGTCAGTTCTTTCCATGCTCCAGGAGAATCTTGTCTAGCTCCCACTGAAGTCTTCGCTGAGGGCTGTGGTGCAGACAGGTCCTGACACAGAAGCTTTTGGAAGGCAGGCGTTGTCCTCAGTGAGGGAGAAAGTGCTGTAAGTTGCATTTCCATGAAGTGAAAGCAGAATCCTAAATGGCAGCTCCTCTATGTAAAATACCAGGGTAGGCCCATCACAGCCTCCTCATTTTCTGCAGTGCTTGTAAATACAGCGTTGCACACTTGTTAGTAAGAGGAAAATGAGACTGAATTTCCCTGTGAAATATGAAAAGAAGGTAATCTTTTCACAGTAGTGCAGAGGTGGAGGGCTCTGAGGTGTGTTCTGACGTTACAGCTGTCAGCCTCTCTGTACATGTAGATGTCATACTGTCAGAATTTCATAGGGTGAAATAGGTTTTCATTTTAGATGAACAAAAACTCCAGTTATAACCTCTTACAATCCCGATTACTGTGCTCTGGGTGAATGCGTTTAACACCAATTCAGCCTGTGGCACAAAGGTCCTTTGCATGTTGCCTGGAGCTACAAGTGCTAGTTGCAACACTCTGCTCCCTGTACAATAGGGTGGGCAAGGCACTTCCATTAATCCCCCTATATCTAGGTTTTCTAACTTGTTTAAATGTGTCTTTTAAGCTTCAAGTTGTCACTCTTACTGTTAGTCCAGAACTGAGTTTCTCTTGGTAATTGGTAAAAATCCCGCCTGGCTAATTTAGAGCTGTGGTTGTTTAGAAATGAAGATTTATGATTAGCTAAAGAAAAATAGTCTTGTTCTCTGTATTAACATTTCTGAAATACATGAGATCAGAGTACTGAGTATCATGGAAGAAGTGTGGTAACCCTAATTTTAGGAATAAAACTTCAGTTGGCATTTGTCTTGTATTTCTGAAGGCAATTACTTTGCTGAAAAAATTACGTAACTGGTGGTAAAGTCAGTAAAGTTTTCTACACGGTATATGTGACCCTGAAAAAATCTGTTTTGCAACTAGGTCCTCACAAAAGAATGTTCATGCATTGAAGTTAAAAAAAAAAAAAAACAACACTGCCAGGTCTTATGTATCTGTTTCAGTATTGAGATAAAAACACAGTTAAAATATTTTAAATAAAATAAAATAAAACAATATAGTTTCTAAAAAGAAATTGTTTCCATTATGATTCGCTGTTGTAATAGTTTGGAATCACAATATCTTTTTATATTTATGATCTCATGCAACTTCCTGTATTACTTGTGCAAAAACATTGCTATTTAGCCAGATGGGCTAATTTATTACTTTCAAATATATGCACTTTTAATATATAACATTTATATCTTGAAATCTATGCATTTAAGTCTACAAAGTTTCTATCTCCATTTAATCATAGTCCCACATTTTACAAACTGTGGCTCAGTCCCAGAAACACGCAGGTGCCCGGAGTGCGGGGTTTGCTGCTGGAGATAGGCAGAGGAGGAGGTATTTCATTTGCTTTTCAGAGGGAATCCCTTGTGAGAAGCAGCTTTGCTGCAGTATCTTCTACTAATGACATCTTCCCTGTATGCAGTCAGTTCATGCTCATCGTGGTTTCCTGCAAGGATCTGAAAGCTGACACAGAGATATTAATTGTCTGTCAGTAGTAAATGCACTTGTGGCTGCCTGCGTGCTTAGGCTGGGGCTGTTACTGTGGTGGTGAGCAGTTGTCCTTTGAAGACTCGTGTGAGGATGAGAGAACACTGAAGGTGCACCAAGACTTTAACAGCTGGAACAGAGCTTGCTTCATTCCTTTGCTCGTTTACTAAATGTGACATCACAGAGTTTTGCTTACAGATTAAGAACATTGGATGTGCTAGTTATCGAACTAGCTGGAGCTTCATCTGTCTCTCTTCTCTGAAGTTCCTTGCAGAATAAAGCTGTCTGTAAAAAAAAGTTTGTCACTGCAGTTGGAAATATTGGTATTAGCATTAGGATATATTTCTTTTGTAACAGCCAAAAAACCCAATTTGATTTGAAATCTCTTGTGCCTACTGTGGCATACACATTTCTATAGCCTTGCAGCCTTGTTGTGTTTGTGCAAGTACATGGTTTGCAGAGTGTTTTCTATTTAAATTTTTTTTAAAATACGTATAGATTAAATCAATACCGTTTATTGCATATATCTCCATCTTTTGATCTACTATCTTTTTGAAAAATACATGAGATGTAATACCTACAAAATAATACACAGCTCTAATAGATTAAAGTATGTAAGGGTATTATTTATCAGACATTTCGTCAAATCCAGACCTGCAAAAATAATCCATATCTGGGCTCTGTGATAAAAATAACAGTCAGATGTATTTTGATCACGAACTAAAATGAAATTCAGCTGTCTGTCAGCACTGTTGATCTTTTCCTGTGTGCCATTTAATCTGGTAATGAAAGACGCACTATCTCCCTCCCCCACATGTTTAACTGGAACAGTTTTTTCAGGTGCTAAGCACCTGTGGCTTCAAATCAAACTAAGTGCCTCGTGTAGCATAAATTGAGAATTCTGTTTCAACACGAAATGCTCTTCAACAAGTCCTTTTCATTGCCAAGATGACCGTCTGCCCTTGTAAGCTCTTGACAGTGCTATTTTGGGATGGTTTCACTAGTTAGCTCTTGAATGATCGGAACACATCTTAACAGCAGCAAAAAAACTGATCCAAAACAAGTGCACTTCACTCTAGCTCTGACATGCTGGTAGATGATTCAAAATCATATTATATTTGCTTCGGAGAAAAAAACCTTTAGAGAAAATAACGTGAATGAGCGGTGGAAGTGGCATTTAAGGCACACTCGCAGAGTTTAATTCCAGATTAAGCTTTGCTGTCTGAATGCCAGTGCACTCGCTCCCTTGCCATAAAAAGATCCTGTCTCTCTCTTCACTTTAGGTGATTGCTGGAATGTAGAGAAAATGCTCAGTGATGGAGTGAGATACAAAATTAAGTGCTTCAGATTAGTGCAGTCAGAATTTGGAGTGCATGGTGACTTCTGCCTCTGAGAAATGGTTCTTTCAGGCATTTAAAACAGGGCTTGGGGCAGAGAAAATGTTTTGTTTTGTTTTTTTCATTTTGTTTACTTAATGACAGATAGTATTATATTGATAGAGAAATACATTTGAGAGCAGGATATGTTTTTCACAAAATGAGTTTTTAACATATCCCACAGTAATCGGTGCCTGGCTCGACTGCGTTGTGTCACTGGCATCCAATCTAAAATTACTGGGAAAAATGCAAGTGGAGTTGAGGGCAGAACCTACTGCAGATTTACCATCCTTCTTCCACCCCCAGCTGGGGCTCTCAAGAAGTGAATATGCTTGGAGGATTTGAATGCGAAGTAATAAAGAAAGAGCCAGACAAATGCAGAATGTGTCACAGAAAGTAACTGATGATGTCTTTTAGGAACAGCTGAAATAACAGTGAGTTATGTCAGCACAGAGAGCTTAAGGAGGAAAAAAAAACCCTCCCAAACCTGTATCATATACTTCATGACATAAATGTGTGTTTTCTGATTACACTGTAGGTTCTTGTAGGTGCTGTTCCTCACCAAATGCCATGGAAGCGAGAATTTACTCTTGAATCTCTTAGAGAGAGTGGGGATAGTTGGACAGGGCATGCTGTTCCCAATGGATGCTGCAGCGTTCCCCTTGGAAGGGGAACTAAGATGCATACAGCACATACTATCACTACAGGTGACAAAATGGCACGTTTTGGGGGCTGAACCTGCTTATGCTAATAATAAATGTCATTTTTGTTCAGTGCTGAACTGAATCATCAAGAACTCTCTCTTTTGCTGAATTGCTCTGTCCTGTGGAACAGGAATCGAGTAATGAGGTGCTTGAATTACTTCGGTTTTGCTGTCGCAAAGTTCAGAGTACAAGTTTGGTAGTTTTCTCCATGTTTCTCTGTGTTTTCTCTATGTTTTCTTCTTGTTCGGTGCTGGTTTAAAAGAAAAATAAATGAAGCAAACTTTACATTTTAAGCACGCGTCCTTTTGCATAGGTGGGAACCTTCATTTGCGTACTTTAACCACGTTGTGAATTCGTCCTGTTGCATATCACTGCTCCAGATTGTGTCCCTTTTAGCGAGAAGATTTACTATATTGTGCAAACTCTAATTCAAAATGAAGAGTTGTAAACAGTTAATAGCTATGGCCTTCAGGGATTAACTTTGGTCTTTTTTGAGGGATGCTAAGCACTTGCAGCTCTTCCACTAGCAGAAACAGTTGAAATGCATCAGAAATCTACCTACTTCAAAATAGCCCTGATCCTCAGACGCCCATTTCTTGGTCTATTTCAAAACTATTAACAAAAGTGTTTATCTCTGGGCAAATTAAGTGTGTAATTAAGGGCATAGTTTTGACTTTCAACAATCAGAATGATTTTGACCCTGAAATACGCTATAGCATGCCCCCAGGCTGCCTACTCCTAGAAAGCATCACCTGAATTTTATTTAAATCAAACCTTGAGCAAGAAAAGCATTTTAAATTGAACATTTTTCTAGCAGGTCCTTTGCACTATTTGGATTGAATGTCTCTTTTACCCCCATCCCTGTGCATGGTTTTCCCTAGCACTACTTACCTGATTCAGGCCTATTAAGCAGGTTATTATAGCCGTGGAATCATTTTCACTTGAACCTGCTCAGAGGCGAATGCAGATACCTGTAAATATGCAAAACTCACGTTCTTCCTCTGTCATTGCAGAAGCATCTAAAAAAAATACAAATGAGAGTTTATGACAGCAGATAAAAGATGGTTTTCTTTACTGAAATTAAAATAAATAAGTAAATGAATAAATAAATAAAAAAGGAGTGCAGTTAACAATAGACCAGAATGGGGATAGAAAGGTGGAAAATGAACTTGACTGGGTGCATGTCATTTTTGGAAAAGTTTCTGTAAATCCCCAGGTCATGGATTCTTTGTGTCCTTGGGTTGTCCCTTGTCTTTAATATTGACCAAACACGCTTTAGCAGGTCTGTGGAATGTGCAGTGCCCGTTCTGTCTGAGAGAGCTGTTATTTAAGATGCAGCAAGGCTCGTTTGTATGGAGGCCTGGGTACCAGGCACACTTGTCAGATCATAGCAGCCGTAATGAATTGACCTGCATTCCCTTCCCAGTGGAGCGGATACCAAGAGCTTCCCAATACTTACTGATCTCTTTTTGGAGAGTTTCCAGTGGGATAACTTAATTCCATTTTCAGAGTACGTTCTCTTGTGTATTGAGGATTTGAGTAACATGGAAAGTGCCTGAGTGATCGCAAGCCCCCCGAGGGATAAAATTAGGATTGAGCTTCGTCACGAGATATCCCATACTTTGTAACATTAAGGATGAATATGGAAAATATTAACAACAGGACAGGACACAGATGAAATGAGAACTTGGACAAGAGAAGTACAATATATTGATGGTCAGGAATAAATGGTTTTGGTGCATTAATAATCTGGTTTTGTAACACCCTTTAAACATTATTAAACTGGAAATATAGAAGTAAAGGATCTAGCCTGCTCCTCTGTAAACATGGAAGACATGCTGTCAGGATTGAACTGGTGGGTGATTTGTCTGATGGTAGTGTTGGATCCTCAATATGCTCAATGGGTTAATTTTGTACTTTGATAATATCTCTGAAGAGTTTGGGCAGTACAGCAGTAACCTGTAATCAGAAGCTCACAGAGCAACAAAAATCAAGATATGTTCTCAGGACTGCCAGTGTTCCCCACTTGGAGCTGTACTCCAAACACTCCCCAGTTGCCAGTGGCAATGACTGGGTGGAAAATCAGATATATACTTTTATTTATT
>VZRN01005835.1:725117-813156 GCA_013397935.1 Dasyornis broadbenti | reverse complement strand
AAAAAAAAAAAAAGGCAAGAAGAAAAAAAGTCACTCCATTATTTGTATTATTGAGAAACGTGCTGCATGTGGATCAGTCAGAAGTCCTGAGTGCACATAGCTAATGGTAACTAAGTACTTCAGGAGAGTGCACAGAGAGCAGGAACAAGACATTTCAGGCTGTAGTTTTGGTAACTACACAGATTTTCAGTCCAAACATCCAATTTGGATGACGTTGGTAAAGTGGGATCTCTCATCCTGGACCTCAGTTTTCATGTCACAGCTTACAGACTTCTACAGAGCTTTTGGTGCAATCAGGAGGCTTTTGTAGCAGATTGTGATGAGCAACTGGGATGATGGACTCAAATATGGGCTGTGGTTTGTCTCTGTGTTTGTGCTGTGATTTCAGTGCAGTTGGGAAATGTTTGAATTTCATTGTCTATTCAGCATTTGAATAGTATGGTTACTGGAATGTTTCATTAGGTATCCTTTAACAACCTTTTTTCCTTTGTCTTCTGTTCTGAAAGTAGATGAAGTATTTCTAACCAAGCCTGAATTTTAAATTCTGATGAAGATGATTTTGGTGAAAAAAGATGTTGCATATTCCTTGGAAAGACATTCACGTTAGGTGAAGGTCTAATCTGAGTTGATGGAATAAAAGAGAGATTATTTGGTACTGTTTAACAAGCAAAGATTGATTGGTCAGGTATAACAATACTTTTCCTTTCTCTGAAAGCCTGTTTCAGACTGAATTCCTATTTCAGTGTCAAAGATAACTTGATCAGCTTGTAGCAAGCTGTAGCTGAATTGTACATAATGAGAGAGATTTGTGTGATGGGAGCATCTGTATGTGTATGAGCAAGAGGGGAAGGAGGGAGGGATTTTAGCTTGTTTAGAAAATAAAATGCATCATTAATCTAAATATGACAGTAGCATAAGCTGTGAGGACTGTCTTCCAAACAGCACGCCATGAGCCCGCTTTTTGTGCTGCTCTCTGCCAGCAGCACTCACGTTTTTGCCTAACTGCCGGTTCATTTTCCCAGCGCTTGGATGAACCAACCGCTGCCTCTGCCAGAAAAAAGCATTGCAGGGAAAGAGTGCCTGAAAAACAGCCAGTGGAGGAATGATCTGCTCAGATGCAGTGTAGTGGGAATGAAGGGGCAGGGAAGACAGGTGCCAGCTCGTCACTGTTCCCTAAATCTGAACACCAGGGAGAGGCTTCGTGTCCTCCGCCTGGAGCCTTCGAGATGTGCGCACTCGGGAGTGATGCGTCAAAGCTAGCGGAAGAAAATTATTTGATAAGAAAAGTCTTGCTGCAAAAGCTGGGTTTGTTTCATTTTTATTCCTTGTTGGGCATGATCTTTAGAATGATCACCTTTCTATTTTGCTTCCCTTCTTCAAAAGCTAGATGCAAAGGGAGTTAGAGGACAGAATATGAATACCTAATCATTTCATGTGTTTGTCACCACACTGCTTTGCATATGTGGTAGTTTTCTCCCTTCCTGGAATAGATATTTCTCCTTTAAACACTCTGCAAGTGTTTCTTTTTGTGGGGTTGTCGTTTGTTAGTTTTTCTTGAATAGCAAAAAGGTCACGAGCAAGTGAGTGCAAAAGCTAACAAACATAAAGTAAACAGCAATTATGAATAAGAAATGCATGGAGAAATATGCATATGTGTACAGGAAGTTTTTACATAAACTGAATATAAATACAGTGGAAGCAGAAGAGGCTGAACTGCTGCCAGCAGGATAATTATATAATTGATGTGCTTGTCTGTGAAACTGCTTTCTCTGTGCTTTGATATATAGCTCCACTAATGAGGTGGGTCCCAGTCCCAGAATTTGGTCTCTGTTCCTTGTGTAATATTGTCCACATATCCAGCTCCATGAGGAATATGCCTGCAGCCTTTTGGAAATGAAACACAGTCTTTCTAGGTAATGCTCACTGTGTCTGGCTGGTTTCTGGGCCACACTTTTTGCCACTTCCCATCTAGGGAAAGGTGGTGGTGGGAGCTGGTACAAATAGAAAATTACAATTACGAAAAATGTTATGCACACAGCAATTCACCTCTCCTTTCCCACAGCAGTCACATTTATTTAGATGCAATTTCCTGATTGCTTTTGTGACTGAGTTCTCATTGACCCCACCTTTGCTAATTAATCGTACTCTTGTGCCTAAGCAGAAACTGATCTGGTGGGCAGATTGATGTGCTGATGAATTCTGTGAAGGTCAGGGAAAAAGGATGAGGCTGATGGGTGTGTGACTGGAAGAATTAGGTTTTCTTGCTGTTGTTTCACACCGAAGTACTGGCGTTTTGAAAAATAACTCAGTCGAAGCTGAATATTGCATTCTTGGGACCAGGGAGGTGACTCTGGGTAAAAACTAATTTCATTTGAAGATTGTCAGATATCTTTTTTTTTTTCCTTGCTCTCTTTTCATTTTCTGCTGTGTGAATCCTCTTCATGTCTTTGAGCTTTCCTTGTAACTTTGCTCCCTCCTCATGCACACACACACACGTTGAGAAATCTCCAAGTTCCAGAGCTCCACCGTTCTCTTTCCGGGGGGCACAAAGATGAGAGATGCTCAGGCTTTCTGTCTCCTCCGTCAACTCTATTTCCATCTTTCCATTTCTTGTCCCCTAAAAAGAATCCCACAGAGCAATATTTCTTTTCTTGGGGTTGCTACTTTCGCTGAAGGCGTTGGTGTTGCGGGAGCCTGGTGGTGAGTGACAGTCTCTGACCCCCATTCCATGTGTCTCCCCCACGGTCCCTGGGCTTAACGCCAACAGGCACATTTTGATGAGTTTTTTCTGTATTCCTTGAGAGAATAATAATTAATAGCAAGACTCCAACATAGTCCTGTTTCCCAGCATTCTGTCTCTCCAGTCTCTATATTTGTGTGGTAGTGTGTTCTCGAGTGAAATTGAGGAGGCTTCAAATCTGGAAAAACCGCATTATAATAGGTAAGTTTAGAATAACTGAAAGTGTTTTGCTATTAGTATGCTCTAGACCAAAGCATAAAGAGAGACTAAAGATACAGACCAGAAGTTCCAGATGTATATCCCAGAGTCACAGATGATTGTGCAGTATGTACCTGGAAAAGAGATCCCAATGAGATGGGACAGCCCCTGCTCACTAAACCGAAAGAAGCTGCTTTTCTGCTCTGCCTGGCTTGGCTTTGCTATTTCTGCATCCAAGTTGGCATTTAAACCTTTACTGGAGCTATGATTCCTCACTTTTGAAAAGGCACAGGTCTTGAAAAAAACAGGTGACAAACCACCGAAAGGACACCACATTGCCAGAAAACAGGGGGTTTGCGCACAGAGCCTCAGATGGGAAGCATGCCACCAGGATCTCGTGTGTGTCTGCTGTCCAGAGCAAAAAAAACCCTGACTTTGGGAGCGGGATTCAGTCACTTAAGCAGAGATTTCCATACCCTAGGCTCCCAGAGGTCCTGCATTGTACCTGCCAGCCCTTGGCAGGTTCTTCACGTGCCCTAAGGAGCAGAAAGTGGCACGGGGCAGCTCCCGTTCAGGCCATTGAATTTGGTGGCAGGAGGAAGTGGCTGGGGGGACTACTGGAAAAAATTGCTCGGAGTATTGGACAGCAGGGGAAGAACAGCCAGAGCACATGATAAGGGGGATGTGAGTGAGGCATATAAAGACTGTAGGTTCTTTGGAGCAGGCAGATAATTAAAGAAACTTAAAATATAAGAGTCTGGTTTTTATACACTGGCATGTGCTTCTTGACAGAAAATCACATTAGCGACTTCCTCCTGCTGTAGGGGAAAAGTAGTTCAGGCTGGATTTGTCTTTCCATAGATCTTTTAACATATAAAATATGTTTATGTTCTGTAAGTTAGATTTGATAAAATTCCTCTCCAAAGGGTTCACAGTCTGCAAACTCACTTATTTGTCAGTTCTGGAGGTGACTAATATGAACCAAATTGATGGTTCACAATTGTTTTGAAGTAGATTGGTCTTGGCATGAGGACATATTTTCAAGGAAGCATGAAGCCCAAAAATAGGGGTGAAAAAAATACATGCAGCAGAACTATGACTGGAGAGTCATTAGCAATGATATCACTAACTAGGCCAGACTTAAAATTCAAATGGGAAGAAATGAAGCCTGTGTGTGCTGCAGTGAGAAGCTGTATCGGGATAAGCTGCGGAGGAGTGCCAGTTTTATGGATTTAAACAAAAGGTTCATGCATTTAAAAACCTGGCTGTAGACAGAGTGACTTGGGAGCGAGTCAGCCTGGTGGCCCGGAGCTGGCTGGGAGTGCTGCTCCGGAGGGAGCCGAGCCAAGCCAACACTGCTGGGCAAACCTGCTCTCTGTGGCAGCCCAGCCTGCGCATGGGCCCTTCAAAGGAAGAGGCAAGGAGGGAGCAGGGGAAAACCAAGAAGCAGAGAGCCTGGAGAGAATGGTTTGCAGGCCTGTGTCTCTACCGTGGCTGTGGAGCCACGTGCTCCGAGTCCTGGCGCGGCACTGGCAGCTGGCTTGGCTCTGTCCTGCCCTGACCTAAAGCTTTCTCGGGCATCTGCCTGATCTGTCTCAGCCTGGAGCTGGCTCCAAATTACCCGGCAAAGTACTCACTATTATTCTTAATGAGTTATCAAGAACTCAGATCTTGGCCGGCAACATGTGGTCAGTAGATTTGGATTGTTATTTTTAACTTTCTAAAGAAAGAAAACTGTTGATCCGTATTGTTTAAGCTGTGCTTCTTCTAGAAAGGAATTTCCTTTTTAGCACTGCCATATCCCTTAGCCCCTCGTTTACCTCTTTCATAGTTTTTAGTTACAGAATCGGCTACAAAATAGTATCTTTAAGCAAAAAATATCAGACATTTTAGCGGACGTTTATACTTGTACAAGGTCCTGGGGTCATTGTCTTTCTTGTCCTAGCTCTGAATGGCAAAGTAGATGGGAGACAATTACGTGCTTGGAACGGGTGTGACAAAGGCTGGTGTTAGCAAAGTACGGTGGCTGAAGGATGATTAAGACTTTGCCATAAGAAAGGTGGATTAAAACTCCTGCAATTAATCAAATTGGTGGCTTAACACAATAAATCTTCATCCAGTCACAGTCTATAAATAGCTGGATCACAAAAGTTACTGAGATCACAGGAAAAAAATAATATTGGGAATACTGCCTGGGAATGTAAAGGCACAGTGACTGGGTTTGAAGTCTTCTTTGCAAGGATAGCTTTGATATTGATGAGTGCTGTTATTTCTTAAAAAAGGTGTTTAGATGGTGTCTAATATTTGTGTGTCAGTGGCATATGGGATACAAAAGCTAGATCTGCTTAATGTAACAGCTTTTGAAAAAGAAAACTATTTCCCTAAATTTGTTATCATGTTATTCTTCCATTTATCAACATATCCTACATACTAGGAGCTTTTTCGTGTGAATCTTTACCAACATTGTTCTGAGCTGGAAGGAGGAGGCAGAGATCCACCTGCCAGAAAGACGTGCCCAATTCATGTTGTAATTAAACGCAGGAAAGGGAAAAAAAAAACCCAAACTATGAATACAAGTGGTAGGCAGGTATGAAGGTGGGATAATTAAATGTTGAGTTCTCCAATTTTCACTGGCAGTGGCATAAATTTTGGTTTTATTTTCCTTTTTTATTTTTTTCCCTAGTTAATGTGTCAGGGGTTTTGTTTGGGTTTTTAAATAAGCTATTTTCTTATTGCTTTGAACTTCCCATTTCAGTGCTTTACTGAAGCCCTTTTTCACCCTCAGCACTGCTAAGGGAAGCTGCTATAAGGGAACTTCTAAAGAAAGTACTGTCAGTGTTGCAGAGGCCAAAACTTGCAATTGTCCTTTGACTTTCTGGGAGTTGAATAATCCCCCAAAAAGGAAGAGGAAATAGTGGTGCTAATTAATCTTCTTTATAACGTATAAGGAGCTCTGATTCCTGTGTAGTTAAATTTCTTTAAACAAAGAAAAAAATGTAAGAGATACAATTTTAATTAAATATGAGTAAGATTATTTCAGAAAAGACTTGGAGAACTGTGCTTTCTCTGGTTTGCTTTGCAGTGACATTTGCTGGTGGGAGGAGATGGGCGCATCGCAAAGTCAGGAGGGAGAAAGGAAAGCCACAAACTTTCTAAGTGCTTCCATGAGTTTTCCAGCCTGAATCTGAGCTCCCATCGCGGTCAAGGTTTCCGGTTATGTTTATGAGAAGTTAATGGAGACCAGTACATGAATTTCTGGGTACATTTAAGATTTTCATTACATTTGCACAGTGTGATTCCAGGTCTTAAGGTTAACTGTGCTAGTTACAGAATCCCCACAGAAATGTAAGACACCAACTGTACCATTCCTTGTCTCTTCCCTCTGTGCTGTGTTATGAATATGCATGTACTTAGAAAGATGAGCTGGTTTTGTTCTGAAAACTCACTTTTTTTTACACTTTGTACATGATAGGAGAAAGCTCTCATACCTTTTCCCTTTCTTTTTTTTCACCCGCCCCTCAATGAATTATTCATCCAGAAGTCTCAGAAGACAAAGCATGAAAAAGGAGAGTACCTGAATTCACTGAGATTTTCATTTTGTGCTGCTTTTCACTGAAAAAGGGCTGAAGTGATGCCTACATCCAGGTCTGTGAGCAGGCACTGTGGAATATATAATACGTGATTCTGGGAAGATCCAGATGTGTTTGAGTGCAGGAGCCACTGGCCTCAAAAACACAGCTATTCATAATAAGAGTTCTGGCTGAAGCCTCATGTCTTGAATGTAAAAGAGACAATTCGGTGAAAAGAAGCTGGGTTTTTCACCTTTGCCAACTTAGAGCTTTCTTTTCCCTCAAGTTATTCCCTTATTTGTCTTGTTTTTTTTCCCATTGTTCCTTACTTTGTGGTGCTTGCTTCTAGAAACCTGTAACAGTCAGTGATGTAAGGGATAGATAGTAACAGAGAGAAAGACAAGAACTCTGCATGCTTAAAATCCCCGCGGTCCTGATGGCACCAACATTTCTCATACAACATTAATTTCAGAAGAGCTTGCGTGATGATAGCAAAGTCTTTTACAGTGTTTAATTTGAGATTTCATGCCTGGTTGTGTCACAGATTACAGTAATAGTTCTTAGACCTTGTTAAAACAGGGAAATTAGGAAATCTGTAGGGGAAAAAAAACAGAATTTAAACGAATTTAAAGGTTTTCTCCTCTTGTTTTAAAAAGACGTGTGATGGCAGCATGACTTCTCGTAGTCTATAGAGCTATTGCGAAAGAAAAGTCCTAAACAAAAATAAAAGATGGTAAAAGATTGTGTCATGATGTGAGATTCAAATGTGATGTTTAGGCAATTGTCAGCCTTTGTACCACCCTGCTTTCTTTTAGTTTTCTTTAATGTGCTTCAGAAATTAAAATACAGGCATGGAGAAGTTTATTTCCAACACTACATAAAAAAAAAAAAAAAATAAAACCAAAACAAAAAAAAAAGGCAAAATCCTTTCAGCTCATAAATTATACATTTGGCCTTTTTCATTTTATGGCTTCTAACTATTATTCAAGGTGATCATGAAAAAAATCTCTAGTATCTGAGGGGGAGTCCTGTTGCTCTTGAATCCCACTGCCAAGGACCATGCCTTGTTTCGTTCTCTTTTCCTGCTGAAAAATTGCATTGCAAGCAGGTGTAAAAATATTGGTAGAGGAATTGGTTCTAGACAGTGCAGAGAGTTATTGCTTTCTTAGTGTAATTTTACAATAAAAACTTTATCTTTCTCCTTGCACGAATTCTGTTGGCTCTGTGTTTTCTGAGTACTTCAGTGACTACAGTCGAGATTCAGGAGAGACCTTCTGTCATTAGAGCGTAATGTGATGAACCATTAGAATATTCCTTTGTATATTTAATGTGGCTCCTAGTATGTGCCCGTTGTGATTACTGATCTTTGTCATTAGAATCACAGTACAGTTCCCATAATGGTTTTCTTTGGATCCATTCCTTGTTTGTGTGCCCTGCACTCTGAAAAGCCTCATCTAAGCTGGTATTAAAAGGCTTTGTTCGGCTGCATCTTATATGGAAGGCTGAGTGATTTAGAAGAGATGAACAAGTGTTACTTTATTCTAGAACATAGAAAACATTTTTATTTCAGTCTTCTTTAAGTAAAAGACCAGTATACATCAAATTTGGATAGGAATAGGTATGGAAACGGCAAAATATTCCATAAAAATTTTTGCAGAAAGTTTTATTTTATGTTCTCCAGCAATATTTATTAATATTTTTAATAAAAATTATATGTTGGGGCCTTTTCATTCTGTATTTACGTGGATTACTCGTTCTACAGGGAATAACTTTTTGATTGTCTGATCTGTTATCAGATCCATGAACCCTCATACCAGTTGTTAGGAGCAGTTGTTTCTGCTCCTATATTTTAGCCACTTTTTAGTTAGAGAAGAAAGAAGAATGCTGTTCTGAGCAAAACCACTATAATGATGATGATAAAAGTTCTAAACAATTTCATGAGATGAGCTGTAACAGAGGTAGTCATGTCTAAATGCAGAATGAGAATAGACATGAAAGAGAAGTAATTATACTAATACTTGAAATCTGCTTAGGAGGAAAAAATGTTGGTTTTACTGAAATGTACCAATATTTTCCTTTACTATAGAATATGATTCTAACATAATGTAAACTAATCTGAGGTAATTTGCTACATGTGTACCAGCAGCTGGATTAGAGGTTGCTTCTTGTCATTTTGTTGCTGTAATAATGCCCACAAAATGATGCTTTTCTTTCTTCTGTACTCCTTTATGGATGCAATAAGCCTTGGTTTGTAAAATGGACTACAGAAAAGAATCTTGGATGGTACAGAAATGTTTGGTTTGTGCTTCGCCCCAAGAGGGAAAACTGGCCTTATAAGTCCATTTTCTAATAACAGGATGGTGGGATGAAAGTAGGCAGAGAAATGAGAATTAAAAGTTTTCTTTGTTCGTAGTTTACTGGACATTGGAAAGCTGATTTATGCTGTTTAGTAAATCTAGGAAAATATATGTGTACAGAACTATCTTCCATTACTCAGTAATAGCGTAGCAGGAAGTTTCAAAGGTAGGATAAATTCACTGTTGTTAGTCATTAAAAAAATCATATTTTACTGCCTCATGCTCAGTAGTTATTCATTCAGTTGGGTTCCTTCTGGAGCATAGGAGAGGGGGAAGGATTAGGAACAAAATTTGAATGACACCCTTATGCTTTCTTTAGCTGCAACATTATGGTTTAAATGGAAGATGATCCATCTGGTATTTTCATCCTACATCGAAAGCTCTTTCTTGAAAACAGTTTGTTATGAGAAAGGATAATTAGACTGTCTAGTTTAGTACAGGGCATTCAGTTTGAAAACTTCACCAGATACCGATGTAGTTACGGAAAACAGGTCTACCAACAGCCTTCCATTTCCTCACTTTAACATAACTTCATTAATTGATGTCAAACCTTTGTGTGGCAGTCGTGGGCACAGAAGCAGCAACCCCTGGGGTTTCTTTGTCCCGCTTCGTGCATTTGCTCACTTGAAATGCATCACAAAGGGGATCCACCAAAGATGAAAACCTAAAGCATTTTGTACAAGGTGTGCTCCAAATCCTTTGTCAGTCCAGCTGCTTCCAGTCCAACTACCTCCTTTGTCCTACTGGAGTGTTCAGGCAGGAGAAGCAAACCGAAGGATTAGGCTGAGAAGCTGAGTAGGTGCCCCCCAGTTTTCTGTTCTGTTGAACCAGTGCCGTGAGAGTGAGGAACTTAAATACTTTCCCTAAGAACGCATTAACGGGGAGATGCTTCTCTGGTGTTAGGTTTTGAATGTGCCTCTCCCTGTTACCACATACAAGGAGTCTCAACGCTGGAAAGGTTTAGGAAAGGTAACTTTTATATAGAATCATGGACCCATAGAATGCTTTGGGTTGGAAGGGACCTTCAAAGATCATCCAGTTCCAACCCCCTGCCATGGGCAGGAACATTTCCCACTAGACCAAGTTGCTCAAAGCCCCATCCAACCTGGCCTTGAACACTTCTAGGGATGGGGCATCCTCAGCTTCTCTGGGCAACCTGTGCCAGTGCCTCACCACCCTCACAAATCTCTTTAGCTTAGAAGAGAGAAGGATAGGAGGTTTTCTGCCTGTGGTGGTCCTGATTTCAGCATGACTGTTTTGGCTGGTTGATCACTTTATGCTAAGGTAAAAAAGAAAACCCACACAAAAGTTTGATCAGATTTGAGGTAGCTGAGGAGGTGCGTGCTAATGTTTTGAAGAAAACCTACTCTAGAATGTGAAGTCCCCATAAACACACACAAGCTGGCAACTTAAGCTTTTTGGCAATGGCAGATTACACATGGATCCTCTCAAATGCAGAATATCTGAGGCCTTGTGCCTGAGGTGTGATATGTGACATGGCAGCAGTTTGACCAGGATTTCTCCCAGCTTAGACTGAAATTCCATAAAAATGTTTCTTGGGTGAGAAGAGGCTGGACTACAGCCCCAGCTAAAATTTTGGAGGGCCACAGATTTGTCTAAATTTATGTAAGAACATCTTGACTACAGAAGACATTTACTCGTAAGAATGACTCTTTTGGACTAGCTTTTAAAATCAGTGTAGGGGAATCTCTGGAAATTTCTCCATGTAGGTAGGATCTCCCCTTTCTGCTTAGATACAGACTTAATCCTCAGAGGCTGATTATGTTCAGACTCAAGGATTTGGCTCAGAAGCCATTTTGGTGCAAAAGTGCAGGAACTATGCAGGTTCTTTGCAGCCGTGAACTGAACTATAAACTTATGAAGAACTCAGCCAGGCTCCCACCAGTTAAACAGCAGTGGAAGAAAAGTTCACACATGGAACTTGACTCTGTTTCCATTGAAGTCAAGGCATTTTCCTTCCAAGAAGAATAGGATCTGGTTTGTTTTTCTTTCGACGCTGGAAGTGAGTCTCTCAGATTTTTGAACTCCAAGAAGCATTGTTAGAGATTTTTTTTTTCCACTTAGTATAATCACTGTGTCCACTTTCTGAATCTTTTTTGTTTGTTTGGTCAAAATGGTTATTGACATGGTTAGAAAAAGGTATGTGTGCTACTTTGAGAGGGGTGGTGGTTAATTTTTAAAGAGCTATTTAGTAGCCTGACATAATTGCCAGAGTACATTTCTATATGACTAAAGGCATTGCACAGAAAATGATTTACACAGCTTCAGCTAGAACTAAAGAGAATGTTTTTGTGATTTCAGAGTTGGTTTTATGACTGTATAAATTTCATTACTCCCCCACTAAAAAAAAATCTGAAACTGTACTGTTTCATTGTATGTTGCTTGTGGGTTTTGTGTGGCAAAGAACCAAAACATCCAGAGGAAGCTGTATGTTTGTTTGTCTTTTTATTAACAAGCTGTTGGCTAAATAAATTTCCATTGTTAAGTGACTAAGACAGTCAAATATTTATGATACAGACATAGGGCAGTTTCTTTTAAAGGCTGCGTAAGAAACATCTGCCCAAATGACTGAACATCTTTCAAAAATTGGAATTTCTGGGATTAACGGCCAAGGATTCTGACTAATTGTAGGCACTAACTCTTAATGAGTGCCAAATGGGCTTCTGTTCTCCCCTCTCCATCCCCTCTCCACAAATGTGTTGCATGGACGATGTTGTGATGGGTGCTTGGTTGTCCTTTAACTTGAAGATCACTTTTCCTGCAGCTCCATTTAATTTGACACATCGTGCACACACTGGGATGTCAGTGCTGTTATTCAGCTGTAATCCAGTGGCCCTACACATATGCACTAAATCGCTCCCTTAGGCTGCACTTAAAAATTCTTCTTGTACTTATTGCTGTGTGTTAAACAACATAGGCAACTATTTTGTCAGTATTTGTCAGTTCTTCAGAATTTCAGCAATTCTGAGATGCCTTCCATGCCCTCCAGCACATAACATCGCAGCCTAAACAAAGGCAGCAGAGTTTGCACTGGCAATTTAGCGTCTGGATCGCTACATTTTTAGCTTTGGATGGATTTAATGCCTCTGCAGGGAAGTGGGCTCAGGGAGGAGGTGCTCTACAAATCACAGTCCGTGTCTGGCAAAGAAATTTGCCGAACGTAGGCCCCAGGTACCCCTTCCCTTCCCAGCCCAGCCGTCGCAGATCTTGCTCCTCTAATCTGCCGTGGTGCATTGATTGCTGAGGTACCTGTCCTAAGACATGCCTTTGCCCTCAAAGTGCTAAACAGGCTTACAGAGTGAAAATCCCTTGTCTGCACAGTCCCTAAGGACCAGGTTAGTCCAAAGCTTTCCTAGGGTTTGGGACACTTCAGCAAGCATTAATAACTTTCAGCCCCAGGTACCTCTGTGCACATCTCCTTTCCTCTTTGCAGCAAGCAGTGTGCTTTACTTAGTTTACTGTAGTGTATAATACTTGCAAAATACTTTTAAGTTGCACGGAATAATGGTTTGGTTTTGAAGCCCAGACAAAATAAATTCTTAGAACCTGTGTAAGTGTGAAAAAATTATACGGAGGAGATACACAGGTCCTAATTTTGAAAAAGCCAAGTCCTGCTGTGATGTTGTCAGCTTGTTGCTGTCCAGCTGCTCCAGAAAAGCAGCTGCTGCTGTGACTCACTGCCTGCTTCTTTCCTTGTAGGTGCTTTATGATTTAAATCACTTCTTTGGGTGGAGAAAAGCAGATCTCTTTAATTCACCAACAGCCGTTTACATTGACTTGACACCAAGAAATAAAACCATTTGAAAAGGATCACTGCAAGGACAGAGGAGAATAGGCCTGACTAATGAAAAGCTGCTGGAATCAAAAGAAAAAGAAGACGAACTACTGGGGTTTAGCTGTCTACTTAGGAATACAAAAAACATATTTGCAGTTTTATACATTTAAAAGTAAAGCGTTGTTAGATGAGGTTTGTTTGTCATTTTAAAGGCAGGTTTTCATAATATGCATTGCTTATAGATCTAGAATACTATCTTAACTCAGAAAGCAGCTTCCATGTGCTATGTGGGCATTTTAAGCAAAGAGCAGGCTGTCACCACATGAAATCCTTTTGCCTTTTTTGACTGGAGAAGAAACGATTCCAACTCTGTGCAAAGACAAGAGAAAGACCAGACTGTGCTGCTTAATACTTGTGACTCTTTATGCCCTGTGCTTTTAGCAGAGTGTAGCATGGCTAGTGGGGAGCTTCCCCCCTCAAATCAGATTATCTAACAGTTAATCTGTTTTGTTGATGTGCTGAACAACAGCAGATCATTCAGGAACAGACTCGGGGCAGGAGGGGGGAGCTCTTCTGAGAGCAAGCTGTTTCAACCAAACATTTTCCTTTTAGTGATTCACAGGATTAAATTTCAGGCTGTTGCCTATGGAACCTGGCATTAACAGCCAACACATTCATCACGTTAGCTTTTCTCCTCAACTTCCCTTATGGAAAAAAACCAGAGCTGTAGTTTCAGCATTAGTCTCCCTTGACCAGCTTCTAAGGCTGTGATTATGTTTTTCATCACTTTTTAATGCTGACCAAACCAGTGGTGGTGAAATTCACATCACCATCGCCTTTTTTCTTTTCAGCACATACAGAATAGTTCTGAAATGAGCCGAAATCGATCTATGCTCCTGTTACCCTCCTTCCTTTATTGAGAGATTATTATTTCTCGGTATATGTGTGAGAGCCATCCATATGTAGCAAGCCTATTTCCTTTTCCTGAAGGACAGATGGGGATGGGGATGGGGATTTATTTATTGCTCTGTCTTTCTCTTGTTTTGGTTAAGTCCTGTGGATCTTGCTATGGCTCCTGAGTTCCAGTTTGTATAGTGCTTGGTAGTCTGTGTGTCTGAGTAGTGAAGCCTCTTGTGCTCATCTTCCTCACTTTTCGTGGCAGACGGGGGGCAGGGAAGACACAAGTCTAATTAGAGTGAATGAATCTGTCTTGTCCGTGCTGCTCAGAGGCTTTGCTGTCTCTTATCCATATTACTGCCGCAGCCAAAGAGCACATCCCAAGGGCACCCTGGTGCGGACCCCGAGTGCTTTATCTGTATAGATTACTGCAGTGTGCTCATGCAGGGTGAATCCAGACTCCGCAGCTCCAGCTTTCACAAAGCCTCTTCGCAGAGGAAAACAAATCACGCTGGCTAGCACGCGGCATTTGCTAGGAGGTAAAAGCCTAATGAAATAAAAAAATGTGCTGTTCTCACAGGTTGCAACGAGTGCGATGGGTATGCTGAGAAACAGTCAAAGCCCGGTAATAGGCACTGAAACTACAGATAACCTTGCCTTTTCAGGACTGCATTTTGCTTCACCCTGTGAAAATGATGGAAGAACATATTTTGACATCACAGGGATGGGATTTCAACCAGTACAGGCAGGGCTGAACTAATAATAGCATAGGGGACAAGACAAGAGCTAGACAGCCCTGTGCCTTCAGCTCGAAGCCACCCTCCTCCTCCACAGCTTGCTTTCAAACGGGTTGGATGACGTAGGTAAAACTCACTTTTCAATTCTGTGTTTTAATGCAATACATGGTTTTTACCTGTCTCTGTAAGCTCAGATGTGAATATCTCTGGTGTATGTCGGCAATGGGGGTAGGAGTTAAGAGATTTTAAAAGTTTGTGTATTCTCCCTGGAGGTATTTAGAAGATGTGTAGATGTGGCACTTACAGCCATGGTTTAGTGTTGGACTTGGCTGTACTGGTTTAATGGTTGGATTCAACAGTCTTTTCCAACCTCTGTGGTAACAGGAAACCTCAGTGTGGAGTCACAGGGTCATAGTCGATGTATTTCTTTTGGGAATGTTGTGTTTGCTTAGCCGGCCCTGCTAAACTTGAACTAACCACTGTAGGGAAGCATCCTGTCTCATTATATACCCATGTTATTGCTACCTGGGTGTTTCTGTCCATGGAGAGTGTGTAAATGGCATGGCAGGGCTGTGTGTAATCTGGAAGCTGCCACTGTTAGAAGAGAGTCTCCCTGGGCTACAGGAGCAATCCAGGTGGATTTTTAGCTTCTAGTCAGATAGAAGGGTCGTGGATAAACCTGCGGGTGCCATCGTAGGTGGTGGTCCTCTCCATTCCATTTCCAGAGGATGGCAAGCAGCAGTGTCTGGGACAGCCCAGGTTATTGAATCATCTCTTTGTCTGTTTGCTCTGAGTTTGCTCTTTTCCCATGCTATTTTTTGGGTCTGCCCTGTGCACGACTGTCCCTTAGTCCTGCTCTAAGTGTTACCTTTCCACTCTTCCTTGATTATCATTGTCAATCAGCCTGTTTCTAAGTCAGCATCCCATTCCTCCCTCATCCTATTCTGGGGGATTTGATGTGGAGAGACACCTTGTCCAGTGCCACAGGGTCCCAGTCCTCCTATGCAGCAAGCAGCTCTGAAAAACCACCAAAACAAAGCTCCCCTTTGGCCCCATTTGATTCAGGCACCAATTTTATTTAATTATGTAGCACAGGGTCAGTCTGCCTTGATTCTGTGAAAATACAGAATAGCAAGAGCAGAAATGGATTATGTGAAAGTATCGGGTAGCAAGAGTAGAAATGATACTTTTTAATGTAAACAACTTGGTTGTAAGGAGTTAATGAATGAAGCAACTACTGAAAGACAGAAAGCATTGTATTATTGACTAGAAATGTGGTGTGTCATGTATAATTCAAAACTAAGTTCCCCAGGAAGAGTTCACATAATATCCGTGAACTGCTGAGCGATTTAATAAACAAGGAAACCAAAAAGAGCAGCATTTACTGTAATCCAGGCATCTTGTTAATGCATGCAGGTATCTGCAGCCAAGTGAAAACACGGGTTTTAACACTGAGGTGTTTCTGAGTGAGAAACAAGGCAGGGAATTGATAATACCACCATGGTTATGCAGATTAGAACAATACAGCTGTCTTCTCTTAAAACACAAGAAAATTTTATCAAACCTCTGCAACCTTTGGGGATTTGCTTTCCCAGTCAAGGGTGGCGGTACAGGAATTTCTAAACTGAACATCTGTGCTTGCTACACTCCACCAGTATTATGGGTTGGCAACTACTGAAGCCATTACCAATCTACAGCCTGGCAGCATTTTCCTCATTTTCAACCAGCACTGTAGATAACTCAGTGCTATGAGAGCTTCAGTTCCTTCTGTGGTAACCTTTTTTATGGGATCTGGACACTGTGGTGATCTCTAAAAACTTGACATTGTAATCAAAGCTTGGATGAACCAAACGTCCCTCAAAGGTGAAAAGAGTGTTGCCATTGACCCATGGAAGTCACTTCGCATCACTTAACCCAGATGCTACTTTTGTTTTTTCACAGCTAAATCTGAAATGGGAATTGCCATCCCAGCAAAAGCCACTAATGTAGATCTTCGATGGGATAGCTGAACTGCTCCCTTTTCTGGAAGGGTCCTGCTGCCCTTTAGCATTTTGGGTAGCACTCTTGGTCAAACTATTACCAGCTTGCATTGGCTGCAGGTTCCAGTCGGCTGCAGGACTCCCTGCCTTGGAATGACTGCAGTTTCTCTGAGGCTAGATGGGACTCAGCTTTTGTTTGTCTTTGTGTGCTGCTTTGTTCTGTCTCATCTGCCTGACAAAGGAGAACTGATTTGAAAGCTGCCAACAGTATTTCCTGCTAAAATGAAGTCTGAAGAAATCAGACTGAGGAGAACCTTTAATTTTTGCATGCTGTTTCTTTTTTGTGTGTTTCTGCATGGCTCATCCCTCACACATGGGGAATGAGAACATCATGGGGTGACACAGGTGTCAAACCTCTGGGTCAGTGCAGCCCACTGTACTAATGGCTAGTGATCTCCCTTTCGGATCCTTGGCAAAGCCTGTCTTTTTAACAACCGATGCTTCTGCTGTGACCTCGGATTGTGGATATTAAAAAAAAAAGTGTTCCATTCTTGACCTTTCTCTCGCTTCTTGTAAACAAATAGGTGTTGGCTTGTGTGGCTGTTACTCTCTGTGGGCTTTCTCCAACCACTTTTCAAATAAGTCTAAACTGAGATGAACAGCTTTGTGGTTTGGGGCAGCCTTCAGTGTGTGGAATAGAGTTCTTTGGTCTCCCACAGATTTTGTCCAATGGCAGTGGGTGGATAGGTTTGGGAGGCATGCATCCTTTTTCTTTTTTTAATCCAAAGTTGCCTGAAAGTGAGACCACTAGTCTGAATGAGGCAGGTGACCTCCATTTATTGGAGAAGACGAGTATCTCATTTCTTTTGACTGTAGAAAGAGCCTGAAACATCCCATGTTCAGAGTGTTAGGTTTAACTTTTCTGTGGTTTTTTTCTTATCTTTCCTATGACATTTAAATTGCCATATTTTGAGCTGAAGCTCGCAAACAGCTGATACACAGCAGTGTCTGTAGTATTGTTTTAATGGGGCTTTTCTTATCCTTTTGTTCTTTTTTTTCTGGCGTGTAGATTTCCACTAAATGTTTTTGACCGTGATGTAGCATGTAAGTGCTACAAACGAGTAACTGAGAGAATCGTGTCAAAATATCATTAGAAGGGACTTTAAAAGTCGTGCAGGCCATTGCTCTACTCTTCAGGGTAAAAGCAACTGTTATGGGGCACAAAGGTGTGGTTTGTATCTTTATTAACCTGAGTGCTCTTGCTCACTCTGCCCTCTCTGTACTGACTCAAATGTTTTCCACGACGCTCAAGGATTTTTTAAAAGGCCCATCTTTTATTAAGAAATCTTTCTTGATGTATACTTTGTCTGCATCTTTATAGAAAGAGAATTTTAAAAATCACCACCAAAATCCTGGACAAGAGAAGAATTTCATTCAATTTTGGGTCCCTGTTTTTTTTTTGTTCTTTCTCCTTTGCCTTCTGGAAGTGACTGTCCGGGTCTAAGTGTCAGAAAGAATATTTTTGGTGTACAAGTCCTCTGTGTGTTGACTTTTAATGTACCAATCTTTGAGACTGCCAGGCTCACCTTCCGGGGAAATGTTACATAATTGAAGTGTCACATTAAGTGTGTTGCTTTTTGACTAAATTCCTTTAAAAGTCTTTGGTATTTCCCTCTTTTATTTCTGAAGTTCCTTCATTTCATGTCATAAATACCACTGACCTTGCTGAACCCTTGCCTATGAATTGCTTCAAGACTGGGTGACCACAAACAAAAAAGGAAGTAAGAGATGTATTCAAACTTGACATTAATGCAAGCAAGTAGCACTTAGAGGCTTTGCCCTTAATCATAGGGTCCCCAACACATCTACAAGAATCAGGAAACTGATGTTTTACTGCTTTAAAGCCAGAATCAGAAAAATTAGCAGGGAAGAACGAAGTTTAACAGTGCTGCTGTCTTATGACACAGGGCACAGAGACAGCATGATTATAATTGTTAAATGTGTGTACAATACAGTAATTTTGCATTTAAAAAAAAAAAAAAGAAGAATCCATATCCTTGTATTCTCAGATTTGTCGTCCTTTAGGAGTGTGGGCTCTCAGGAGATCCATGAGTTTTGACTCTTTGCACAGGCGCAGCTTTGATGGCAGGAGACCACACACTCCAGGGTTGCTTCTGCCTTAGCCTTGAGCTACTGCTCGAGTACCTGCTGAGTGCTGCTCCTTGGCAGAACTGTGCTCCCTTGCCTTCTGCAGGTGCAGAATAATGCCAGAAAAGCCACTGAACCATATTTTCGAGCCTTTTGCATTAACTGTCAGAATAACGTCGGATTGTTTTTTGCAGCGCACTGTCGCAAACTTTGTTTTACACGTCCAACTGAAGTATGGGCGAAAACAGCTGGATCCGTGGAGGATCTTGTATCTCCTCAAGTTCTACACAAGGACGTGGTGTTTCCTCTGTGTGGTAGTGAGTGTTCCCATGAAACCAGGCTAATCCCTGGGAAGTAGATAGGAGTGATGCAGTAATTGCTCATTAGAGCAGAGAACCTCCTCACGGGGCAGGTAACACTGTTGTAGTTCTTGGTTTCGTTTCCAGCCTTTGCTTAGTAAATTTCTTGAGAGCCTCTGAATAAAGGTAATTTCAGGAGAAATGCACTGGAAGTGTTTGCAAAGAAAAATGCCTGAAATAAAATTTTTGCCTGGTATTTTCACTGAAGGAGATTAATCTTACCTACCCTGGTGTTCTAAAGAGTGATTTTAAGAAACACAAGATTTTCTTTGCCCCATGTAGCATATATCAGCAGAAATATGGAGTGGAGCGTATATCCTACATATCCTAATGTGGTCACAGATATCTCAGCTTGATTTGAATTGTCTTAAGTCTGCATTTCCTACGCAAATACTTGAAAAGCTAAGAAGCATTAAATATAAGAATAAAGATTTATTTCCCTGTATCATTCAATTATGAAGCGTACAGCTCTACAGAATTTGATAATAGTGACATAAAAATAATGGCATCTTTAAAGAAATACAGACACCTTACGTCTGAAAGGCACACCAGAGCTACAACCCTTCTCTTGTCATCATGCTCACGTGCTTTTGACAGTGGGAAAAGTGTGTGCTGAGCAGTTTGAAGAGGGATTTCTTGATCTGCATGGGGAATGTACTTCAATAATTATAACTGGCTTTAATAAACTATTTGGAAATGGCATCTCTGAAATGAAACTGTGGAACTGTTTTAGCCAAAGCATGTATCTGGCATTGATTCATTCAGATGCTGTGTAAAGTGGTTTTTCATGAAGTCTGTGCTTCTGGTTTGCTGAAAATGACAACCTGTACAAGGCTGGGACGTACTGCAGGATTTTAGGAGAAGCTGCATTTAGCTCTTACACCTGCCAGGATATTTGGGGCCCTGTTGCCTTTCTCCAGGATGTCTGTAACTTCCATATATAATCAATAGGATTTGCTCATATCCTGTGCTGGGAAAATAAGGCCTGTGAGCCAGTCTGTTAAAGCCTGTTGTCTAAAGAGCAGTGTATAAATGAAAACAGCCAGCTTTTTCAATGGTGATGGATGTTTTTCCTTCCCTTCGGTAGCCCTTCCACAGCTGACTTTGCATCCAGAATGTCCAGTTCTGCATTGCTTTTAGCCAGGGGCAGGATTCAACTTTCATTTCATTGTGAGGAGAACTGGTTTTAAGGAGGAAAGGTGTATGACTTCTTACTGGAAGCACAGGCCTTTCCTTACCGATTATGGTGGGGAAAATAAGATTTATAAGGTATTTGCTTTTCATATAATATAAATGCACTTTTGAAGTGTTTATATTAATGTCATAGCAAGGTATGCATTAAAAAGATTTTTAAGAGGAGCTGCATATCCTAGCTCCACGTGGATTTCATAGCTGTAAGGTCCCAGGGCATAGCTGTTTCTCTGTATTGCATTAGAAAGCATTCCAGTGACTTTCTCCTTGTGAAGTTAGGAAAGATAAACAGTGCACCTCTATAGAAGTATAAATATTTTTCTCCAAGACATTCAGAATTTCACATGCTGTTGAGGATTGTTTTTCCTTTTTTTTTTTTTTTTTTTTAAGCTGTAAGAAGGCCTGCATATTCAAAACATTTTCAGGCTCAATGTGTAGTTTTAGCTTCGGGTGGGTGTATCTTGCAGAGCTTGAGGTTTGGTGAGCACTGCCAGCTATTTCTGGGTTCACACGGTTCAGTCATCTCACTGAAACCTGAAAAAACACTTCTCCTGTGTTTCATTTGTGGAGTTTTTCTTTTTTTTTTTTTTTTTTCAGTATGTTTTTGTTTGTTCTGTTTCTTGTTTTGAATTAGACTTTCTGCTCTTGAGCTCAAGCTGGAACATCACCTTATGAAAGATCATGTGTGTTTGGTAATGTGCAGCTTGTGGTGCCTCTCCAGTCCCTCTCCTGGAGCCAAGGATGACTGGCTCAATAATAAACATTAAGGAATTCATCAGTGAGGCTTGTGTGTGAACAGCAGCCTCTGGTGAGCTGAACTTCCCGTCAGATAATCTCATTTTATCACTCGGGTTCCTCTAAGCCCAAATGCAAGTGGGAGTTATGGTTGCCAAGACAAGTATTGGTGACTCAAAAAAAAAAACATACACACACGTAAGCATCCTTGCTGTATTCTTGTTTGGACTTCTGTCCAAGTGGAGAGAGACCCAGAAAAGTTCGTATTTTGTAAAATTTTCTTCTCAGCTGAATGTGCTTGACCAGGGACATTTACCATCTCTGTTTCAAAGCTTCTGAGGAGCCAGGGTGCACATCTAAGAAATCACAGTGGGATTTTTGCATTTTTCTAATCTGACCTGTTTACTAAGGGTAATCCAAGTTTCAGTCAGCATGCTCCTCCCAAAAAATAATCTTTCCCTGTCTAATCATCCTCACAGATTAAAAATCCGTGGTTTATTTGTGACTTAGCTCTGGTTTGAAAAGGCTACCTAAAGACTTTAGCTATGCATTTTCCAGTGTAGACAAAGACCCTCTTATTCAGAGCATGTGTACATATATATATGTAGAGATATATATGTATACATATAATCAAGTCATCTCCTGGTTCTGTTTTCAGTAAAACTCCCAAAATCCTTCAGCTCTCTCCCAAACACCTTCTCCACAGCCGTGAGAATTTGCCTTATTCTGTTTCTCTCAGTTCTTCTTTTCTTCTGCTCATTGTTTCCTGTTTGTAAATCCCAGGATTGTACTTTCGTTTGCCACTGGGTTACCTTTGAACTCTGCCCCGATATGGCAGTTTTTACTTTGGTTGGCTATTCTGCCAGACGTTGCAGTTTTCAGTCTCTTTTTTTTCCCCTTGTTTTTTTCTTCTTCTTCTTTCTTTCTTTTTTTTTTTTTTTTTTCTTTTCTTTTTGGTCTTTTCTTTTTATCCCCTCGTTTGTTTGACTAGTTTGACTTCCTTGTTCCTAGAAACACCACCTTGCTTGTAGGAGTGCATTAGCAAATGTGCAGTGCCACAGGCGATCCCTGGCATCCCTCCCCTGCCGTTCATTCCTCTTTATTGAGCTATTTTTGTAGGAAGCAGGCTCTGCTGTGGGCTTTGGCTGGGCTGGGTTTTCCTCAGGAACAATACTAGGTATGTGTTGGGAGTAACAGAAAGCAAATGTAAGAACTGAACTATCAGAAAATATTCCTTATGTCCCTCAGCTGTGCGTTGAGTCCTCAGGGAGCTGAATTATTCTCTTCTGTGCTTTAGTGGAGCCAGAAAGTGGCACTTGGCAGACAAGTGAGCTTGGGAAATCAGAGCTGTGTTCTCCTTGCTTTTTGTCTGTGGCTTGGGCACCTTGCCTCACTCTCAACTGGTGATATTTACTCACCATTACAGCCACTGGAGAGAGAAGATGGTGTTGCATCAAGAGAGAATTACATCCAGCCTTTCTGTGGGATCAGAACCAATAATTTCTAGACAGGGTCAAATGCAAAAAGATCATAAAATCACAGAATGGACCTTAAAGACCATCGAGTTCCAACCCTCCTGCCAAAGGCAGGGACACCTCCCACTAGACCAGTTTGCCCAGAGCCCCATCCAACCTGGCCTTGAAAATTTCCAGGGATGGGGCATCCGCAGCTTCTCTGGACAGCCTGTGCCGGTGACTCAGCACAATCCGTGGTGCCAGCTTGCTGGTGCTGCTTAAAGACTGGCATAGAGAGAGCTCAGTGGCTGTGATGGTGAAGAGGGAATTTTAGCTGCTCCCACCATTCTTTTTCTACGGGAGTCAGGGCTCAGGTTGGTTATTTACTTAGACTGAAGAGCAGCAGACCAAGTTAAATCTAATTACACCTCACTATACAGCTGACAGTTGAATCAGTCAGTCAGAGGAATATTCTTTAACACCAAGATAGTTCACTTGGGCAAAAGAAACCCCAAATAAACCAAATATCTAGTTAAGCAAACCCTCTGCCACCCCAAACTAGTGCTTTTAGGTGGCTTCTTCTCCATTTTGTACCAATTACTATGTACCATTATTTTGTACCAATTATGTCTTAATTATGTCTCTATTCCTGTTATTCTGTGTTTTTATCGCATAAACCAAGCAGTTGGTAAATTTTGTGTGTAGATAACCCTGACACCGTAGTTAAAAAGGATTTTATTGCCTCCCAGACTTTTTTTCCATGATGTACAGAGAGGCCCTCTAAGAGTTGTATTTTACTCTAAAAGCTCTCATATTCTCTGAAGTTGATGTTCTTAAAAATTGCTTTGATCTGTGTGCACTGGTGTAGGTAATTTAACTATGTCAGTGTGTTCTTCATGTAGGAAAGACGCAACATTTAGCTTCTGCTTTTCTTTTTTTTTTTTTTTTTTTTTTCTTTTTTTTATTAGACGTTTTAAGTATTGCTTACCCTGAGGAATCATAGGGACAGCTGGAAAATGGCAAAACTGACAGTGTTAGAGACTAATAAAATAAAACTTGATTTCTTGACAAAGGAGATGGATTTTATTACCCAAACAATGTATTTTTGCCCTGATTTTTGTCTGATTTATACTGATTTTACTTTTTTTATTTCAGTGTATGGAATAGGTCCCCAGTTTTAAGAAGCTTTTAAGTATAATGCCTGAAAATGAAGGCCAAAGACTGAGCAGCCCTGCCCCATCCTCAAAATGGAAGGTTTGCCTGACAAGGCTCTTGAGCAAACAAGATTTCTCCAACAAAAACAAGAGAGATTTTGTTATTCCTGTTTATGTCTAAGGCAAAATGAACTAAGGCAGGGCCCCTGTTGCTGGATCCATAGGAGTATGTCTTTTTCCAAGAGCTGGGAAGATATAAAGAAAAGGGTTGCTTGAACTGAGAAATAATTTCAGTATTTCTTTGTAGTTTTCTGGATGATTTTGTTACCACTGATTAAAAGTAAATCAGGGCTAATTGCTACATGAAAACTCGACTGATGCTTTTGCAGAAGGTGCAAGGACTTGTGGCATCAGTCAGCCCTGAGGCACCAACAGGAGGTGACAAAGAAGATGGACCAGGCCTGTGGCCACAACTTACACTGAGCATGAACAACTGAACCCTTTTTAGCTCCGGGGAAAGTCTTTCAGGTGGCAGCAGCTGCAAAAAAAAATGTTGGCAAACGAGCCACTATTAATCAAACCTATCCAACCCCTATATGGGAAAGTATGTTCAAAGGTATGGAATGGCTTCCATGTGAGGAATGGCTGAGTAAGACAGGGATCACTCAGCTTGGAAAAGAGAGGGCTAATGGCACCTATTGTAGAGGTCTAGAAAACTTTCCTACAAATCTAATAGCACTGAGGGATGTTCAGCAGTGTTGGAGGGTTTGGAAGTGTGTCGGTGATACGCTGCCTCAGCTTTGGCTTGTTTCACTCTGCTGTGTTCCTCACCGTCTGCCTGAGATTTGACTTATTTATCCTTTTGTTTTGCTTTTTACCATTTATTTTCCCTCTGTTCTCTCTTTTGCTCCATTTTAATTCATTTTTCTTGTCACAGAGTGATGAAAGCAGTTTTTGCACCTCTGGGAATGCTTTCCCTGAGTGAGGAAAGAGGAAATTCCCTGAAGTAATTTCACGGAATTTCCGAATTGCTGCTCTGAGCATGTTTCTTGCCCAGCTAATTCAGGGTCACTTGAACTGGAGCATGCCCAGCAATGTTGCCTGAAGCCACAGCAGATGTGCCATGCTGTTTTCTAGTTCTTTACTCTTTCAGTCTGTGCTTTTTGAACCACAAACCACTCCAGCCCCCACAAAGCCACCAGAGCTGTGTGTGGCTTCAACCAAAGTTGTCTTAATCTCTTGGTCTGGGGACTTCCTGTCAACTTCTCTGGAAGAGAAAAACAGATGCCCTGCAAGGCTGCTCTGACTGGCAGGTTTGAAGGTGCAGGAGGAAGATGTGCACAGTCCTGCCTCTCCAAGCAGGAGACAGCATCCCTTGTTTCCATATCTTCAGTCTGTGGTGCCCCATTCCTCCTCTCTTGCATGCCTTCCTCTCTTTTTTCCTGTTTTAATGGCTATTGGAAATTTCCTAATGATTCTTTACTCTCCAGGGGCAAATGTTTATTTTGCATATGGCGCTAATATTTTTTTAACACTTTCTCTCGTGTTGTGAATAAATGGGCAGGATTGGTCAGTGTACGAGAAAAAAATCACCAATTCTGTGTCTGAAGTTTAGATTAAAAGCTTCATAATAATGTATGTAGTAATAACGATTAATCCCCATAATAATGGCAGCATTTTTTCTGTGTATAGAATATATATTTACACCCTTCTAAGAGCACCAGGCACGTTAACGGGTTTGTGTTTGCATTGTACTCTACCCTGACTCCAGAAGATGCTATTTAAGGCGTATTTTCTTTTGGCACAATTCCACAGTAGATAGCAAAGCAGCTTCTGCTTTAGACAGTGGGTGTGTTTTGCCACAACTCAGAAAAGGTTGTATTTTACTAATAAATTATCCCCATAGCATATTTTGCTCTGAGTTGCAGCATAGCTGAGCTGTAAAGCCCGCATGAAGGAGTCTGCCTGCCCACCTGGTACATGCAAAAAAATCATAACGCATCCCAGTGCAAATTCCCGAGCAGAGAACAAGTGGCATATGCCATTAGCAGTATATATATGGTTTAGAAACCGAGGGAAAATTCTAGGGAGGTCTTCAGTACAAAGGGTTAGCAATGAAGTACTATCCTGGTTAAATAGCAGTGTCTCGACAATTTGTGCCTTAGCTTGGGTTGGGATCTAAGGAAACCTCTTGAAGAACAGCCTGTTTTCTGTAATTAAGTGTGAACAAGTATCACTACGTTGGTTCATTAGCATTGGTTAGTTCAGCAGACTGATGAGCTGATACTGTGGGAAAGAAGCCCAGGAAAAATGCAGCTATCATGCTGAATTTGATTTTCTGGGCTTTGTAGCTGTTTACTTCTTTTTCCTTTGCTGCAGTTGCGGCATAAAATTTAGAGAAAGTCAATATATTCTGAGCTCTTACAGCCTTGGCAAGATCAGCATTGATTACAAAAACATGAACAGAAATTTCTTTGTCCCTAAACAGCAATGAACAGTGGCTGAAGCTGCTTTTCACAGGAAAGATCACAGTCAGAAGCATCTTGCCTCTCCTGGATTTTGCATCAAAAGAAATGAACCACAAACAGCTCTGCTGGAGGTTGTTGTTGTCCATTTCAGGACAGAACAGCAAACTTTTATGTCCCTTGCTTGAATACTGGAGTCAGTCATTTACATCAGTACATCTTTTTTCCTCTGCATGTCACTTAATTATCCTAATAGATACTTGTGCTTCCGCAATGACAAGTGTTTCATGGCAATAATGTTGTCTAAGGGAAAAAGAATAGTTTGCATAAAAGAATTTCCTTCTTTTGCAAATGAGGAAAGTGCTGTAGGGAAAAGGTGTCGGTCCTCTCTCCATGGTTGCTGCATTTGCCTTTTAAAGGAAACCTGATTTACAGTTAAATGTTTTGGAAGATGGGCAAAGGACCAAGGCGAGTGCTAACAGTGCCAAGGAGAAGCGGGAAACGAGGGAGAGGGTAAGCTGAAGGAAATATCTCTCTGCTTTATAACAGAGAAGGAAAACAAATTGGAAATGTGGGTGGGAGGAGATGAAAGAACCTACGTCATTGCAAAGCAAGGGCTCTTGAGTAAAAAAGAAAAAAAGATTATATGGTGAAATCTTGTGTTCTGATAACTTCAATATCTTGATTTCCATGAAAACAGGGCTACATGCTGCTAGGCTGTCTTTGCTTCTGGCCTTCCCCTGCACTTTTTTCTTCTCGGGCTGGACACCCTGGAAGGGCGTTAGCTCTGCCTGCCTGGTGTGTCTCAGTTTTAGCAGTGGGAACAGAGAACAGGGCATTCCTGCTTTCCTGTTCTGCTGGCAGCTGTCCTCCTCCACCCAACAGGGTGTGAGGGCAGAGAGGCTGCTGCACGGGGGTACCTAGGAGATGGCAATGCCTGTGGGTGCCAGAAGTGAATGGAGAAAAACTTCTACATCCTGCTCTGCAGCTTTCCCACACTGAAGGCTGAAATCCTGCCTGACACCTCCCCAGTCCCTTGCCCTTGGTGCCAGCAATGCCTTTCTGGGATGGGCACTGAGGGAAGAGGTGGCTGGGCCCGTCTGCAGGAGCCAAGTGTGATGTTCAGCACAAGAGTTGATGGAGAATGCAGTCACCTCACGTCTTGCTGCTGCTTTGCTCTGCTTTATGCTGTGTCCATAGCCCTGTGGGGGAAGCTGGACACTTGGTGCTCTCATGCGTGGTGCAGAGCTCAGAGCTCAGAGCCACTGGCTCCACATCAGAAATGCACCATTCTGCCTGGGGTCAGTCCCTCACTGGGGCTTGAAGAAGCAAGAGGCACCGATTGCCTCAGCCCCAGTCCTCCCTTGTCCATCTCTGGTCACAGAAACAGGTGTGGTTTCCCCGTTTCGTCTCAGAGAGGGACTTCTTGGCATCAAGAATGGCTCCCCCAGGCTCCAGCAGTTTGTGGTCCCTGGGTGTTTTTTGTACCTAGTTGCTCTTGGATGCTTTGAACACCTAGATCGTGTGGTTTAACCCCTTATTTTCTCATCTGAGGCCCTTCCTGTTTTATCCAGAACCGCCTTTTTGGCTTAAGACTCTTAGGTGAGGAACCTCACTGAATTAACTTTGGACAAGCTGATCTGTAGCTGCCCATATCTGTTATGAAACCTCATTAGAAATTGGTGTCCTTTCTGGTGCTCTGGCATTGAGGCAGTTTATGCAAGGGATTATAGATGACAGTCTGGAGTCATTCACCTGTGATACATGATGTGTTGGCTATGTATTTATGCCACTTACTGTCTATTGCTCTTCTCCTGCCAGTTTTTTTCCTGTAGTATCATTTGTTAATACTTCAGTTTGAGACCAATGCCTTGAATGCCCAGTAGGACAAGGCTCCTGCAGGGAACAGTCCTTTTACCCAATTTGATTTCTTACCAGTAATGTAGTGCCTTCCCTATTTGCCGAGATAAATGTCTAGGATGTTGTTTAAACAATATTATGCTCCTTCTTCCCCAAAATGGGTGAAGCTCAGAAAACAGATTTTTGAAAATATTGCTTTGATTTTCAAATGTAATTTTTGAGTTCACAAAAACATAATGTCAGCTTACGTTGCTGGGTATTTTTAAGGAGAAAAAGAGGTAGCAGCTGTTCTGATTAATTTATAATTGCACCATACAGAGTAGAAGAACTGAGATTGAGCTCAGATGGTCTTAAAGACTTGGAATCCTTGTTGCAATTATTGAGAGAGTCGTTCAAGGCCAGGTTGGATGGGGCCCTGAGCAACCTGATCTAATGAATGGCATCCCTACACGTGGCAGGGGGATTGGAACTAGGGGATCTTTAGGATTCCTTCCAACCCAAACTCTTCTGTGATTCTGTGATGTTAGGACAATTTACATGGCATTCTCACTAACCTGTTTACCATTTCCCATGCAACTTCTTTGGAAAGAAACAAAGCACAAATATAAAGCAATACTCTTTTCAAAGCGAGCAAGGTCTGTAACAAAAGGCAGTATCCTCTGATGGCCAAACAGACCATTCTTGGCTGTAGCTTAGACAATCACAACCACAGCACCATCGCCATGGAGTCCTCTCTTCGGCAGTAAATTCTCAGATGAGCTGCTCTTCTGGAGAGAAAAAAATAGTATTTTTTAACAGATGCCTGTTCTTTGCTCCGAATTTGCTTTAAAATGTTACCCATCATCCAGAACATAACGTAAAATCCATTTACAGGGGTGCAGGCGGCAGCAGGAGCTGTGGCAGCAGAGCTCTGGCATGGCTGGCAGCACAGTGAGTGCTTGCGCAGAGGGAGCACTGCTGAGCTCTCAGGAAGCATCTCCACCACCACCACTGAATTCCCTGCCGCTGCCTGGGGCTGGCAGCACCCACGGACCGCGGGCTGAGCCCGGGTGGGATGTGGAATTGGTTAGGTTTGCGTTGGTTCTGCTTCCTTACAATAGCTGCTACTTACCGAAATGGGTTCCTAAAAATGAAGTCATTTCTTCAAGGAGTAAAGGAAGAGTTCTTAGGCTCTTGCACCTTCCTGCAAGGTTTCTGTCCCTGGGCTCTGAACACTGTCAGGACAATTTCTGAACTCAAAATAGTGTTTGAATTTTCACTTACAAAATCTGTAGAAGTAAGCGCTTCAGTACTTGATTTTGATCTACAATATAAGACAAATCTTCATTTATATCTTAATAGGATGTCTCGGAGAGAAGAATCTATATGCCTACCAAATTGGAATTCTGTTGAAATAGTTCCATTAATTTCTCCGACTGACTTCTAGCTGTTGTCAAGCATGAAGAATTAAACTATTCTAAAATGTGTCAGAAAGACCACATTTTAGAGCCTCCATCAAAAACTGACAAAGCATTAAAGCAGCAGCCCGCCACTGCTGGGCCTGACTGCTAATGAGGAGAAGAGAGGACTGTGTTCAGTGTCACCTCTGAAGCTCCCAGAGCAGAATCAAGGAATATCACAGGCTTGTAAGCACTGCCTGCGGCCAAGGTGTAGAATTTATGTACATCCTCTGGATGTGAAACCTGTTCATTTCTTCTACAGAAACCACTGTTACTGCACCAAGGTCTTTCATTTCCTCTGCCACTAGTGAATAGATGGTTGCCCTTGAAGTGTGCAGTTTTTGCATAAAAGAATGCCTGCTGAAATGTATTTCCATAGCCAAGTACTGCATGGAGAGGGTGGGTCTGGAGAGGGTCTTCTGAGTCTTTTTCCAGAGCATGCGTCTTCTCCACCCAGAAATGCTCAATTAGGCAGATACACTTCAGCAAGTTAAAATTACTTAAATCATCTCAAATGCCTGTAATTTCTACCTTACTTGTTTGATTGTTGGCTCACAAGGAGAGAGCACTGATATGTTAAATGTTTCCTTAGCCAAAAAAAAAAAAAAAAGAAAAATAAAATCCATTCACTGCAGCCTGAATACCTTTGATTTATGAATCTCTGATTCATCCTGACAGCTACTTAAATATTCATGTCAAACTCTGCATTAATGTTGGCCAGAAAAAGAAAAGAAATGTGTTTAGGGAACAAGAGTGCCACGAAATGCAGTTCCCACTGTGGGCGTGTTTAATGAAAGGCAATGGTAGCATTTACCTTGCCAGGGAAGCAGCAGCACATGCTACTGGATACTTTCTCTTTTTTAAGTCTGTTGAATAAATGTGTACTTGGGCATAAAAATGTGCCTCTAACACTGATCTCTCATTACGTTATTTCCCTTCTTTGATTTGCATACTTTTTATGTATGTTGGAGCTTGTGTGAAACTGAGATAATACAAACATTTTGTTTAAAAAGGGAGAAAATATAAATAAATTACTTTCTTTTTCTTTTGTTTTCTTCATAATATTGAACATATTTGAGATTAAAAACATAGCTTAATGTGATCAATAAATAGCATTCTCTATAATGCCTTGAAGAAATTAGCATAAACTGAGTTAAATGTAGGGGGAAAAAAATCTGGTTATTATTTGTCACTGCTTTGGTTATTTTTTCCAAGAATGCTTCATTACAAGTGGTAATGTTTTCCAAGAAAATAACCAGGTAGCCTGAAATTTTAATATATTAAGGTTTGGGTTTTAAAAAAGCAGCTGCTTTCGTCTTGGAATAACTGTGTCTTCTGTTTTGCATTTCAAAACACAGGTTTTTTTAGTATATATCCATGGCAATTTGCTTAGTGTCCTATGTCCAGCAATATATTAAAGCTATATTAAACATAATTAAACATAATTTAATTAAACATAATTAACCACATTGTTAAAGTTTTTTAAGACATGTAAGATTCAAGATCATCAATAGCTGAGATACTACCTGTATTTTCTGCTGGAAATACTACCTGTATTGTCAGATTGTACAATGATATTAGTCAGTACTGGATAAGTCAGTGGATCAGAGTGGTAGCTTTTGAGGGTATTTGGTTAAATTCAGTATCTTTGGCTGTAGGATTTTTCATCATGGGGTTTTTTGGCTGTGCATGAGGTTTATGCTTTGATTTTCCTGTAGAATGGTTTCTTTTGTTTTGGTTTTTTTTAAGAAAGGGAAAAGAACAGAGGAGGCCAAGTGGACAGCTAAGCACTGCTCCAGACAATTTTTCTTACTGACTGCAGGAAAATTACTGGCATGGCACCAGTGCCCTTCTCAGCCACTTTGAGACTTGGCAAATTCTCCCTAGGCCGCTAGGGTAATGTTTGCATTAGCCTTTTGTAATAAATAGGTATCTCAGAAGAGTTGCAAGGCTAGATTTATCTTGACTGCTGATGGTGGACTCTTGCTAGAAAAAAAATAAAGGGAAATAGCTGAAAAATAGCAGTGCTTTATGGAAGAGTGTCAGCAGCAAGTTTAAGTTTCCAGTCGTGGATATCTAAAACTCCTGACTTGGCCAAATTATTGATCCCATTTTTTCATTTACTGACCTGTTCATAATCAGGGAAGTGTTATGATGGAAAGTCTCACGAGAGGAAGAGGGGTGGTGTTTGCACTTCTCCTCTGAGACTTGAGAGAGAAGAGGGTTCCGTTCCCAGCTTCATAGCAGATTTTTGTGAGTGGCAGCAGCCTGCCACAGCTATTTCAGTACCTCCAGCTGATCCAGGCACCCAGCGGAATTTTATAAAGTTTCTACCACGATTAGTGTTTTCTGCTGAGCACCACTCCCGTGTGTGTGTCCGAAGTCCTGCTAAACACTCCGTGGTCTTCAGCATCGAAATCCATTTGAAAACCTGGTTTATACCTGCCAGGGGTTTTTAGTGAAGAAATGTCTGAGCTGGACTATGAAGACCAGGACACAGTGCTGCGCTGGAGAAGCTCACATTGGATACCAGCGTGGAGGGAGCGGGATGCTGTTGGAAATGCCAGTCACCCTCCCGCACCTCCATTGGTGGCCGAGTGATCCCTTCCCATCTCCGTGAATGTCCCAACACATGCAGTGCTTTCTCCTCCTGCCACAGGTGAAACACAGATAGCCATGGGATTAACAGTGCTGGCTGATCTCCTGGGATTTCAGCTCAAATTCTGAAACCCCACCCCAGCATTGCTCTCTGACTTCAGACACCCCCAGTCTGTGATCATTTCTCATGCTGTTGTTTCTAGCGTATTTTTACATTACAACACACCCTGTCTGCCCTTAGCTGCTTGGAACAATTCAGAATTTGGCTACTGCAAAACATAGTTTAGGTGTAAAAACAGTCCACATGCTTGTTTCATGAAGTGAAAGAACAGAATATTCTTAATATTAAACCGTAAAGCAGTGATAGTTTATTTGTAAGGCCATAAAAGGCATTTAACAACCTGGCGAATCCCTGATAATTTCAGACCATGTATTTCATACACACAGGGGACATAAAATTGAAAAGAAAATAGTTTCAGCAATGTGTGATGCAAGTAACATCAAACAGTGCTGCACAGAAAGGAAAACTGGTGCAGAGTCGAGGATAGCTAAATCGGTGGAGGGGCCAGTTCACAGGGTCAGGGCAGAAGCCTTGGCAGGACTGTAGGAAGTCCCTGCTTCATCCCATTAGTGGGATTTTGCTGCCTCAGCTGTGCTGACTTGAATCCTTGTGGGGCCACGCTGCAAACTGTGTCAGGGGCTGATCAGGGCTGCAGAGGCAATTTTTGGTGGACTTAAAAAGTGCTCTTGACTTTAAACTTGTGTGAGTTGGAGAGTCGAGCTCCCAGCAAAGAGTCCCAAATTTCTGTGTGGGCTTGGGCTGTGGGGAGCCAGTGCGAACATGTTGAGCTGCTCTTTGGTTGCCAGCCTGGTGCAAGAGCAGTGATGCTTTGGCACATTCAGGTTGTGAAACCATGTGGGAATCTGTGATTGAAGGTGTTTCTGATCTGAATGCAGAGTTTGGAGGGGCTTCTCTGACTGACTCGTGACCCTGCAAAACAGACTGTGATAAATATATATGGCGTGTTGGGTGCAGTGTGCCTCCCTTCCTGTGGTGTTTACAGCGATATCATCCAGATAAGACTCAGTAGTGCTGGAAATCTGTGTTTACGTCAGCCCATGGAACGCATTTCACGTATCTCATCAAGATCAGTGTATAGAAACACATGGTGTAACTGGTTTTAGTGGAAACCTTTGCCAGATCCATCTGAGTTCCCTCTTGGTAAGCAGGAGGAAAGAGCAGAAGAAAGCACAGCTTTCTTGTTACTGTTTGCCAAAGTTGGACAAATCAGAGGGCTGGGCAATCACCAATTGTAGGAAGTTTAACAAGGGCAGGTGCCGGATTCTGCACCCGGGGTGGGACAACCCTGGATACGCGGACAGACTGGGGAATGAGAGGCTGGAGAGCAACGCTCTGCAAAGGGAGCCGGGAGTCCTGGTCAATGGAAAGTTGAATGTGAGTCAGCAGTGCCCCGGCAGCCAGGAGTGCAGCTGGGGGAGTCCTGGGGGGCATCAGGCACAGCATCACCAGCCGGGCAAGGGAGGGGATTGTCCCGCTCTGCTCTGCTCTGGGGCGGCCTCACCTCCAGCGCTGGGGGCAGTTTCGGGTGCCATAATAGAAAAAAGGCATTAAACCATTAGAGAGTGTCCAAAGGCAGGGCACTAGGATGGTGAAGGGCCTTGAGGGGAAGCCATGAGTGGCTCAGGTCACTTGGTCTGTTCAGCCTGGAAAAAAGGAGACTGAGGGGAGACCTCAGTGCAGTTACAACATCCTTATGAGGGGAAGCAGAGGGGCAGGCACTGATCTCTTCTCTCCAGTGAGCAGTGATGGGACCCAAGGAAATGGCATGAAGCTGGGTCAGGGAGATTTAGGTTGGATATTAAGAAAGGGCTCTTCACCCAAAGGGTGGTTGGACACTGGAACAGGCTCCTCAGGGCAGTGGTCACAGCACCAAGCCTGAAGCATTTGGATAAAGCTCTGAGGCTTTAGGTGGAATTCTTGGAATGGTCCTGTGCAGGGCCAGGAGCTGTACTTCAGTGATCCTTGTGAATCTGTTCCAACTCAGGATATTCTGTGATTCTATGATTGCCTTTTGGTAATCGCTTGATTTACTTAAGGTTCCTTTTCTCTTTCTCTGTGATAGGCTTAGAAGATGTTGTAGCAATAATGATTCCTGAACCCAAAGGAAAAGAGATAGTGAGCCTCCTGGAGAGGAACATTACTGTGATGATGTATATAACCATCGGGACACGCAACCTGCAGAAGTACGTCAGCCGGACCTCGGTGGTGTTCGTCTCCATTTCCTTCATTGTGCTGATGATCATCTCCCTGGCATGGCTGGTCTTCTACTACATCCAGAGATTCCGCTATGCGAATGCCAGAGACAGAAATCAGGTGAGCAGGGCTGGAGTAACTGTTTGTGTTTCCAAAGGATCACCGCGGGGTTTAACGTGGAGGTAAAAATTAAAGAAATTGTCAGTGTGTGGTAAAAACAGAAAACCAAAACAAAACCCAAGAAGGTGAAAAGAATAGGAATATAAAAATGACTGTGTCTGGGAAAAGCCAAGACTTCTGTCAGGAAAAAAATGAAATGAACAGTGTATGTGTATTATGGGAGCTTTTTCCCCGTGCAAAACACACCAAAAATAGACAGAAAGTTGATGTTTATTTGTGAAAAGATTGTTTTGGTATGTATAGCCAAGTGTCACAGCAATGTATATAACTAAGGACCCTTGAGATCAAAATGCTGACTAAAACACCATGAGGTATGTGAATGTCTGTGTGTGAAGCAGTGGTTCATGATAAGTGAAGAAAAAGAAAAGAACAGAATGTATTCTCATTTTAATGCTTCCTTAGAAGGGTCTTGGGCTTGAAAGACAAGCATGTCTCTCTTCATTTGACAACAATCACTGAACAGGACTGTAGTGATAGCCACCAGTGCTATTAAGCCATTGCTGTTGGGTTTGGCATCTTGTCCAAACTCCTTGAAATAGATACAAAGCCAGTAGAGCTGGAGAGAAGTCAGCAGCAGTGGGAATGAGCCGAGTCCCTCTGGAGCTATAAAGCACTGTCCATCTTTATGGTAGTTCAGCAGTGAATAATAATAGCAACAATAATAATAAATTTAATATTTTCTTGTCTGGATGCACCTATCTCAGCAGAACTGGGAAGCTGAGGCTCCTACATTTCATTCTAATGGTATAGTAGAAAATGTTATAAATGTATGAAATCTGAGGAGATAACCATTTTACTGCAGGGGAAAAAATGCACTGTAACTCAGAGAGGTTTCTGAACCCTCAATAAATTACTGTCAGGGCCAGGAGGGTTGCCTTGCTTATGCTGCAGAAAAGGTAAAACTGAGAGTATTAATAATCATCTTGTGGAGAAAAGCACTGCCACACACTCTGTAACAAATTCTTGACGTGTAGGAATCCCTCACCCTCCCCCACTAAAATTCAGGCATCCTCTGAGATTGAGAGCAGCTGCTCCGTATTTACAGACAGAAAGAATATATTTTCCTTTTAAATATACAGTCTGAAATTTTGGATAGCAAGAATGAGACTATCCCAGCTGGAATCTGAACATCATTGGCAGCAGATTCGCTGTGACTGCAACGGCTGTGATAATTTTTAGATGCTTTGTCTGCAAAAGCACATGCGTGCCTAATTTGTGTGAGTAAGTGTGCTTTCAATCAAGTAATTACACAGGCAGATTAGCAGCGTAAATAGACATACATAAACATGAAACTCAGCAAAATGAGAAGCTCATTCAGGTAATATTTTGTAGTTTCAAACTGATGTGTTTATATGTTCAAACAAATTTCCTTTTCAGTATTTTCTTTCCAAAGTTTGAATGAGACCAGCATGTACACAAGCAGTTGAGCTATGGAGAGGTTTTAATAACTTGGTTATTATACAAGTTCTGTTCTTGAGAAGAATAACAAAGCATGCCTCCTAAGTAATTACATATTATCTATTTTTGTGGGGCAAAACTGTGCAATAGTAAGGGGCAAATTAGAAAGTCCTCATGCACTTTTCTTCATATGGTTTTGTTTGACATCCAATCTCTTTATTAGCTCTTTTCGTATGAAAAACGGTAGCAATATACAGGCAAAACTCAATGATTTGTGTTGATGGGTTGCTGTGACTTTTAGTTTTGTTTCTTTTAGTCCTGGCTGTGGAATATAATGATGTAGGTAGTTCAGAAGACCTCAGCTTGCTCTTACCTTTCCCATGAGTGTTCCTCTCTATTTTCCAGAAAGTTCTGTTTGGTTTTTTTTTTCCCTTTGACAAGTTTTCTTGTAGCACAATGATGGCATCACAAATTTCTGGTTAATGTCACAGTGTCCTTTTGTCAAGGTTCATAAACACCTTTTTCTAGACCTTCTCTATATGCTGACCCTACTTTCCGGGTCCACTTCCCTTCTTTCACTCAGTGTAGGTTTCTGAGCAAGCAGTAAATCCAAAAGGAACTGCTTTAGTTTTCCATCAAGAAAGCGACGAATCCAGCTATCGAGAGAGGCAGCTAGAAAGACTGAAAAATCTTCTGGAACCATTTCCTGTGACTCCACAGTGAGATGAAACCTGGACATAGTCTATCTACATCTTCAGCCACCACTCTTCCTCACCATGTGTGCAAAATCCAAGTTCACGTGCCAGAAGGAAGACACAGCTTACTCTAGTTAGGTGCTTGATTTTGATGAGTGGAAAATCAGGATTTCAAGGATTCTTGCTGAATACCAAGGCCTGTTCATCCCAACTTGGCTGGGAATTAATGCAGTAGAGCACAAAATTGTCTTCCACTGTGGGCTTGTGCACCTACAGCCAGGGTGTCAGCTACAAACATGATGAGGTATCAATTTTTATTTTAATACATTTAATTTTTAAGAGTACCTCTAGCACAGACAACTGTATAGTGCATATGGAAGTTGAAGATAGGTAGTAATATTCGCGTGATTGAATCTTATTTTTCCTGCCTAATAAGATGTCCAGGAAGTAGGTGGTTGCCCTTATAATAAATCCTTTTCATGTGAAGAGGATAAATTTGTGTAAGAAAATTGTTTCCTCAGCAGCTTGTTCCTGGAGTGCTCCTGAAGATGAGAGAGTTTGTAACAGACTGTGGGAATCGTTTGCATCAAGAAACATCGCATTGCAAAGCTAATTAGAAGCAGTTTGGAATTACATGACAAGTTAAGTCCCTGAGATAATTCAGCAAAATGTGACCTGATGTCACAGCCCTGTCACAGCCAGGACACAGACTTAAAAATAACAGCAACAGAAAAAACAACCCTGTCAGTATGTCAGATTTCATATTTCACCAGTAATAGTAGAGTTCTCTTTTTGTTGTTTGTGAGATGGGAAAATGACAGGGGGCTGATGTATCATTGCTGAAGTTTTTTGCCACATTTCTTCTATGTCATGTCTTTCCATTGGCTTCTTGTTCTGAGGAAGTTTTCTGCAAAGTAATTTTGAAACTGGTTGGGCTCCATAAGTTTTGCAGGATAGTGAAAACCAAATTGAGTTGAGGAGGATCTTGCGTGTCCTGGATTAATCTTTAGTGTCTGACTGTCAGCATGTGGAGCAATTATCTGAGAAGGAAGACTGGTGGCCGTGGCTTGCAGTGAGAGTTTTGGGCCACTGAATAGAGACGTCAATCTTTGAAGCAGTTTGGGAAGATGCTTTCCATGATGGAGTCTGGAAACTTTTATGGAGAGATGTGTCCGATACCTCATCCCGATGGCGGCTCTCATTCTGCTCAAGGCACAAGGTGATCTCCCTGCAAAGGTGATAGTTTAGTTAGGCCATTAAGGGTGAAGAGCTTACTGTGACTTCTCTTCCACAGTTTTTATGGTCATTTACTTTCTCAGGAACATGTAAGTGGTGCTTCCCATGTGTCTGTCCTTCCTTTTTAATGAGAACTGCCTTCTCCTTGAGACCACTGTGTCTGATGTGCTTAACTCCTTCCAGTCCGGTACTGAGTGTGGCAGCCTTGCTAATGAGATTATGAGATTTATGACTGTAAATCTCTAAGCCTCACTTTAAACCCTTAAACTGTGGTAATGCCTCTTATGTTTTAGAAGAAATCATTGGTTATTGATAGCATGCCTTGAGTTCAAATGGGAGAACCCTTTGAAAGTATGACTTTAGTCCAAGAAATTCCTGTTCTTTCAAAAACTAAATTACTCTCATTTGCATGTAAGTTATGAACTTACCTATTTATGATAGATATGAGAAAGCAAACATGAAAGCAAGCAGATCAAAGATGTACATGAGTTTTTAATCTTGTCCTTTCCCCTTCAAGAATGTGCAAAAAAGAACTGAGACATTTCATTCATTTAAGTAACAATAATGATAAAAAGGGATCACAAGCAATTTCTGAAGGAGGACATAATGGCTCTTGTCTTGCTGTTACGTTATCAGTCTCTTTGATTCACATTAAAGAACCAAATAGCTGACAAGAAATGTTTCCAGCTCTCATTTGATTCTTTTATTTAAGGGAGACTGTGAGAAAAATGGACCACAGAAAGAGATGTTGTGTAACTACAAGATACTCCTTCATATGCAATAATTGAGTTATGCTGGAAAGCTCGCATGTAAATCTCCTATGATAGCCAAGATTGTTTTCACCTCTTTAGCCAGATCTCAAATTGCTCTCTGCCTTCAGTATTGCATGTGTTTTGTCAGCCTTTCCAATCCAATAAGCTTACTCTCTAAATTTAATCCAGTGATTTTAATTGAATCTGAAGACCAAAGTGGTCATTTACTGGTCATCTCTGTGTGGTGATTAGGTCTCAACTTACGAACTACCTCGAGCTTTCTTCCATTTTTGGCTTCATGCTCTCACCCCCTCCAGCTGGAAACCCTTCCTGCTGACAGGCCCCTCTGAACTCTGGCACGGGAGTTCCCCAGCCCGGAAAGTTGAATGTCTTCTGAGTCACCAAAGGCCCTAAGTGTCTCTCCTATCTAACAGCACATGGCTGGAAACGTGGAATGGCAGAGGAAGTGAAGGGAAGAGTTCAAGTCATTTCTTGGTGGCGCTGTTTCGTGAGATATTCCAAAGCTGACAAGAAGACATTGGAGTGGGCGTTGCTGCATGTAACCATGTGAGAGAGGCATGGGAAAGATGGGGAGTGCCCAAAGGAGGTTCAGCAGGACGGTCTGGGAGTAGGAGCACGTGGTGTGCGTGGAGGGCTGAAGGGAGCTCGGCTTGCTGAGCTGGGTGGGGAGCGGAGGAGGAGGAAGGGCTCTGCTTCCAGCTGCGAAAAGGGTGGTGGGAGAGGAGTCAGAATCAGCCTCTTCCTGGAAGTGCACAGGATAATGGTCACAAATTACCAGCAAGGGAAATTCCATTAGTATGTTTAGAGAAGAAGAAAGACTGAGATTGGTTAAGCACTGGAACAAATTATCCACGGAGGTTGTGAAATCTCCTTTCCTGGAGATATTCAAAACTTGACTTACGCAGCTCTAACTTTGAAGTTGACCCAGCCTTGAGCAGGGGGTGGGAGTACATGACCTTCCGAAGACTTTTCCAGCCTGCGAGTCTGTCTGCAGGCCGCCCTGTTGCTGGATTAGCACAAGTGAGCAGCCAAGTCCTTGGAGCCCTGATACCAGAGCACACTCTGTAGCACGGGGTGCTGAGCAGTGATTGTGTGAACCGCCCCACAGCGTTCCCAGCCTCTTGCAAAGGGCAGACATGTCCATCCTCGGTGGCTGAGGACAGGGTGTTTTGTGTCAGGCTTTTGCTACAAACTTTAATCCTGAGTGGCTGTGACCCTGCCAGCACAGTAAGTGTTTTGGAAATATGGGAGAACAGTCAGAAACATCACGTGGTAATCACTTTATGGTCCACTGGAGGGAAAGATAGAAAGGCAAAGAATGAGTAGATGGTTATGTATGGACAGGGTGTTACTGCAGGACTATATTGTACTTTACCTGTAAGAAACTACAGATGCTTCCTCTTCATTTTTATAAGATGGGCAACACTGTATTGCAGGAAAAAACACAGGAGAGATTATTCACAGTTTTCGTGGTTAACAAATTAACAGCTCACTCTCAGAACTTGTATCCTGCTGGAGATCATGAACTAGTTAGGAACAATGTCAGAATAAAGTTTGGTGTTCACTCTGCTAACTGCCCACTGTTTTTTTTTTAACAAGCATCATTAAAAAAAGAGAGGGAAGAAGTAGGATACCCAAATAGTGGACTTGTTACCTACACTGGTACTCACTGCTTAGTGCACCTACTGTGCCCTTATTATGAATTACTATGTTTATATTTTTCCACAACGCTGTTCCATGTACTTAAAGTTGTTAAGAAGCCTAGGGAGAAAAAGTTTTGATTTGCGCATTAAGAGATGCTCTTTGCTTAAGAGCAAATTTTGCATTGCAGCGCCGGCTCGGAGATGCTGCGAAGAAAGCAATCAGCAAGCTGCAAGTCAGGACCATCAGGAAAGGTGACAAGGTAATTTTTCAAAATGCTTGTTACTAAATGAAACTCTGTGCTGATGTTTCCTTCAGACCTCTGGGACCATGAGGCAGAACAGAAATGGCTATTGCTTATTTAGCTACTGTGTCCTTCAGGTGGGGGAGGAATGCTGGTAAGCAAGTTACGGATGGAATGGAGTGGGGAGAGAGGGTGATTTGGTTAAAGATGCAGAAAATTCTGGAAGTTCAAACATGCTAGCTGAATCTGCATGCTTCTCAGTGCAAGTTTCCAGCTGGAAACATGTTCAAAAATCTGACTTGCTGGTCTTGAAATGCATTACTGAATTTGCAGTCTGCTTCAGTGACTGTTTTACTTTGTCACATAAGCTCCTATAGGAAGAGATTAGCTAACAAAAAAATGAAAATGATGAATGTTCTCTTTCCTGTAGGAGACTGAGCCAGACTTTGATAACTGTGCTGTTTGCATCGAAGGCTACAAGCCCAATGATGTTGTCAGGATATTGCCTTGCAGGTAAGCTGAAGGTGCTTTTAGCTCTAATAATCTCTCTACTTCAAGACAATCTCTGCTCTCACAGTTTCTTGCTGATGAAATTACCTGAGAACTTGGGGAGGGAAGGGTGAGTTTATTATTTTGACCTATTCAAAATCTGTTGGTAAAGATATCTGAAATGCCTCTTTATTCAATGTGAAGTGAACCTAGTGTTGGTGGTGGTGAGACCCTGAGGGTTTAGTATGATAGTCAGAAATTTTGTCTGATCTGGGCCTATAACAAAGTCTTCAGTAGGAATTTTACACTAAAGGATTTTTAGGCTTCTTTCATTCATCTGTTTTCCTCACTGGTTTTTTATCAGTTCAGGATAAATACCTTAGGAGAATTTGCCTCTGACTTGAAGGTGAGCCGTGGCCACAGCAGCCAGGGATAGAGCAGGCTCCTGCTCCTCATGGAGCTACGTCTTTTGCTGTCCTGGGCCTGAGAAAAGGATTACTTCTGTCAAAAAAAAAAATTCCCAGCCACAGAAAGAGATGTGCTGAGTAAAACATGCCTCATATGAAGATGCCCTGTGCAGCACATCCACCTGCAGTGATGGGACACAGGAGTGCAGCCCCTTGCCACCCCTAACAGCTGTATTCATCTTTGTGCTATTGTATTGTCGTTTGTGAAGCGCTACCTAATGGAGGATTTCTCTAAGGAAATCAATTTCTTAGGAAGTTTCTTGGGAACAGTGGTTCCCCTAGGAGAGCAGCAGCAAGTGTTTGATTTCCCTAGAAATACAGATCTCAAGTGCTGCACGTAGAGAGCAGAGATTTTAATTTTTTTCAGTAGAATTTCTCTCTTCTCCTGAGTCATGTTCACTGGCTTGAGAAGCCAAAATACTTGTTTGTTTCCCTGCTGTGTTGTACCCTAGTCGATGTTTGAATGCTACAAGCTGTCCATTTCTGTTAGTTCATGAGACTCATTAAATCTGTTTACTGCCATCACTAAATGGCTAAGACCAAGCAACAGATTAATCATAAATTTGACCTGCTGTAAATCCCCCACAATGACAAATTGCGTGTGAACTCCTTTTTTTTTTTTCTTTCTACAAGCAAACACAAACACATCACTTCATGAAGCAGAAATACAGAAAAATGAGAAATCACCAGAAAATGTGGAGCTTGGTTTGGCATCAAGCCTGTTTGCATAGAAGCAGGATAAAGCTTGGAAACTTTGCATAGTAGAGACAGGCAGTGTTTGGAGGTAGATCTACAACAGTTTAAATATATGTCTAAGCTTTAGCTTTCACTTGTGTCTCACCTCATAATTCAGTGAGCCTTTGTCATCCACGGCGTTGAGTCAAGCAGAGTGAATAGGAAACACGGAGTTAACAGGTGGTGCTCAGTTCTTGGCTGACTTAAAAGGTCGCCCAGAAAATGACTCATGCTAAAAGGGTAGCAGTAGCAGCACTGTCTCATAAGATACCCACGGTTTCAGCCTCAGCAGTCTGGAATTACAAAAACTCAAAGATCTTTCTCAAGCAGCTACTTCACCAGCCCTGGCTTTCCTGCTACACAAACTGCGAGGGCAGTGTTTCACATACTCGCATGGGTTTGAACTTCTGCAACATGAAATGGTACTCATGATTCTTTCTGCTGTTGTCAGTCTCATCCCCTCATCCAAAGTAAGAGAGGAAAAAAAAAAAGTGGATCGATTTCTGTTTCTGTGAAGTGAGTAGAAGTGTGTTATATCTTGATAAAGACCTACAGACTCTGGTTTTCCTGCTCCTGCATCCTCAGCTAAGCCATATTAAGCAGTTTCTGACATGGGAACCACATTAAACCGCTGGTATAGCACTGGATGAGCTCTGAAGTCAAATAGATACATGTTTACCAGGGCTTGGGCTGTTTCCCAAACATCCTCTCTTTTCTGCTGGCACTGGGATAGCCCATTTTTATGTCCCCCACTTTGGAAAGCTCAGAGGAGAATTCCAGTGAACTTGCGCTTCTTCCTCTCTGTTCTTGTCAGGCAGCTCCCACAACTGACTGTACGAATAAACTTCACTCTGCAGAGTGTATTAAATAAATAAGGAATGACACTTGGTAAAAATAAAAAGCGTTGACTTGCAGCTGGTTTTATGTTTAATGGGAGCAAAGATGTCTGAAGTTGCCTTTGAGGGCACTGACACAAGATCAAATGTAACCAAGTTCATTGTTCCCAGAGTGACATCTCTTGTCACAGCCCTGCTTCATTCTGCTTGTCCTCCATCTCCAGCTTCAAAACACCATGGCCTTTTCTGCTCTGGCTTTGGAGAAAGTACCGGTGCTGCTGCTCCCGGTGTGTGCCTTTTACTAAATTTTTACTAACTTTACTAAACTTCTATATAGAGGCAAGACATTTCTTTCAACCTTATCTCTGCTGAGTGCCTCGTAAGTTCTTTTTTTGTCTGCTTCATTTCTGTCACCAATAAACACATTCTCTGACCTTGTTCCAGCTCGTTCTTTCCCCCTGAATCTTCACTCCATGAACAGATGTGATTTCAGAGATTTTGTCACTCCTGCTTCCTCTTTTTATTGGCTTCCTGTGAAAATTATTTCCTCACACACATTCTTCCCTTTGATTCCTTCCTCTCACCCTCATCATCATCTTTTTTTTTTGTCCTTCTCGGAAGTAAATAGTATTGTACATGCACCCCCTAAAATCTCAAACCTTCTTGTTGGATACTCAGTCTCTCACAAAAATCCTTAATCCTCTACTTCAGCCCTATGTCTAATCCAGGCAACTCATGCTCTTATTCAGAGTCCCCAGGGATGTATCTCTCTTTCTGCATTGGTGAGACTAGGAGTGAAAGGTGGGAGGAGAGCAGTTTCCCGTAATCTGGAAAAAAAGCTCCTCAAAATTGTTGGCAAGCTGAAAGCTCTACAATAGTTGTACTACAATCATTATTATTAGTAGTATTATAATTTTGGGCTGAGTGGGCCTTTCTTTTTCTTTTTTATTTCCTTGTATGATTAAAATTGCAGCTTTAAAGAAAAGGTAAATACACTTTCCAAACAAAAGCAATCTCCCATTAAAAAATGTGGAGTGCTGTTTAGATAATAGCAAACTGAATGCTCTGGGACTTTGAGGTTCTTTGTGCTCTGTGAGCTTTGCACAGCCACGTGCAGCCACGGGAGAGTGCGGGAGGGATCCCAGGAGGCCCCCGCCTCTGGAACAGCACAGGGGCACTGGCACACACGTGTCGCTCTTGGCAGCTTTTTCCAACACACTCTGCAGTCTCCTGGGATGAAGACTGCACATTCCCCTGATAATTTATTGCAGTGCTTCGTTACTTTGACTGTGCCGAAGCCTTTCTTATTGTGTAACCTGGATCTCACTTGCTGCAGTTTAAACAACATCGCTGTGCCTCTTATCCCTGGGAGAGGTGGAGAACAGTTGTTTCCTTTCCCTTATGAAAGCCTTTTTGTATGAGGTTGTTACAACATCTTGCCTTCCTCTCTGACAACTAATCAGTTGCAGCTCTTTTGAGAAACTTTTCAACTCCTCCAAATCAACATAGTTTTGCAATGAACGTGGTTGCACACAACAGGGAAAAAAAAACTGTATTTTTTTCTAGCTTTGACTTTGATTGTCAAAGCCGTGTCCTGAGCCTGTGCTTGAAACATCTTTTACTGTCTCCCTGTATGGGTCATTGCTTCCGAACTCATCCATGGTGCCTCTGTCCTCTCCTTCCATTTAAAACTCGCATCCGAACTGCAAAAGGAGGGATTTTTGTTGCAGCTGATATTTTTTACATCTTTGCCTTACCATGTGACAGTGAAATACTGCAGTTGCTCTCTCATCTTACTTTGTGCTGACCCTTATTTTGCGTGAATTTGGAACATGAAGCAGTTGGCAGTTTGTTGAAAGCCATAAGCATGTACGTAGAGCTATACCTAATAAATTTTAAATCCAAATCTGCAAAGCCTGCCACCTTGCTTCTCTGCACAGATGTTTACATGTTCAGAACAAATCAGAGCTCTAATTGTATAACGCAGTAGAAAAATTTTAAAAGGCAAACCTTTGTCTGATTTTCAGTAGCATTCCATTATTCTGTGGATTTCTGTCAAATAATCAGGTTCCTTCTGTAGTACATATTAAATCTGAAATTAATGGAGTCATAATACACTGTGCTAAATTAGTATTGAGAAGTGCAAAGTGACAAGATCTGTCATGTATTTAAATTACTTGGCATTGTTAGGATTTATTTTAGAATATTGTTTTTGAAGCCAACTTTAGGAACACTGAACTTCAGATTTTAAAGTCTGTAAGGCATGAAAGGGTTCCAAGCTTTTAATGATGAACAAACACCATGAAATTCTCTAATATGAACCCCAGTTTGACTGAGGCTTTCAAAGCTGGAAATTGAAAATAAAAGGGGATTTTCTGATCTATGGTAAAATGTCTTGGTGGAAACTATGTATTTTTGAATCCAAAACAGATTTTGGAAGTCTGTTTTGTTTTCTGGGAGATTAATAAATATCTCGGGCTTTAATAAATATTAATATTAATATCTCAGGTAAAGGGACTGATTATTTTGGCACAAACGTGCTTCATATGTTTGCCAGTAAGCATATTTATTTATGAATTTGATTATATGATTAAAGAAAAACCAATTGATAACAAGAATTTCATCATTATTTCAAATAGCTGAAATGCAAGATGTAGACTTTCAATACCCTCCATGGATTAACAAACCCAAGAAACTCTATTGATTAGACTTTAAAATGTAAAATTATGCATGCCTAAGAACTGTATCTTTATGCTTTTACCTATTCAGAATGCTTGTCTGATGTGTGCTGAATATGCCCCTCCTCAGATAGAAGGAAGGAAATGTTAAGCAGGACAGAGACCAAAATCTGGTGTATTTGTTGTTATCCATTAGGTAGGTCTTGTTTGGAAGGACAGCTGTGAACTTCAGGAGCCTCACTAAAGTAGTGGCTTACTCTTCAAATATCACAGTGCTTCATTTGATTAATCACGTTGACATACAGGATCAAATGAGGTTTGGCAAAGTTTGATACCCCAGGCCACTGACACAATCAGACTAGATAGAACTTCCAAGAACAGGTTTGCCCTTTCCCGTAGTTGTGTGGAGTGATACAAAGTACAGGAATGCAATAATTTGCCATGTAGTGACAAAATATGTCTGCTGACACATTCAGCTGTTTTTATGTTTAACTGAATTCAGCAGTTAAACATTTAGAGTTACTTTGGCACATTAAATGATTCTGGCTTTCTCTGGGTTTGCATTTCCTTGTAGAGGCTGGTATGTGCCACACTCCAGGCAGAGCCTTAGGGATCATACAGATGTTTAGGTGTTTCAAGTCCAACCATAAAGCCAGCACTGCCAAGCCCACCGCTAAACCATGCCCCCAAGTGCCACATCCACACATCTTTTAAATACCTCCAGGGATGGAGATTCCAGCACTTCCCTGGGCACCCTGTTCCAATGCCTGACCACCCTTTGGGTGAAGAAACATTTCCTGGTATTCCTAGTAACAGAATACGCTCTCAAGAGAATACAGTCTGTCAGTCAGGTACACACACCACAGATCTCTACAGTCATTGTCAGTTTGTGTCAGGCAAAGCCAGACAAGAAACTTGCAGTTCCTCCACCTGAATAATGTCTAGGAAAAGCGGTGCCCAGCAGCTGTAGTGCTCAGGTAGTTGCTTAGTGGTTGCTTCAGACTCAGAACAGGATCAGCAACAACTGCTTCAGGTAACTGTGTAGGAGCTCTCTGATGGGCAGCTTCTAAAGAGCAAGAAAGTCAGGGAGAATATTTTAAAAAGTGTTGTACTGGTTTTTCTGTTTAAATGAAAAGTATCTTTTTCTTTCTTTATGCCTCTATCCTGAAAAGTACTAGACCCTCAATGGCTTCACTTTTAAATTATACTCGGGTATATATTATAATCAGGTTTGTCTGTAGAACCATTAAGAAAAACTAACATGATTTTTACCTTTACCAGCAAGCAGCTTTTGTTTACTGACAGCCTTTAACGTTTAAAGAATATGGGGTTTGCTAATGCATTTTGTATATTTTCCTTAATTCTCTAATTATATACATCTTCTATTCCAAACACATTGCAATGTGCACATGTGCTTGAGTTGTTGCAGGAAGCATTTCAGCCTTGTGTGCATAGGACCTTGTTTTGCATTCCTTGCAGAGGTCACAAACTGCACCAGTTGAAATACCCTCACTTAACTGAATTCAGAGTGGTCTGGTACTAAGTGGTAAATCGTGCTGTGGTGCAATTGAATTAAGATATCCTGGTTTTCATTGCAGGCATCTTTTCCACAAGTCCTGTGTAGACCCCTGGCTGCTAGACCATCGAACCTGCCCGATGTGTAAAATGAATATTCTTAAAGCTCTAGGGATTCCGGTAAGCACTTTGCAGAGCAGCCCATCGGGGCAGAAGGGAAACGGCTGCCACCTGGGTGTATCCCCAGCCTTTACCTGTCTGTTCCCGTCTTACTCTTTTTGCCATGTTATTGAATAATTAATTGATTTATTAAGGGAAGTACAATTGGAACTGTCTGACTCTACCTCGCTCCTACACCTAACTTCTATTAGCAAGGAAGAGTGTGTATGAGGGCTGGTTGGGTGTTGGGATTTGTGTGTCTGTGGTTGGCTGCTTGGTGGAGCAGGAGATTGTTTACTGGTGTTGTGGTGGATTTATAGAATCTTTCACATAGCTTTCACTTGTGTTTTAAATCAGGACTGGATTTATTCTTTTAATCATGCACTGGGTTCAAATCTGAAAGCAGAAGGTCTGCAAATGAAATTTTCTCTGCTATACTCATTGAGGACAACTAATTGCACATTCTGGGGAACCAAGTCCTTTTTCTATCAGATATCTCTAAAAGTCTATCTGGAGCAAGATCTGTACTCCTAATTCCAGTTAAGGGCCATTTCTCCCAGTTGCTAATCATGTGGTGGAGCACATGACATGTAAGAAATTGTGAAGCTCTTTGTTGTATGGAACACTCAAACGTGGCTAGAAACTGCCAAAGCAATGGATCTTTCCAAGTCGCATGTTTGCATTCAGATAGTGCATGTCCTGTCTGCCATACCGTTCCCAACTGGAGCTATCACAGAGCTCGAGGGCCTCACCAGGAAGGAGCGAGTCCCTCTCCCCCACTGTGCAAGGCTTGTGAACTTCTGTACTGAAACTCCTGATGAATTAACAGGTGCTGTAAATACCTCCCCAAGTTTCACATGCAGCAGCTGACATTTGAAAGAGCTTTATGAAGTAAAACAGCTCACGTGAACATCCTGGGGAGCTGGTACAGCCATTCCCAGAGAGCTCAGTTTCATGGAGACTGGGAAGTAGGTTGCAGGCAGGTATGTTAATCAACCTAATATGATCCAAACTGAAAACATGCAGAGCAGAAAAAGAATAAGGGCATTGTAGCTAGGGTAACGCGTTGTCGCAGTTTGGCTGCTTTTTCTGCTAAGTATGTGTATTGTCTTTAGAATATTGAGAGCTGATGCAACTGTTAGTGTTTGAGGTGAAAGGCCAGAATGAAGGCTAGCTCTGCCATTCGGCATCTCTGCACCTAGGCTTAAATAGAGAAATTTTTCCCCAGGTTCCATGACTCAGTTCGCAGACCCGCCGTGAGCAGTTACCCAGGGTTCTCACACCTCCGCTCCCTTCCCGGTGTATTGTTCCGTGCCTTCCTTGTGCACCTGAAAGCACCACACCACTTCTGCTCTCACACTGGCCCATTCACATTTTTGTTCAAGCACTTCATTAATGTGCTCTTTTTCCAGCTTCATAATCAGGGGATACAGGCAAACCAGACCCATGCTTTCTGGAGGCCTGCAATGAGATGTTAAAGGCTTCCCAGAAAGTTTAGTGCACTTAGATTTCATAGAATACAGCTCTCACTGGCTTTGCTGGCTGCTGCTGAAAGCTAAGCATGCCCACAGGCTGTCTGAGGCTGGGCAAAGCTAGTGGAACAAAAAACCAGAGGCCATGTGTAGAAGTTTTGGTTTACATGACTGGCTTCCACTGCATGTGAACAGCTCTGCAGTGGCAGGTGTGGAAGCCTCTAATTGCCAGGAATAATTGAAGCACCATTCCGTTTCCTCAGCCATCGTTTCCCCTCTGACAGCTCCCTGTCCTCTCTGTACTGCACAGCAGAAGGGGGATCCATCCTGCTCTCCTCACTAAGAGCTCTCTGCATGGATCTTCTCTGCAAATAATTGTACTGGGCATGTAATTAAAGATACTGCTGCAACCTACATGGGCAACTGGTTCAAATTAAGCTTTCCAAATCAGCTTTAGTGTTGGTCTGTCTTAGCACTGAAAAATAAAGCACTTGGATGTTAATGTTCTACTAGCTAAGTTTTTTTAGGGGCTTTTATTTTATGAATTTCTCTGAAAATTTCTTTTAGGTTGTTCTGTGACAACAAGCTGAAAACAGCCTTTTCCATCTCTTGGAGGAAGCATACTGGCGTACATGGAGCATTGGATAGGTTCATGAAGGGAGACCCTTTTCCCTCAAAGTGACTTACAGTAGGAGCTGCTGTCCCTGGGAAATTGGAGTAGATGGTAGCTTTTGTGTCAGGTTTCCTCTGGCTGACAGTAAAGGAAGTGGAAGTCTAAGAGCATCTGGTATCCTGAGGGTTAAAAATTCCTATAGTGCTATCAGTTGCTCCTCTTCCTCTCTTTTTTCTGCCTTCTCTTTCTAAAATACACCTCAGCTCCTGCTTACCCCTTTCCTACCTTATGCCCTCTTCTGCTTCTCCTCTACATTACTCCTCCTGCCCAACCTCTGTCCTTCTGAGCTCCTGTTCAGCTCACAGGACCTATGTTCCACCTGCACAGAATTCGTGTTCTTCTCACCCTTCTCACCGCCCAGCACCAGCTGAAGGCAGCCCAGGATGGACATCATTCCTGAGGGGTGCTTTCTGGTGCTCCCATGAGCCAAAAAAGGCACCAGCACACATGAACTGGTGTTTTTAGAGACTCATCACCTAGCCGGGTACCCACAGGCTGCTGTCGGAAAAAATGTTGCCCTCACAGAACCCGTAAAGCTCTAGGGCTTCTCAGTGAGAAGTGAGTGGATAAAGCAAAATGTCGTTCCCAAACCGCACTCTTGAGTCTTGCTGAGCCCTCTTAGCTGAAATTTCCACACACAAAAAAAGAAAAAAGCCTTAGGCAGTCATCAGCCTCTGATGGGAGACTTGGGCCCAAATTTGCCAAAGCCTTTTTGCAGGCTTTTACAATGGGAGGATGAGGAAATCTTACCATAGACAGGCTATGGGTTTTTTTCCCCTGCCTGCTGCATGTTTGTCCTATGGTTGTTATTAAAGACCTGGCTTACTTGCCTGTGTTTATATTGTACTTCATTTAGCAGGAAGACTTGGGATTTTCCAGGAAAAGATTGGTTAAACCCCAAATATCTAAATGTTTCAACTCAATTCACAACTAAACTCTTGATTTACTTTGTAACAGAGACTTCAAATATTATCTAGCCCAAGCTCGGATTCCCCAGGCAGCCGTGAGGCACCGAAACTCCTGCACTCATTTTCACTGTAGCTGAGCACCCCAACGCCTCCACTTTTCTCTGTGGCACTCTGCAGCTCCAGAGAATTATTAACTATCTGACAGAAAATGGTTGGCCTAACCTTTTCCACTGTATCTTTGCTGGCAAATCCAGCTCAGACCATACCTGCAATATTTGAAATGGATTACCAGTGAAAACGTCTTTCGAAGAGCTACACTGCTACTGGGACAATCATGTCATGTACAATAGCTTCCCTCTGCTTCTCCCTCTCTTCTGCAAACATTTGCTGGATATGCAGTCAGCTGCATTTTTGGCAGCAGATTGTATGACTTGAAGCTATTCCCTGAGAGCCTCAGCCAAGCCCTTAGAAGTCAGTACAAAGCCTTCCCTTGACTTTAGTGGAATTGTGCTCTCAAAGCACTTAGATGCAGGGCACGAGTGAAACCAATATAATTAAACTTAGCAAATGTATCTGGGTCACTCTGGCAGCCAAAGCCATAATGTTGTTTTTTTTTCCCGATCAGTATTTCATATCATTAGTTTTATAGCATGCTGCTTAGTTTGAGGCATTTTTTCTAACTAAAATTATCCAGGAGTAAAGGGATTAATTATATCAAGCAATACTATTTTTGCATCTTTAATGTTTGGTTTGGCTTTAAATTATAATCCTCCTTTTTAAAAGGTTTAAACATTTGTGATAAAACCCCATTCTAGGAATAACTGGAATCAGAGCAAAGGACAGAGAACTGATCCCCTGAAAAATTGAAATAGTTTTTCCTATAGGACAAAAGAAAAGTATGCCTTTTTGGTTTTAATATACACTGCCATCAAAGGCAAATTAAATTAAAAATGAAATTCTGAAAACATTGTTTTATAATAGCTAAGAGTGAGGGAAAGAGTAGTAGATCCAAGGGATAATTTTGGATCCCTGTCTTACAGAGAAGTGATTGGTACTTCGCTTGGAAAAGTACAGATTCAATGAGTTTCCTTAACACCTGGTATAGCTGAATGTGCCCTTTTTTATCCCAATTCTGAGGCATTCTTGCTGCTTGTGGGTTAGATTGGAGCCATACAACAACAATTCTAGTTTTCATTCCAAACTTCAGTTTGTGGGTACAAGACTGCTTCAATTGCCTGTCTTTTTCATTAGGAACATTTGTGGAAAAAGTACTTAAGGAGGTGACAACAATCAGACAGGGAATGTGTGGGAAAAGAGAAAACATGCTAAGTTCCTGATTCTGGGAAAAAAAAAAATAAACATATGGTAACCTTCTGTGCCTGAATTCAAGGGGATTTCTCTTGTGCTTAAAGTTAAATCTCTCTTTAAGCCTCTGCTGTATCATATTTTGCTTAGTTTCTTAGTGCCTGCTATTGGAGATAGGCAGGTAGTGAGATTTTCCAAAGTGCCTTGGCATGTGAGGCAGCTAAGCATAGAAAAAAAAGTCAGATTCAGCAAGCAGAGTGCACCTCCTCTGACACTGGCCATCTGGATGTTGGATTTCCAGTCTAGCAGCTTAAGCCCTGTCTCTGCTTAGTGCTGAGCAGAGGGAAGGCAGAGGGAGCAATTCATACCTGGGGGCAGGGGATGGATCCCATGGCAAAACTGTCTCAAACCACTGAAGTTAGAGGGAGCCTAAGTGACTGATCCAGACTAGCTGTCTGGTTCCTGGAGAGTAAAGATAAATGGAAACAAATTAAATTAACATTTCCTAACTTAACAAGGTGTCTGCATATTGCAGCTCAATCTTGCTATGTCTCTCACTGGTCTTGCTTCACATAGCAAGAAAGACTGTGAATCAAAAAATTATCTTCAATTTCCCATTATTGTCTATTTGTTTCTTTTCTCCTAATTGTATTTTGTAGGAAATATAGTATTAGCAAAGGAAATGATCTTTTGATGTTTAGAAACTTGTCTTATAAACAGCTTTAGCTTCTATTTTTGCACTGCACACATAGATGCACCCACAGGCAGTTTCCTTGGATTCTTATTCCTGTAAGCTCAGATATTGGCTCTATAAAATGTATATTTCAGGAAAAGATAATCATTCCCCTTCAGCTCCTGTCTCTGTTTACATTTGTGATCTGACTCAGCAATCTGCCTAAGTCGAGCAGATCACACCAATAAGTGAGTTACCTCTTTAATGTGCACTCTCCCAAACCCTTTTAAAAGTATAAATAAGAATGCTCAGCAACTGTAGGTGACACAATATTCAATATTTCCACGGCATACTTTGGGTCTCTCTTCCAACAGATTGTATTAATTTTTAAGTACATGACGACAAACTGTGTTTATTCATTATATGTTGCCATTTTCAATACCGAAATAAAGTAAAAAAATCTGAACAAGAGGAAACAAGTAAATTCAAGCTTTTTATTATGTAGAAACTTGATTTTCTTCTTTTTCTCCCCATTAGCCAAATGCAGATTGCATGGATGATATACCTCCAGACTTGGAAGCATCCATAGGAGGACCACCAACCAACCAGATCACGGGAGCCAGCGACATCACCGTGAACGAGAGCTCAGTGGCCCTGGATCCCCCAGCCCGGACCGTGGGAGTGCTGCAAGTCATCCAAGACGTAGACTCCTTTCCCCAGGCTGGCGAGGGTAACTTCACAACAGGCAGTAAGTTCCAGTTTCTGGCAGGATTTGCACTGAAATAAATGTCTAGAAACCCCAGCCACAAACCCATCTCCAGTGCCGTGGCCTTTGAGGGCTTTTCACTGGAACAGTGGCCTTATTTTAAGCCCAGCGGGAATCTACAGGGTAAGTAAATTTAATTATCATGTGTTCTGCTGTCCTGGATTGATGGTCGGAGTTCCTGGACTTGAATGCCTGAGTGGAGTGGAGTGAAATGACACTGCCAGTTTGTACAAAAACAAAAGGAGAATTTTAGTGTTTAGAATTTTAGAACTTTTTCAGTGTCTTCAGTTTTCACATGTGTGAGGGGTACCATTTGAATAAGTAATTCTCAAAATATCTACATGTCTCTCTGTTCCTTAAAATTATGTTCTCTGTTAAAAATCTGCTTCTGACAGTTTGAAAGGAATATTGTCAGCTGTTTTGAGTGAGGACTGTGCTAGTCTAAAATTCTCATTTTTAGGTAAAATAGCAGATCAGTGGAAAATACCTATCTGTGTGATACCAGTTGGTGTATTGACAAGACTATTAAAGAAAATCATCAGATATACTTGAAGGGAGGTAGAAGAATGTGGTAAAATATTGGTTTGTATATGGAGTTTGTACAGGTTCTGGAAAAAAAATAAACATTTTCAGTGATTTCTAGGTACTGCTATGGGCCTGGGCATGAAAAAGAAGAATAATAATATGATGTGTAAAAGGTAGGAGAGACATGATGGAACTAGGCTGAAATGATTTTACATTACTCTTCTTACTCTGTGGAGAGACTTGGTAATCCCATTTTCCCTCGTATTGTAGCCAGTGTCATGGCAGTGAAAATAACTTCTGGAAATGCTGGACTTGTGACCTTGGATACAGGTGACCTGGAAACAGATTTCTGTGCTCTGTTTTGTGGGCTAGGTTGCTCTTTCAGGTTTGGTCCTTTTATGGTCTAAGTCCTGGATCCAGCAAGGGGTGAGCAGCCAGCTTCTAATCCCAGCCATCTTCCATGGCCGGCCTGTCAGCTGGGGGCATTCAGCTTTCTCAAGTCTCCTTGAGTGCTGGCAAGAGCTGTTTGGAACAAGATGGGATTTTGTTCCTTCCAGTAATTGTTCTTCAATGTGTTTGAGGCTGATTTAAAACACAAAGGAAGGATGGTGCCACAGTGCAATAAAGACTGGGCTGAGCGCTGGTCTCTGCTGTGCCCTTTAGCTCCTCTCACGGATAACGGTCCTTGCGCCACGGTTCTCTGCAAGATCCGCACTCTTGAGGCCGGGAAGGAGGGCTGTGGGCTGCCCTCACACACACAGCTGCATGGCACATGCTGGGAAAAGCCAGCAGCCTGCTCCAAAGCCCAGCACGAGGGGCAATCTGTGCTTTTCATCCCAGGATCTTGTCAGGCTGAGAAGCAACTCTTCTGGTTTCTCACCAAGGTTAACAATGGTGTTGAGGCTGCCAGGGAGCACAAGAGCTCAGTAATTCTCCAGGCACTCTCTTCCCTCTAGATTTGTTTCAAGAGTCTGCAGAAGGAACAGACACATTTTTAACTCATTTTCCAAGTTGCCAGCTAAGTTAAGTGGGTGAAAAGCTTGCTCAGAGCCAGCAGAATACTGCAAGGCCTGCAGAGATGCTTGATTTTGCCTTGGTACCCTTCATTTTCCCCCATACCCTCCATTTTACCCCTTACCTTTGATAACATTGGACAATAGACCTGAAAACAGGACGATCCTGAGGGCTGACAGCAGAGCCCTTGGACAAGGAACTTGCACCAAGATCAGGGACACAGACAGCAAACTGCAGAGCTTCAGGAGATCTCCATCACCTGGAGAGACTGGCCATGCCTAGGGAAGGACTGTGAAAAGGGTTTTTCCCTGGTTATGTGAGAGAGAGCAGGAGAAGAGAGCAGGGAGAGAAGACTGGCAGATGGCCCGAGCTCTGTGAAGGTCATGAACCTCACACTGTCAGAGTGGTGGCTGGGGAAGCAGGCCCTTCCCGTTGTTTTGTGAGGAAAGTCCCGTGGAAAGCTCAAAGCATCTTGGGACCTTCCAAACCCAGGTGTATGCCCTCCTATGCTGTGGTTGTCACACAGTCACTCAGAGAAATCTGGTTTAATGCTTGGTTAGGTGCTGTCACTCATTCATCATTGATGTGTAGACATGAATCTTCGTCTGGATTCCTCATCTAAAGGGCAGTGCAATACTTGAATATTTGTCAGTGATGGATGCGCAAGTTTCCCTGCTGTCATCACCACATCCAGGGGGGTGCATTTTGCAGTAGTTCCCAGAAAAGCCACTTAATCCCTTTTTGCAGCAGAGCTGCAGCAAAGAAGAGGTCCTTGGTTGGGAGTTAGGGGCTGAGTTCCTGCAGTTATGGGAATTTGACTCTCTAGTTACCTCGTGAAATTGGAGGGTTCAAGCGCTCTGAAAGGTAGAACTTGGCATCATAGGCCACCTGAACTCTTAAGCCAGTGAAAGGGGAGCATCCAGGACCTTACATGTAGTTGTGGTATGAATCCAAATGCTAACTAAATCAGAGGGCAACTGTGGGCTGAGTAACTGGGTCATAGCTGTCAGAGTAGATGGAACTTTATGGGCATTGTGTCTGTTTATTGCATTTCTCATATGCAGAATGCTCAGTTACACAACTGCAGAGCTTGCTGAGCGTGCCCTTTCCGTGAACTAGCCTGCCTGGGAATTTGTGAGTGATGACGCTGATTGCTCCTAGGAATCTTTGCTGAAGTTGCTAGGTTCTGGCCTCTTTATATAGCATTAGTGACGGGAGCCTACTCCAAGGCTGAATCTGCACTACAAGTTTTTCTTCCCCTTGTTATTGAGTCTGTGCAGACTTCAAGACTCCAGTGCAGCCTTGACGTGGCCTCCCGCACCTGGCACCACAAGTCCTTGCACCCTTCCTTGTTCCTGGCGAAGTTCAGTGGTCCAGGAGGTAAAGGACTTGCCGCCTTCTTTCCACCCACTTCTGCAACACTTTTCACTTCATTGTTGTTACATTCTTTTTTGTCTGTTGATTAATCATTCTGGTATTGTTGTCTTGGTTTGGGTTTAATTTCCCTTTCTATGTTTCCAGTGATTATTCAGAGCCAGAGGAGCTCCCACACTGTGTCTGGAGGGAGGGTATTCCCAGAATACTGTTCACATTGGGTGAAATTCTGTCTCCATGGTGGCAAAGCTCCTGCCTTCAGTGGGGCCAGATTTTGATTTCTGGAACTCAGCCAGCACTCTTCTTATTTCTGTGTGTATGCTTAGCAGACATCTCCCCTTCTCTCCCTCCCATTTGCTCCCCATGCTCCTGATATCTGTGGGGCCCTTGGAAATGTAGTGTACTATGAACATCTGGATGGGACTAATCCCATGGGTTTCTTGCTAAACCAAGCATCTCCTGTTAAGTAGCACTGAGCATTTGAAAATGGACCAGCAGTTTCTCTCAGCTGCCTTTAACCAAGATCCAAGCCTTCATCAAGTCCCTTGGGCGTGTCCACAGCCCAGAGTCTGTTTGGTGTTTAGTCTTAGTGACTGTTTGCTCCCTGTGGTGGGATTTTGTGTAGGATCCTGGGATAGCATCTTATAATATATTTCTGTATCCGGTTGCTGAAAAGGTATTGATGGAAAAAGTGGAAAACTGGAGTTTGGAAGAAAAAAAAAAAAGGGAGAGTGAAGGGGGGAAGAAAATATGTGAAATAGATGAGTTCATCTCAGCTGAGTTTACTGCTCTGACTTTTCAGCTCTCCAGAGTGTATGAAAGAAGACAACCTAAGGAACTTTTTCCACAATAATGCATCATAGCAATCTGTGTTGCCCAATTTTTAGTAGTGAGTTGTGCAAAATGCTAACATTTTTGGTAAATCTGAGGTTTGCAGGTGGAATTTCCTGATCTACATACGATAGCAATGTGAGCTGGACTTGGCTAAGATCTGAACTTTAAGGAGCTCTGAGCTACACCAGCTTTGAAGGGTGGATTTGGGATTTGAGGGGGGCATTACAACATTCTTTGGGTCAGGCTCAGCTGGGATTGAATGATATGGCAAAAAAAGGTAGTTTTCTGGGAAAGGAGCATCTAGATATTCTAAAGGTATGGTGACACTGGCAGGTGAAAAGTAGTTATTAATTTTTTATTCTTTTACTGCATTCATGGTCATTTATCTCCCTCAAGCATTTACTATTTTCTGCAGTAAAAGATGTGCACTGTCTTTGCCCTCTCTTCATAAATACTTCCAGTTTTTCAATTTAGACAAGCTTTTCTATTCCACTCAGTGGGATGTCTCATCCCACTGCATAAGGCCTCAGAAATCCCACCAGCACTATCTCTGTAGCTGGAGGAAGAGCCATAAATAATTCTACTGCACACATGGGCAGGACTTTTAGTGGGAAAAACCACAAACTTTCCCCCAAGGTGTCATATCACCTGCAAAGTCCACAGTGTGAACAGTCTAAAGAACACCAGCAGTTCCTTGTCTGCCTCTCATTTTGTTCTTTCCATAAAACCCTGCCAACGTACAGCTCATCGTGACTGTTAGGACCCTTTCAAATCTCTCTGAGAGCTCTTCATTAAATCTATTAATATAACTTTTTGAGCAATTATTTTGATCTGTGTGTGTCTAAAATGTCTTTGTGAAGAACAGTCATCCTTTGGAAGTGGATGAAAGTGCATGATAAGATTCAGATCCACTGTTGTCTTGTAACCACTTGACTGTTCCTCCTTGCTATTAATAGCGGGGGGATTTAGGCGGAATGTAAAGGGGGAGGAAAAAAAGGTGGAAAAACTCCCTAGATACTCGTTAATACAGAAAGTTATTAACACTTGCATTAGCAAGTCCTAGCACTGTCCCAGAGAGAGAATGCTGATGGGACCTATTTAAAGGCTGAGCAGATTGGATCCCATGTGCCTGGCGTGTGATGTAAGTCCTGGTGGCTCTATTAAAATCTTGTGCGGATGTTGCGCACATGACAACGATAGCTGTCATGGGCTGAAACTTCCAATGAGCTGAGCTCCTAGATTTGTTTTGGGACTAAGACTGGCAATGCCAACATAGCATTGGTGGTTTGAAAGAGTCACCAAGTGAAACGTAGCTGGCACTAAAAATGTGCTCTGGATTACTGCATACACCTACGAGACTCCTGCCAGGCTCTGAATGGTCAGGGAAGCTTTTCCGTTATAAAAATTCCTTTCCATATGTTGAGATGTGAGATAAAAAATGCTTCTGCACAGCAAATTGCAAAAAGGAATGTACAAACTGCTGTGAATCAAGGAGGAAATTTAAATTCTAATTAGTTTGTTTGTTTTCTGTTTCCCATCTTCTGTGTCCATTGACACTGTGTACAGAGCAAGGATGAAGCCATCAGATCACGAATGTCCCTTGTCCCCACTGAGCTGTGATATGGCTCAGTGGGAGAGCACAGTAAGCACACACAGCAGTCTGGCCTGACCTAGGGTGCCAAAAAGGCTGCAGATGCCGGGAAAGTTTCTTAATAATTGAGTCCAGGAAGAGATTCAGAGGAAAGTGCTCACCTTCAGTAGTGGAAGCTCCATTTATAAGTCTGTCTGTACATCTGTGACCATCCCTAGCTTGCCTCTCTGTGTCCCGGATTACATTCCTGCCTCCATGTTGCTTTTGTGTTGTGCAGCTGCCTTGGGAGCCCAGTCCAGAAGCCAAGCAGTTTCTTTCTGGTGGTTTTGTTTCATTTGGATCCGTTCCCTGATCCAGAGGTTGTTGTGCCAGTACAATAGGAGGAAAGAAATGTGGAGCACGAGAGAGGAGAGGGACATAGAAGCCAGCTTTCACAGCACTATTCCCAAAAGCAAGCACACTATCTCCAGCACAACTGGACCTACACAGCTGTCTGTTTTGCTCAGAAATCAGAATAAACAACTGGGCAAGGGAAGGATGCAAGTTCAAATCTCATTTGAATACTCATATCTGAGTATATAAGCATTTTATTAACGTTCAGTGAATGCAGGAGACATAAGGGATTTAGTGTCTCTGACTGTGAAACTAAGGAAGGAAAAGTGCCCCTGGAAATAAAAACTGTGGGTGTTTGGTTTGCTTGGGCAGGTTTTCGTAGCAGGGAAGCTCCCAGGGGTGGCTTCTGTGAGAAGCTGCGAGAAGCTTCCCCTGTGTCCAGTGGATCCAGTGGCAGCCAGCTCCAGGATGCTGGAGCTGCCTGTTCCTCAAGGACAGCACCCTGTGGAAGGGACCCATGGTGGAGCAGCTGGTGAAGAACTGTGCCTGTGGAAAGGGCTCACACAGAAGTTTGGAGGCCTGTTTCCCATTGGAGCGGCCCCATGTTGGAGCAGGGGAAGAGTGTGAGGAGTCCTCCCCCTGACAAGGAAGGAGCTACAGAGGAAACGTGATAAACTGACCACAACCCCCTATGCTGCTAGGGGGAAAATGGGAGAGAATTTGGGAGCAAAGTTAAGCCCAGGAAGGGTGGAGGGAAAGTGTTCTTAACATTTATTTCTCCTTACCCTACTTTGATTTGACTGGTAATAAATGAAATTAATTATTTTTGGCCCAAGTCAAGTCCCTTTTGCACCTGGTGGTAATTGGTGAGTGACCTCTCCCTGTCCTTAGCTCAACCCACTTGCCTTTTGTTCTGTTCTCTCTGTCCTGCCCAGTGAGGAGGAGAGGGACAGAGTGACTTTGGTGGGCTCCTGGTGTCCGGTCATGGTCCAGCCACCACACTGTGTTGGCGCAGAAGTGTGTCCTTAGATGTGGCATTCCTGATTTCTCTGAGTATGTATTGCATGTGTGCAGGGCAAAAGGAGCCCTGAGTGACAACATAGCTTGTGTCTTTCTCTATATTCCACTGTCTTAAGCTGACAGTTGGATAAAACACTGAACAATAAGGCTTTTAAAGCAAAAGCGACTCTGTAAAGTAAAATTCAAATCTGAACTGCAGAGAGACCAGATTACTTCATACCAGCTGATCTCTTTGAATTATACTTGACGACAAAAGCCTTGCCTTGCAAGAGGTGTTCAGTATCTTTACAACTGACTTGATTATTTAGGACTCGTCCTCACATCTGTATTGTCTCTGGAGTTTTTATTCTCATCAGTTTTTATGCAAAAGCCTTCACTGAAATCATCAGAAAGTGCTGTTTAACATACAATGTGCTTCTGTGATTCTGAATCTTTTTCTTACCAATTCAGGAACAAAACCAAATGGGAGGCGCAAGGATCCAGCTTGGATCAGCAGCTGAAAATAAGAATTAAGAAGCACAGCAGAGCAGTGGTTCTGTAGTAAGGCAGGCAAAGGGCGAGGATTCCAGGGTCAGTGTCTCTGGTTGCTGCTGTCATTTCAGAAAGGCAAGGCAAAAGTGGTGCTCACCCGTGCTGTGCAGAGACCCCTAGCAGGGTCAGGCTCTGCTGAATCAGTCAGTCCGTACACAGAGAGTAGCAGATGGACCCACTTCCAGAAACCTCACACGGAAGAGCAGATCACAGCAAGCAAACAGATCTTGTAAATTGAATGGGAAAAGGAAGACAATGAAAAGGCAGCGGTGCCTCTGTGAGAGTAACAAGAGGCGGAGGTGCAGGAGGCACTCAGAAAGTAGTGGCATTTCTGCAGCAGTCACTCTTGATTCTGCGTGCATGTATTTTGTTCTGGCTGCATTGCTTCATAATGAGTGTGTGCTTGCCTTAGTGAAGGTGACTCAAATGAAGGAAGTCAGGCAGGAGCTCTGCTGATGAAATGTTTCCAGTCATTTTTCTCCTTATTCACCCAGGCTGTGAGCCTGTGAACGTACAAGAGAATTCATTTGCACAGGGAAGCTGTCTGGCTTCTCACAAGAATTTAAATGGTCGTGTGCATTCTTGCACTGGTGCTTCTTGTGTTGTAACCAGCAGTTCTGATTTCTCAAAAAACGTGAGAGAGTTGCATTTAGAAGAGATTAAGGGGAAGGGATGGGGGCAGTGTGCACAAAACTGTGTGGTGGGTTTTTGTACAGTAGGAAAACGGTCTTGCAGGAGATGTTTGGCCTGCGAGAAGCATCCAGAACTGCTCTGCTCTAAGTTTTTCCCAGACTCCTGTAAGGGCAACAGCTCAAACTTTCACATGCAGTCCCTAACACTCTATGATTTCAGCCTCAAAAATCAGTGGTATTTGCTCATAAAATACTAGTGAAGTCCTACTCATTCTTTCATCACTTACCTCCAACTCCTTCCGAAATTTGGGTGCTTCAGGGATCCTCTAGGGTTGCCACGGTAACCAGGTCACTTCGCCTAGAAGTGAGAGTTCTCACTAAATCCTTAATACCTGGACCTTCTGTTGTTCTGGATATGGGCAATTTTAAGTGAAGACAGTGTCTGGAGCTGATGCTTTGGGACTGATAGGCCAAATGGAGAAACTGGCTCAGGAGTGTTTATAGAAAATGGGAATGATAGAAGAGAAGGAGGTAACAGGTCAAGCCCAATATCCAAGGGGAAATATCCAACTTCTGGCACACGTGTTAGAGGATTTTCTCCTGCCTGAGAGCCTGGGGCGGGAGAGGTGAAAAGACCATTTGACTGCTCTTTTCATTGTAACTCATGTGAGCATATCTGAGGCATTCAGGGAGTAGGCAAGAACATATGCTCTGCTGTGTGGCAATAATTAAGCCTTTTATTAATACACACAGTGTGTAAAATGGTTTACCTGGAGATCTCTGTGAATTTTTGCTCTATTTGCCACTCTCTAGGTAGAATAGTGCTGCAAGACAATGAAAAAACATAACTCCTACAGGAAAAGCGCATAGAAAATATATAGAGTAAAGGTGCCACTGGCAAGTCAGAGTATGAAAAGCACTTAGCTGAAATAGCTTTATTAAATTTGTTAAATTGTAGCATCTCAGTGGGAGGAAAAAAAAATCACACAAATAGGGTTTAAAATCTGCCAGTTCCTTGCACAGGTAATTAAATAACTCAGTGTTTTCAGCTACTAAAGTTTCTTTGGGAGACGGCCTCCAAACGTGGTGTGTCACGCATGCATGAGAAACCTGACTGCAGATTTTGCCCCCAAGTGCAGGGGATATTGAATTCAGCTGAGGTGTTGCTAAACTTCATTACTTCTCTGTAATTGCATTTTGGAAAGGTAGTGGCACCAGCAAATCGTCTTTCTGCACATGAACAGCTGTCAGTCTGTAAGACCAAAATAATCTGAAAGAAGCAAATTTTAGAAAAATGACCCTCTGCCAACCTGCTCTGGGAGATGGAACATGCTCTCAGCTGTGGAGAAACCTGCAGCCTAAAAGTGCACTTCCGAGGAAACAGTTTTGGAGTAAAGCTTTGGCAGAAAAATTATGGTTTTAGTTGTTCACCCTCAAACGTGCGTTGTTGAACTGCTGTAACGGCTGCATATTCCACAGGGCAGAAACAATTACATTTGTTTACTGTAAGTAATTCCTTCTGTCTCTTTTTTTTTTCCCCTCTAAATTAATCCTTCCGGTTTTGCTTGATTGTGACTGAAAGATGCAAGTCTACCTCCCTTGTAAAAACTGAAAGTTTACTGTAGATTTATATTCAGCTTCTGAAAGCCCCTTGTCCAGACTAGATACAAAAGACAACAAAATTTTATTCTTTTGTTTTCTAGAGGCTCCTGAATTCTGATTGTTGTTCTGGAACTGCCTGGGGACTTTCTGGAAACTACTGCTTTTCAATGAGAGGAGTGGAAAGTGTAAAACTTGAATAAGAAAGGAATGGCCAAAGGAGTTAAAACCGAACTCAATGTCTAAGAGTTTTGACTCTACAGTAGTGTAGCCAAGGGAAACAATAATGACCAGTGCAAAGGCATTTACATTTTTTGAAGTTACATGGTTGGTTTCCAGGTTTTTAGAGTAGTTTTATTACTTTTATTTTTCTAGAGAGGTCTTGGTATATAGGGTAATAACTCTTTCTTCTGCCTCTCCGAGGAATGTGAATGCTCAGAACAAAAGAAGGTGGAACCAGGAGTATATATTAACTTTAAAAATTGAAACAGAGGCAAAAAGTTTTCATGCAGAGAAACAGTGTTTTAAAATTATTCTGTTCCAATTTGAGGTTCACATGTAGAGTGTTAGGGAGGTTTTGATGCTAGTGGTGGCGGCCAAGTGACCTAATGAACATATTTTCTAGTGAAATTCCAGATGCAATTTGTTGAAACTTAAATTCACCTTTCCCATCCACTGCTCTGAGAAGAAACTCTGAAAATGGTTGTCTTGGGTTTGGCCTTTCTCATGTTCCCATGAGCATTTCAGCAAGAGTCCCTGATAAAAGCTGTGGTTTGGAGGGGATTTTCTGATGCCAGTTGTTTTTCGGTTGAAACTAGATTGGGACTGGAGGCTTATTTAAAAGGAAATGCAAAGTGGCCCTAGATTTATATAGCCCAAAACCAATTCCTGTTGATGTCCCTGCAGGATTTCCTACCAGCCAGACCCAGGCCTCCAAGGGCACTTGGCAAGGGAGAAATTATCCTCAGATGCCCTTTAGGCCCTTCAGTGGCCTCTAGGTGAGATTGAGTTCCCCCTTCAGGGTTAGTTTTGCTGATTATCGTCCTGGTTGCCCCTCTCTGGGTTTTGTCACGCCCAGCATTTTGCAACCCAGTAAATGGAACTCACTTTTTTGTCGTGTCACTTGTGTGAACCACGAGCTAGGAAGCAAAAGGAGGTAGGTGAATGAGGAGGGAACACGTGTGCACTCGTGCTTCAGACTGGAGAGACAAAACTCTTGGTTTCAGATCTCAGGTCAAGAAAAACTGTGCATGTTCTTTTCCATAAGGGCTCGTTTTGGACAGAGAGGGAGACAGGAAGGAAGGAGACTCACATTAAATTAATTTAAACTCTTTAAATCAAAATTCTCAATTTGGTTTCAGTTGTTGTAAAGGCTGATTTTATTTTTTTTTTCTTCTTTACATAAAGCCATTTTCATAAATGTATTTTCAGACAAGATTTGAATGTAGCAGGCCTGGCCTGGCACATCAGATTTATTTTTAGTGAGGAAAAGAAAAATGTTGAACTGTTGTAGGATTGTCAAAGGAATGTTCCAATTAAAAGGAGATTGGCATCCACTGATTTAAATTCTCCAAAATGAACATAGGAGATAAACAGTTGACCTCTGCCTTTATGAGAGCTTTTCTTGGTTGTTGTCCTATACTCATGTGTTCTCTGTGAGTGTGCATTAATGTACACGAGCTTGTTACAATTTTATCTGGTGTCCTAGCCGTTCCACAAGACACAAGTAAGATTTTGGACATTTCTGTTCCAAACGAACAGTGGTTCTGTGCATGTCCAAGTCATATTTGAGTCCTCATTTCATGTGCTAGTGATGGGGTTTAAATGTGCTCATTTTTCTTTCCTGTGGAATGCTTCTGATTAGATAAAAAATATTGCTTAATCCTCTAAGTAAACTGTGGAAGCAACCTAAAGAAGATGCAAAGGGCATTAAAGAGGTTTACTTTTCCAAAAGTAAAGGTTTTGATATAATCTCTGAGTTTGGGGGTTTTTTTTATTATTTCTAAACTAATGAGAAGAGACATGTTTCTCATGAAAACAACTATACCTGGACTAATTAAACCGGGGTTTTTTGGTTAAGTTTTCAGGAAGTCCTGGTAGAGTTGTTTCTGCTGGAAACTATGGGCTTCTTCAGACTGGGGGAATCTGCTTTGCTTTTCCCACTAGCACTCAGTCACAGTTACATGAGATTTATAGGTTCCACCAGCTGACAGTGGCATCTCCTACCTGCCAATTCATAAATGTCAGCTGTATTTTGAGTCATTTTGTGCACCCTCTGCACAAGGCTGACCCACAGACCTAATGGCACACAGAGATCTTCCCAATACACAGACTATCCAAATAGTGAGAAGTTACAAACTTTTAGGTGTAAAAGTTCACTTTTTTGTCTTGGGGGTCTTGGTCGGATTCACTTCTCAGTCAGAGAACTGGCCACAGCTGTAGGTACATTACTGACAGTGAAGCTCTTGAGTAGGCTGCAGGGAAGATCAGAGCTGGGATAAAGCTGTTCAAAAGCTCTGCATAATTACACTGGAATATAAAATGTGTTGCAGGGTTTGAGGTTTAAGAGAAAGGAGAGTTAGCACCTGAACTCATCTGTCACTGTAGGGTGTTCAAAAAAAAAATTTAAAAATTAAACCTCTGTGGTTTGGTGTTGCATGAAGGGCTCTTTTGAAAACCGTGTATATTGTGGCTTTGAGCTGCCACCCGTCTGTGGCTCTGCACTGGCACAGAGATGAATGAAATAGCTGGGGAGCTGGTGCAGTGAATGATGCTAATTGCTAGCAAATCTGAAAGGGACTGTGTCGTGCTGCCGTTGCAATTGTGGAGAGGAGACTCAACTACCCAGGACATCACTTCCTGAGCGGGTCTCCTACAGCTTCCACTCCAAGTACAGAGTGATACTTGTCCACCCTTTTTCCTGCTGTTGTTTTAAAACATCATCACTTAAGACCCCAGAGAAGATGAAAAGTCAGAGAATAGTGAAGGATTCGAGGTTAATTATTTTTAAATGAGACATTTCTTTATAGCTCCAGAAGTTGGTAGTAACTCATCTTCGGTGTTTGTCAGTGGTCAGTGAAGGTCAGAGCTGTCGTTTCTGTGTGTGTATGAGAGAGGATCAGATACAAGTACCTCCCAAGAGTGTATCTGAACAGGGGACACTAGAAATTAAGTGTGCGCTGTTTTCAATTAGGATTAAAACTTCCTTCTGTAAGAATTCTGTGAAACTGGGGGTTAAAGAAAGCTTCCTTGCAGAATTTTTAGTTTAGGGGCTTCAAAAGAGGAAGTGTATGGATACTGTAAGAAGCCCATGGGGAGGAGATTTAAATTAGCAGAATATGTTACTTTGAAAGCACCTACAATTTATTTTTAAAAACTGCTGCAATTCTAATGAAATTAAGGGGGGACACGTCAGCTTGTTACATTATTTTGCTTCATTACTAACAGATATGTAAACAGCAGGAATGGTTTCTTCTGTATGGAAAACTGGCTGTTCTTATTTGATTTATCCTTCTCTAATCTGTTTACCTGTGTGACCATCTTGGAAGAGAAGAAATAGTAAAGCTATAGGGTATGGCTGTAGTGATCTGTTCGGGTTCTTACTTTGTTTTGGTGTATGCTTCAGCAGTATTGTACTATTGCTCATGCCACACCGTCAAGGAAGACTACATCTACAACCTGGTGGAGTCTGGGGGACTGAAAAGCATGTTCTTTGCTTTTAAACTGGGATTTTTTTTTAGAGAGTCGCTGAGAAATTGCTGAGGCTCTGATTCTAGGGGTTTTTTTCTGTTGGTACGAATTGGTCTACAGCTGAATTGCATTTAACTCAATCTCTATCTCTTGAGTTACAGTAAGTAGATAAGCCATGTCCCATGACAAAATATATAACTAAGCTGTCCAAATCAAATCAGGTTAGACAGTTCTGTAAAGTTGGAGAACATCTTTTCTCTGAGTTGTTGTGCCATTTCTGTCAAGTAGTCTCCACTTCTGTGGACTTGCAAGAACTGATCTTTAGCCTAAGCGGTGTACTTTGGTCCAGTGTCTCCCAGGTTTTTGGGGACATGTACCTGGCAGTCCTGTGAACATGTGGCAGGAGGCTAGGAATGGTCAAATTCTGCAAGTCCACATGTGTGAGCTGGTGGGAGGGGCACTGATTTCACTGTGAGGTGTCAGAGGGTGAAAAAAAAAAAAAGTGTGACGTACAATGTTATGGTCTCTGCACATTCCTGTTGTTTGTGGGCAGCCCTTGGGTGGCATGGAGGATGCTGAAGGGTGTGTGGATGGATGACCACGGAATGCTGTCCAAATCTGCCCTGACTGGTCAGGCACAGTGGTCCCACAGCCGTGCCCTGCTCCAGGCACTGGAGCTGATGCTGCAATGGAGTCAAGCCCATTCTCAGGCCTGTTGTTTCCTTATACTGAGCAAAAAGGAAGACTGTTCTTCTCTTAAAGAAAAAGTTAAATTTCAAAGCTGGTAACTGTTAAAAGTTGTATTTTGCTGGTGACAGCAGTAAAAATTACTTATCCAGCATGCAGGTTCCTCCACCGCCTCTGTAGGGTTTTTCTCTTTTGGCTTCACGACTGTATTTATTATACATTATTATGTACTATTAAAAACACTGTGTATCTTTTTTTACTAATGAGAAGACATTCCTGGGTGAAATTTTTATTGTGGACATTTCTAATGGAATTGAATTTCAGCCAAGGATTGCTGTCCCCAACATGCATGATGAGGAAGGGCTTCCTACCAGCATGCACAGAATTAAAGCCCGCAAAGTTCTGGGCTGACAACTTGCCCCTTTATCCTGGAAATGCTCTGGGCATCTCAGGTGGAGCCCAGTGTTAGCAGCATTGGATAGGAAGGCATGATCATGTATGAGAGAGGGGGAGTGAAGATGTACACACACTTGATTCAAGTAATTCCACCACTGCTGAGCTCTTCAGCAACCTCCCTTTGCATTTGCTCATTAAATCCTTCAATTTATGCACAGGTATTTTTGTGACGCCTTTGCTCGAGGATGTTTGGTGTCACTGCTCTTGAGAGTTCAGTACCTGATTCCTCAGAACTGTGCTTTGCTGGTGACCTGGGGCTCTTGAGAGCTCGTGCAGTAAGAAGGTGTTTAAAGAGACAGACTGGGAAATCATGCACATGCTGCCATGACAGACAGGCAGACTTCGGTGAGTTTTTCCAACCCCTTCATTCAAAATGAACAGGAGTTGTCTCTGAGGCAAGCTGTTGTTCTCTGTTAGAGCTGTGTGCATACTTGCAATTGAGGAGGCAGTTCATAGTGATTAGGCAGAAGTACGGGGGGGGTTTTGTTTGTCACAGCAGTCTTTACATTTTGCATCAAGTTCTCAGAATTAATTGCCCCTTTGTGGATTTTCACTGTGTAGTAGCCACCTTGTACGTGACCTGAAGCAGGAATGAGAAGTTTCTAACATCCTATAAAAAGCTGCAGGTCCACTTCTATATCCTGGTCTCATTGTATGCCCATGGTAGGTTGCTCTTCCAAGTACCAAACGCCTTCTTGAATTTCCGTGCAATCCTGAGGAGGAGCAATCTCAGCTGGCTTTGTGCAGCTGCTTTCTGCCATGGAGTCTCCCAGGGAGAGGTCACAGCTCCACAGCGTGATCAGACCAGAGAAAAAGGTGTTGGAAACCACTGCCTCACATTGAGTCTTCTGGTTTAATATTGTATCCAGCTTGGGAGCATTGTGATACCTCTGCAGCATGATTTATTTCTCTGAGGGATTTGTGTGGTGTTGGCCAGTTCATCCCTAAATTACCCCTTCAAAGGATGTTCTTCCTGATGTTCCTTAGGAACACAAGAACTGATATTTCTCTCACCCTTACACTCTTGCTCATTCAATCCATTATCTGAGTGAGGCTGTAATTTCCTGCTCCTTTCAGGCTTGCTGGAAGCAGAGCACACTGCTGACACAGGTTTTTAAAATATAGATAAGAAAGTTCAGCCACAATAATAGCAGTTCCCAGGATAGCCCATGGAAGCTGAGATGCATGGAATTAAATTGTGGGATTATACTTCTTGGATGTAAAAGTCTCTTTATTCTGCCAGCCTGCCAATAGTCCATGTGTTGTACAACACGTGCTAGTACACACAGCATTTAGCTCTGCTTTTGTCTCACACCTGCTGTCCCTTCAGAGTCTTGAATGGCTGGCAGGATGACCAAAGGTGTTTGTTCACTGCTGAAAGGGTCTTTGTCTCTCCACGCCTCACCTTGGCTACTGGGATAATCCTTGCAATATCCCTTACACACCATTAACATGACAAAGCATGATTTTTCTGTAACTTTATCACTTCACGGTCATTGTTCTGCAATAACACCAATGAGCCCTGGTCATTCAGCAGCTGCTAAGAAAACCAAGTAAAAAGTAGCGTCCATACCACAGCTGATGTTTTAGGTGTATAGCAGCGTGGTTACTGCAGGGACAGCTTGCAGGTGTTGAATGCAATAGTATATTACCAAAGGTAGGTAAGGTACTTGAGAATCAAAACTGTCATGTACTTGCAGCCCTGTGCTTCAGTGTCTTTTAATCTTTTCCCTTCTTGTGGGAGATGTCATTTTGTGATTTTCAATCAAGTACGTGAATAATTTTGCATGTTCTACATAATAATAATTTGTACCGGTCGGTACGTTGATTGAGCTGTCTCCACATTTATTTGTGAAACATCCTGTGGGATCAGAAGAACACGCTGCCCTGACCAAGGATTTAGTATATTCTCATTAAAGATAGATATACATACATACCCAATGAAAAAAAGTTCTACTTTTCCAGCCAGTTGGGCCCAACTGCTTCCATACAATAACATCCGGTATGTGTTCTTCCCTTTTTTCGTTCAGCTTTCTGCCAATGTGTTTGCTGTCTGCTCCCCGTGTTATATATCCTTATTCGGACAGGCATTTTTTTTTCTTTCTTTTGGAGAAAGCATTTGGGTGTTGATACTTTCTGTGCTCTCTCTGGAAATAGTTTGTTGGTCTTGCCAAAGCACAAAATGCCTTCTCAGTTAATTGGTGTTATAGTTTATTGCTTAAGTACAACATGCTCCAAATTTAGGCTTCAGATGGTTAGTTATGTTACTAATAAATTCTCCATTTTGATGCTTGACTTGAGATACTGGGGTGTGATTTCCAGATGATGATGATGATGATGATGATGATGTTAGCCCTTCATACTACAGGATGTTTGAAGACAAGGAACCATGTCTTTGGCTGTTTCCCGTTAAGAGATGCTGTATGTTCTCCCAAACCACATATCCTAGAAAAAGGATTAAGGGAAGCAATTTTGTTGCCCTTTTATTCAGTAATAAGAAAAAAACCCCTAAGTTTACTTTGGGAGAGTCTCTTGTGTTTTATGTCACATGCAGACCCATCTATCATACCTCTCAACCTCTTAGGGGTTTGGTGCAGGTAAACACATTTCTGAAGTGTCACCTTGAATTAATCTTGCCAGGTCATGGCATGTGGTTCTTTTGCTGTGTGCTGGTGTCTGAGTATTCTTTGCAAATTGTTTCAGACGTCATCCGCTTGACCTCCTGGAAGAAGCCCCGTTGCCATTAGTACATTCACAGAGCTCTGGCTCGTTATTTACGGAAAAGACTCTAACCTTTCCTTCCAAAAGCAGTTACCATGCTCAAGTACTTGTTCTCCTTGCTGCTCAGATAAATCTCCCTCTGATGCTAGGGAACAGCAATAAAGCATTTCCCCAGTGTTCTGTTCTCAGTTGTAGCCAGCCAAACTTCTTCATCCATTTTATTAGCCTCTGTGTACAAAAGGACTGCATTAGTAACAGGGATTTTTATAACCCTTTCTTCTCAAGCATATTCCCACTGCTTCTTTTGCATTAGAGATTTGATAGGCTTTTTTTTTTTTCCCCATGTATTCTATTTTATGTTATGTTAGTGCAGTTATGGCCCGTTCTAAAATGTTACAATTCTCAAGATGATATGGAAGGAATTTTAGACTTAGTTGTAAAATAATCCAAGGAGAAGTATGGGATGATTAATTTGAGAGTAATTTTAACAATCAGTAATGTTTTTAAAAGAAGAGGTCTTAGTGGTAAAATAAATTTGATTGGTATTGTTGTGAAAGGAGTTGCCATTTGGGGTAATAATTTCATAAGATGCTCTTCCTCTTAGACTATAAACAGCAAAGTGATGTGGTGGCAAAGCTGCAGTGGGAGGTAACAATAAACTCTGTATTGGTGAAGTGCATTCTTAGGCAGGCAAAGAAAGATAGAGGACTCTAGATATGTCTCTTTCTCTCTCATAAATCAAACGTGATGAATTGTGTCCTGGTTGTTCTGATACTGGAAATAAAATCTGAATAGCATTGCTTGCATTGGCATTTCTCTGTGCCTTCAAGCTGAGCAGAATGTGCTTTGATAAAGATCTTATACCAATGCCTCTAATGACCCTGGATATATTTTCTGATCAGGTCCTCAAAGCTGTAGGAGATGGTCACATTTCTGTAGGAGATGGTTTCTTCTGAAGCAAAATCCCTCTAGACACATCTGAATGTTTTCTTAGAAGAAATGAGCCCCAGACTGGAATAAGGTTCATGGTAATGCATGCACTTTAGATATTTGTGTAGATCTGGGAGCATAGCTGACACCAGGGATTTCATGACTTTGTTTAAATCTGTCTTCACAAACTGAAGAGTTCTGAAATAAGGTGTATTTCACTGTAGTGAGGATGTGAAAGGAGTGGTAATACTTCTCTGTTTATTCACAAATGGGTGTAATAGCAGAGAACTACCCAAAGGAGAAGGGGAAAAGTGCCACCTTACACAAACCTTACAGATATTCAATGCCAAGAGTTTTTGTTATCAACATTTCAGTGAGGTCTCATTTTTCTGCTGATTTCCTGGATGCAAATTGCTTGTGGACCTTTTAGCTCAGTCATGGGCTTGTACAGCTTCTCCAGCTCTGTGAGCTTGGGGGAAATCTCAGCCTCTGAGGCAAGCCAGAGCAATTTTAGGAGAGCTCTGTGGCACTGTGTGTATCCTAGGGACATCAGAGGACACAATGGAATGTGGCCTCCTTGGAAGGAGCACTGTGGTGAGCAGGAGTGAGGCCTCCATGAGTGCAAAGTCCCCCAGGGTTTCATCAGCTTGCTTCTCATCTTCGAGTGGGTCATTGCAAGGATATCTCAGCTGGTGCCCATGCCTGTGTGCTTGGCAGAGGAATGGGTTTGTAAATGCATTTTTCACTCAGTGTTTAGTGCTTAGCTCCCTCACAAGCCTCTTGCAAACAGTATCAAATTCTTAGAAACCCAGCGTCTGACCTCTTTCTTTTGGAATATTTATTAGTGTACCGCAGCTACAGACTTACACCTAGGGTTAGGAGCGGCAGCAGCAGGAGATAACTATTACTGGTGTGCAGTCTTACTGTTTTTAAAGCGCGAGAGTAATTAGCTATTTTCATCCTTGTTTGATTGCAGTAATATTGGCATATAAACCTCACTTGATATACTTTTCAAGAAGCAAGGGCTGTACCACTTTCGTGTAGGCCACCTCCAAATCCACGTGGTGATATTCTTCCTGCACTAGCATAATTGAATTTAAAATAATATCGGCTAGAGAAGGAGTTTGGTTAATTTCACCTCTGAAACAAATGTGTGTCAGGAAATACAAGTGAGTGGAAAAAGTCTGTCTGGGCAGGCAGCATGCGGTGGTGTATTGCGTTTCACTGACATGAGAGGAATGTGGCAGGGAGGTCTACAGTTCCCTGCTGCAGGCTCTAACACTCTGGCTGGAAAGCAGCTTGGGATGTGCCTTTTGCTTCATTAAGCAAAAGGCTTTCTGCCTGTGGCATGGACTGCTGTAAAACACAGTGGAAGTATTATAGTGTGTGTGGTTAGACAGGGTTGCCAGTCTCGAGCATCTAAAATCACAAGTCAGCTATTCCAACATAAAGTCTGTCTAGAAATTAGAGATTTAATTTTTAAAACTCTTTGTTTGCTTTTTGCTTCTTAAGCTTCATTTATTTTTTAAGTGAAAGCTGAGATCTTCTCTGAAAGTTGAGATCCTCACCTGACTTCAGGGCTTTAAGGAAAACAGCAAATTACAAAAATCTTGCAAAAGGGTCATAAAGGTTGTTAGCAGTGAGTCAGGCATCTTCTGTAGAAGCTGTGTGATTGTATAAGCTTTGTCATTGTAAATAGGATCTAAAAGGCAAGGATGCAAAACGCAGGCTGATCTCCTGGCACTTGCAGTGTGGTTGAGGTTTGCTTACCTTTAACAAACAGCAGTGACTGTGCTGGCTTGTGTTACTGAGCAGCCAGCCAAAGAAAAACCAACAGAGCAAACCAGCACAGCCTGGCAAGCCCATGCTGTGCAGGGGAGCCGCGGTGAGGCAGTTTGCAGAGCTTGCAGCCAGAGTGACCTACAGCTGATCCATGTCAAGTGTAACTTCTGCAGCCTCCCAGAGTTTCATCCTCCGTGTGCTGGGGTCAGTATAGGACTCCTGTTCACAAGAGCCAGCAGGTGGGGCTGAGGGATGCATTAATTTCCTCATGTTGTCTGCATCTTCCCAAGAGATGCCAGTGCTGACGCCTTCCCTGGAAGGAAGGATGGTGATGTCCAAGTTGTTCTCCCCAGTCTGCTGAAGCTGTAGCTTTAGGATTTTGAACGGCTGCAGTGGTAGCAAGCAAGGAAGGTGGAGTGCTCCTGTTTCTAGGCACTATCACAGTGCTGGAAAAGCAATGCCAGAGGCATAGGCGTGGGTGTTTTTAGGATCTTTCCTTTGTTCCTTGTTCCTGCCGACCTGCACTTCAGTTCCACAGAAGACAAACTACAAAGCCCCCACTTTGCAAAGACTAAGATCCAAGGATTTGAATAATTGTATAGGATTTGTAATGTAAAACTCGGGTCTGCTGGTTTGGAAAGCGGGGGGTGCTGTACCTCCATCACACGTTAGGTAGGTGAGCTGCAAATCTGGTTCTGTTCTGTCTGCCTGTCTTGAACTCAGTTGAGATATTTTTTTCTACTGTGCAACTCTGGAAGAAACAACAATTCTTGAAATAACATTTCAGCACTATTAAACACGACTTGTTTGATGCTCTGACGTTTGGTGTTGGCAGCTCTGCCTGCCTCTGCATCATGCATGTGGCTGTCACCATTCAGCCAGTCCTTGCCTCCTGCACAGCTAGTTCAGACAGAAAACACCTTGGCTCCCAAGAGGGCTCCAAGTGGCTGTTCAACATGGCTAAGCCTCAAGAACTCCGTCTTGCAAATATAAACTTGCTCTTAAGCATAATTTTCGTTGTTTTTAAAAATCCTGTTAATTATAGAGAAATGATAAATAATCCAGTGGTCTGAAACCACATTATCCTGGCTCAGTGAGCTGTTGATGCTTTAGGTGTTGGAGCTGTATGAGATGCCGTGATGTACTCTAGGACCTAGCAGTTCACCTAAAGGTTCAATGTCACTGAAGCCCACTGAAGTCTGCAGGATGTATCATTCAGCTTGTAAATACCTCCTCCACCTCCAGTGGAAACATTTATAGTCAGAAGCAATGCCTTGAAATGTTTACTACTGTCCTATTGAAAGGGCAAAAAAAAAAAGATAGAGATGTAAAAATGTTGTGTGCATTAATTATTTATCTTGCAATCAAGAAAGTATAAAAATAATCCAGGGTGAAAACTGGGAAGAATTGTAAAGGAAGACACTGACTTTTTCAGTTTGAATAATGCAGACCCCATTCAAGCTTTCTCCGCAGAACATGAGATCCAATCCCAGCACAAGTAAACACACATGGGGGTTTTTTTCTATAAAAGATTTAAAAATCGTGCAGCTCTTGAGAGGTGACTAATTGTGCTCACTTAGCTTCAAGTGAATAATTAAACTGTAAGGAGTTATTATTTTCCTGGTTCCTCTGTAATGTTTCTTACTTACTAATTCTTGGATATTCAACTTTTAGACTTTTTAGCATCAATCAGGCTCTGCTCTATTGTGTGAAAAATGAAATATGTAAAGAAAAAACTGACACAGATTTAAATACATTGTATTGTTACAGTATAAATACCATCATTGTGATTAAACCACTTGGAAATATGAACCATCAAATTTTTCTCTCAGGGACTCAGCCACCTATGAGGGTTTTGTGCCTTTGAAAATCTCCCTAGCGTGCTTTGTTTCTCCTGATTGTTCTTGGAGGAAAATTAGCTTTTAGTCCTTTAAAATCTGTCGGCTTTATTTGCTGCTAAATATACACATGGTAAGTGCTGTGGGATCAAAACAAAAACAAGCTGCTCTTCCTACGCTTGTAGTTTTGATGTGATTTGCAATTTGGCGGAAGTCAATAACACAGCTCTCAGTCTATTTGGGGTCATGGTGCATTAAGATCCTTTGGCCTGGATCAAGAACATGCAAGGTATCTTCAAATCAGAGGAAAGAGTGAATATAAAAGAGACTGGAAAAGGATGAGAGAAGGCACTTGAGAAGGCAGGGAGCCTGGTCCAAAGTCCTGGGGCAGAACTAACAATGCCCGTGCTGCTACTTCCAGACATTAAAAGTGTACCCTCTCTAAAATGTCCTCTAACAGAGATTCTGTCACCTAATGAGGGTTTGGGCAGATTTTTTCTTGTTAGGAATGTTTTCCTGATGACTGTGTTGCTCCTCCAGGTGCTTGTGGCTTTGTCCTTAATTTGCCATCTTTGTGGGAAGAGTAGGATGATGCCACGTTGAAGAAGTGAAAGGGGACAGGGAGGGAAATTCTCAGGTGGTGGGAGGGAGGTCATGAAGAACCTGGATGGAAAGCCCTGGGAGGGTTAAGAGAAGAAAGTCTTACCCATCCAGGCTCCTTTTCATCATGTTTTTCACTATGATGGCTTGAATTTCGTGATATTTTTGAAGTGTTTTAGACAGATACTGAATAAGGGCAAGGTTTGGAATGTAATCACAACCTCAGTGGCGGAGAGACCTCTGAGTTCCACCCACAGAACTGAAAATTAGTAATATGTTAACAGAAAGGCATGACCTTTTCCTGTCTTTTCTACCCTCACAGATGAACAGGAGCCAGCAGTCAGCAGTGATTCAGATATTTCATTGATTATGGCAATGGAGGTTGGACTGTCCGATGTGGAGCTTTCCACTGATCAAGACTGCGAAGAGGTGAAATCTTGAAAAACAAACAGAGATCCAACACACTAAACTGCAGGGGAGGGTCACAGGGAGGGACCGAGTCAGCTTTCTAGGATTTGGACCAGTCATGCACATGCCTCCAGGGCACTGTCACTCCTGCACACTCCATTCTGGGATGGTCATGAAAAGCAATAGCAACAGTTGTGTCTGCCTGGATGCGGTTTCATCATCTACACACCTTCGTTCGGTCCACACGGGAGATGGACACTTCCAGTTTACCCACGTGCTTGAGAGCAGCCATGGAACTCTCCAGGGGCTCATAAACACGCAACTGAAATGACAGCTTGAGTGTTTTCTACGCCTGTTCGATCGAATTTTTGTTGGGTTCTTTTTTGAAAAGACACGTGTTCGGTTTGTTTGTTTGTTTGTTTATAGTTTGTTATGGATGGACACTCTGTTTTTGTTGACTGACCCCAGCTTTTTCAAGAGTTCGATCCAGAAATCTGAATTCCCATTTGCTAGTCACTTCATGACTGACCAGGATTTATCACTGCCTTGTTGTTTCTGCATGAAGTACACGTGGCTTCAGAAGGATGGTGCACCAGCACCCTGCGTTAATGTAAGGCCTGCTTTCATTAAGTGGGAGGCTTGGAAAGGGTATATTCTGAAGGCCTTTATTTGTGAGAGAGCTCTGAATTAGCAGAGATTTGGGTTAACACTGCATTAGGTTGTCTTTTACTAGGGCTCTGTTCTAGACAAGTATCTCACAGTGTGAAGGAAAGAAAAGCTTAAAGCATCACTCCATCCGTGTAGTTCTGTCCTGTATTTTATGCTATTAGCAGGTGTCAGTACATTAGTGGCCTTCCTTCAAGTGACAATTCAGTAGCTGGAAAAAAAAAAAAAATCTAGTATAACATCATGTCTTTTCTAAATTTGACAGACCAAAACCAGATCAGTGGACTAAAGGAGCATCTGAGAGGTTTCCAGAGGCTGCTTATTAAAAGCTCTGCATTAAGCGGGTGACAATATTCTTACAAAGAGTCTAGAGATGCTGCTATCTGTCAGAAATTGCTAATGGAGCAAGAGGCAGCTGGTTGGAATGTTTAATTCCTGGGTTTTTTTCCCTTTAGCGTGTTTCATTTCTTAAGTTTTGACAGCAGTTTTTGTCTGCTTGTTATCTAACACAAGAGCTTAGGTGGTTTGATGCCCTCCAGAGTCCCTGTCAACGCTGTTTGAAGCAGAACAGAATACTTGCAATTTGTATGCAGACACAAATACCAAAATATATTGGGGAGGGAATTTGAAAATAAAAGAACTAACATAAATCAAAACACCTATATAATAATGACCTGACATAATCATTTAGTTCATCTAAGCATCTGAGCACTGCTTTCCAGATAAGAGCTCACTGTTAATTGTTCAGAGCATGATTTCATTTCTCGGTCAAAATACTCAACTGTGAAGAAGCATTTTTAGCTTACTGTTACACAAGAGTACATGGTTTCTGTTGAGAGTCAGATGATTTGAATCACATTACTGCCTCCTGAGTCAGTCCACAGAATCAACAATTCACTTTACATTGAAATTTCATGCAGAGGTCAAACATTTTGACTTGGCCGTGTCACGGCAGCATCTCAAAATGCGACTGTTGGGGCTCTTGCTGCATTTAATCTCCTCGTGGATTTACTTGTTAGATGTGGAAACCAGCTTCCAGCCAAAATTCGTGTTTGTCAGATTTTATTCAGGAACAAATGTCTTTAGAACTACCCCTAAAATTTTGGCTGACTTGCTTCTTTAGTACAGAAAAAAGGAAATAATATTCTCCATGCTCTTTTGTCCATTCAGAACTAATTAAACATTTCGTTTAATTTTGTTCTATATTCTTAGTCCCTAAATTGCAGGGTAATCTTGAGGTAAAGGTTTTAAACTGGAAGAGGGCAGATTTAGATTGGATATTAGGAATAAATTATTACTGTGAGGGTGGTGAGGCACTGGCACGGGTTGCCCGGAGCAGCTCTGGATGCCCCATCCCTGGAAGTGTTCAAGGCCAGGCTGGATGGAGCTCTGAGCAACCTGGGATAGGGGAAGATGTCCCTGGCCATGGTGGAGGGTTTGGAACTAGATGATCTTTAAGGTCCCATCCAACCCAAGACATTCTGTCATTCTATGAAAATGACCCATAAATGTGCTGTTACATCCTCAGAAGCCATTGGAATGAAAATCTTTTTTCAATTAAAGAGATAGAGGCAGCTGGAAATCTTGGTAAAAAAAGAAAGTTACAGACCGTTCCAGAGGGTTTACCTAGGTCAGTCTTGACAATATTTGTGGTTCTGTAATCTTGTTTTCCTTATTCTTTTATGTCTTCTTTATTCCTTGCTGCTATGGGAAAGGCCTGACACATCAATGCTGAAATTGATCCCTTCACAAGAGAGTTTGCACAAGGTACTGCATCAGCTCTGCTTACGCTCTGTAAATAATGCTGAAATGGGATTTAAGTGGTGCTTACACCAAATTTTGACCCAGGAATGAAATTCATTTCAAATTACTGTAGGGGAAGGAGTGAAGCTGGTTGTACACAGTCAGGGCTCCTTATAGAAAGTACACACGCTGGTACAGTTTCTTCTCCAGCACTGGAGCCTGGGTGCTACATGTCACAGGAACATCACGAACACGATGTCCGAGTTGTCGGTGATCCTTTCACGTACGCCCACTGTAGCTCAGCACGCAGGCAGAGAACTCCTGGCCAAACTGCTTGGGTTTCCGAGGAGCTGTCGCAAAGTCTTCATTCTATTTCATGAACTGAATTAAATGGATCTCAATGGTTAGATTGACCAATTAGCTGTTGCCATAGCAGAGCCACCCACGGCACAGCAGAGCATGTGAGGTCTGTGGAAAAGCAAGGCAGGAGGGGAAGCTCCCAGCTGATACCGAGCTGGGTCCTTTGCCCAGAAAAATCATTAAAAGGAGCTGTGCTCAAAAAGCATCACAGATGTGGTAATTGAGAGCCTGCACGTATTCCTGGGAGTTAAGGAAGGATTTCATAGAGGTCTTGCGCTGTGCACACTCTTTTCCTAAATATCCCATGCTAGATCTGGTCCCTCAGGGTCCACAGGCAGCCACTGGCAGTGGCAGGGTGCCAGGCTGGGTGAGAGGTTTTGACATACCACCAATTAGTGATAAGCCTTTCAGAAGAGGCATCCTAGCAAATCTGGGTCAGGAGTCTTTCTGCTTTTTTTTTCCCCCCAGTTCTGCTGCAGGTTCACTCAGGGAGATGTCATTCCATCCCTGTCCTCAGGTGTTCTGCAGCTCTGAGCACTGATAAGTGTTGATGAGGGCAAAGCCAGGGTACACATCACTGAAGCCTGACCTTAGGAAAGCACTTAAGTAAATGTTTTATTCCGTCCTTCTTCAGAAAAGCACTTATGACTAATTTTGAACTTGTACCAAAATCGAGTTGTTTTCAACAGGTCTTCTATGAGCATAATTAAGCCCCTGTGTCAAAAGGAAACGTTTTCCTAAAGCTTGACCTGACTGATGATATACTGTGCATACATAACCTGTGAACTGCCTTGGGAATTTGAGGTGCTTTATAAACGTTGAGAGATGTGTGTTTGTAAGGTGTACAAAAGCCTTAATTCTGCAGATCTGCATGCTCATGCACACCTTGGTACTGCTGCCCACCAAGCTTGGGCATTAAATATGTGAGGTTCAGCTGCCAGGGACACAGTGCTGGCTGTTCAGAAGGGAGAGCAGGCTTTAGCATGCAGGCAGGAAAGAACAAAATCCTCTGGAGCCCTCTGACGAACAAGTGCTCACGGATACGAATCTGCAGGCTGGCGCCATGACCGAGCCGGTGGGGCACGGGGACAGTGGCCAGGGGATTGTGTGGCTCCCAGGAAAAGGCACTCTTGTCATTAAGCTGGTCCTATGCCTCTCCCAGCAATTCCTGTCTTGTCATCTGAAGCACTTTTCTTTTCCGTACTTGGATTTTCTTGGGTTGCACTAGGCTGCCTTCCCAAAGGTCTGTTCAATAGGTAGGATGCATAGAAAGTTCTACAGGCAGAAGTTTGCACTCGCAAACGACCTGATGTGTGCATGCAAGTCTCCCCACAGCTCACTTGTTCTGGTGGGGATGCAGATCTGGCACTTACTGAGGGTTTGGGGTTTTTTATTTTCTGACTGCTTTTAGAGCCTCAAAACCAGGATCAGGACTATCGTAGCACTGCTGTTCTTTCTTTAAGCACTGTAGAATTAAATCAACATGTATGCATATAAAAGTGCATCAATGTGAGTGTGGAAACTGTACCGTAGTGAAATCAGAAGCAATTGTCATTTTTAGGCCTTTTATTTGAGAGAGACGCTCAAACAAAAAAGGCTTTATAGAGGCAATTTGGAAAAATAAATTATTGAAATCACATATGATAAGCGGTTCCTTGGATCTCACTAATGACCCCTGGATCAAATCCCAAGGAAGTCATTGCAAGAAGGGCATTGCTGTTGGGGAGCATCCCTTTCGCAGGACTAAAATGGCAGAGAAATCCAGCCTGCTCCTTCCCAGCCCATCTCACAAGTGTTTGCCCAAGCGTGAGCCTTTGTTGCAGGGGAAGGAGCTTGTGGGATCAAACTTGTGCGGTGCTGCTGCCTCTCCTGTGTTTTGTGCTGCCAGAATCTCTCGGAGCAGGTTGGAGAAGGGAAAGAAGCTGGGCCAAGTTCAGCTCCAGGGCTTGGTGAAAGGCAGGCTTTCATGGGCTTCCAGCAGGTTCGGGGCAGCCGAGCTCCTTCATGGCCAGTGCTGACCCTGGGACTGGAACTTTCCTGATGAACACTGAGCCCATATGGACTCATTTGGTTTATGGATGCAAAATGTGTGAGTGTATTTGGGGCAGGCAGCGTGACGGCAGTGAATCGGCTTGGTTAGCGTGAGCAGGGAAACACAATGTCTCGGAATATTTTAGGGCTGAGGGAAAAGGAGGCTGGAGGTGTTGCTTTCGCAGGCTTCTTAAATAGGGGCAATTGATCCAAAACAAGCACTTCTTTCGTTTTACCAAGCTGTTACCTGAACTAATTGATAGCTTCAGAGAAAAGAGGAACACCAGATGGACTGTTCAGCGAGGATTTGCTTGTAGCAGATGGCAGCTGCGGGTTGGGATGGAGAGCGAGGGCGAGGGCTGCCCCTCTGCTGCGCTGCTTCCCCCGCTGGGCTGGACACTCACTTGGCCCCTTTATCTGCCCATTTCTTTTTCAAGGAAACATCCTTCTGAGCAGGAGCTGTATTTCAGAGGGAGAAATAAAGAAATGAAAGATACTGTAGATTTTGAATGAAAAGCCAATGGGTGATTTTTCCATCTGAAATTAATCTTGTCCCTCTCAAGTATTTTAATTGTGGATTGGTGGAGGTTATTTCTTTTTGTGGTGAATGGAAAAAGAAACGAGAGGGGAAAAAAGGAGAAAGAGTGTTTTCTTGTTTATTGATTCTTCAGTCCTGTGTAGCATTAAGTACAATAGCCAGATTAAGATGCTTGTTTGCTCTGAATGTATACAGTTATTTCAGATGTCAAATATTTAAATGTTTTGTATATGTATGTAATGCCATCCTCACTTCTTGTTTCATGTTAGGAACCTGAAATGACTGTACCATTTTATAATTAGAAATGTAAAGAGGGGACAGTGGGTGGGAGGGTCTGTTATTTTTATACCAAGATGTTCCTTGTATTTAGTGAACATTTAAAATGGTTTTGTACTTGTCAAAATATACATTCCATCCATTTCCAGAAGAGAATTATTTCTATTTAGAGTAGTTTATAAGCAAACCAAAAAAAAAAAAAAAAAAAAAAAAAAAGTCGCATCCCACTTGTACACAGTTCCTGAACAGAGCAGCAGTATCCTGGTTTTCAGTGATGGCTACAAAACTTTTTCCAGCTGTGTCTCTTCTCGCATGCAGCAGAGACATACCAGCAAATGCCAGTGTTATAAAGGGAAGAGAAATCTCAAACGAAATAAATACCATATGGATCAGTGCACAGCTTAACAAAATAACTTCCAGTTCAGAGACAATGGTCTGTCCCAGGGAAATTCTCCAAGGTAATCAGGCCTGCTCCAGACAGCAGGAGCAGATTTACTGGGAGGCTTCAGCCCTCTGTCCCTGCCTGGCAGGGCCACCAGCCCCAGCAAGCTGAGGGGACACAGGGTTGTCGCTCTCCTGCGCTGTGGCTCTGGCTATGCTGCAGCTTCGCTTTGGGAAACACCTACCAAAAGGCCATGGCAAAGTCATAGTGTGGCATTTCCGTGGCCATTCTTTTTCTTGTAGTTGACTTTTTCATTCCCTCCCTCTCCCCGCTACCTGTGACTTGCTGCCAAAACTGTGCGGTAGCAGTTTGTGAAGCTTTTTTTTTTTTTTTTTTGCCTTTTTTCCTTCCTGTACAGTCTTGCAAATAAACTTTTAACTCCTTGCTGAAATTTTATAATGTATACATCTTCCTCTCCAATGCACTTTATCTCTTGAAAAATGTGGGAGTCGGAGAACTACCATCTTAAAGGGATTTACCTGAAATCATGAGACACATACTTTTTATTATTTTGTGTCCTTTTTGCTTTGTTAGATACTGTAAATGCTTAAGAGCATAGACAGTGACTCAGCTGGGGGAAGTACTGAAATGTTGAGGCTAATACTTGGAAGCATTATTCAGTAGTACAACATGGCTATTTTTGTTATATAGAGGATTATAACGTAAATATGTGAGACTGTGTTATTACGTACCTAGTAAAATATTGCAACTCTCAAAGTTAAGATGGTGAATTCCAAGGAATTTTATTGCAAGTTTTTTAATAAAACAAATCTGATTATTGTGTCGTATGTATTTTCTAACAGCCTGTGTAAACCTGAAATTTCCTGATGTGTGAAACTTGTGGGTTGTTTCTTCCTGAGCTCAGCCGCTGCAAACTTTGGCATTCATGGGAGGCCAAAGGTACAGTGGGAAGGGACCCAAGTGACAGCCTGGCCTCTGTGACATCTTCCCAGCTCGTCACTGCTCTGGTCCCCTCTGCCCTTCAGTCGCATCTATGCAGAAAGCAGCAGCTGTGTGAGAGGTAAATGCCTCTGCTACCCCAAGGGAGAGCTGCAGCTTCAGCCCAGACGCTGGGCACGATGTGTTAAAACAGCTTCAAAAGGCGACCGCTCTGCCATGCCTCAGTGGAAATCCCACCACTGTTGAGGGGGGCCATCCAGCTGCTCTTCCCCCGCCTGATCAGCCCTCACTGTGCATCCCTGGGAGATGGGGCTTGTTGTGTCATCCAGCGCAGGTTTGCTGCTTGCAAGAGGTTTGAGGCGCAGTAAAAATCCTGCCTAAACGTAATTGAAGACACTTACAGAAAAGTTTTCCAGTAAGAAGGCAGGGAGAAATCCCTGAAGGAGCCAGCTCCTGGCTCAAGCTGCAGCCTTGCCGCGGGTGCCTGCCTGCCCCTATCCTGGCCCGCATTTTGTGCTCTCTGGCTGGTGCTGCCAGCACAGACACCTCTCTTTTCCAGCCACAGCACTTCCAAACCGGCAAGAGCCCTAACTTGGATTCCCCCAGGAGCCAGGAAGGCAGCAGCTGTGGGCCAGTTCACGCTCCGCTCCCTAGACCCAGCTGCTTCCTTGCTCCAGTGCGCCCACCCCACTCCGTCCATCTTTGCTCTGTGCACGGCAGAGGGGCAGCAGCTGGCTCAGAGCAGGAAAAGCGCCTGCGATTTAACGTGGCTTTATCAGCAACACCGGGAATTACTTTCCTCCTCCCAGCTCCTCTCAGCCAGTCAGCAGCACAGCCCGGAGCTCCCATCTCACCAGCCCTGCTCCAAGGGCAGAAGCCCTCCAGACCAAAACAAACCCCAGACTGTCTTTGGAAAGAGGATTTATGTCTTGCTAGCCAAGGAATCCGATCTCACTCTTACACAGGGAGATCAGGTTTGGAGGCATCCCTGAGGGAATAGGGCTTCATGGCCCAAAAGAAATCTAATAGGCTAGTGTATTTATCAGAATCCTGCTGTAGGAAGTCAGTGCTTCATAGGTGAGGCTATAATTTTGCAAAATGCTCATTCCTCAGCTTCGATCCCTGTGCAAACAAGCTGCTGGCAAGTTGTGGCAGCAGTGGAAGTGGGCAGTGTCACCACCCTGACGTGGCTGGGCCACTCCCTGCTGCAGGCTGCCTCTGCATGGCTCCTCTGGACATCCTCCTGGACATCTGTGTCTGCGGGTTGGCTTTACGGTCCATCCTCTCACCTGAGAGCAAAGGCAGGTTGGCACAGGGAGGCCAGCAGCAACTCCTGGTGGCTGAAGCTCAGGCAGATGTCCCTGCTCCTGCTCCTGCTCCAGCTAGGAAGCATGTCAGTCCTGGCTGAGGCACAGAGCAGCCATCTGGGAGCAGCAATGCTTTCGATGTGCTGGCAGAGCCTCAGCGCTCATCTGTCAGAGCCCAGGGCTCAGATGAAGTTGTTCCTCAGTCCCTGCTTGGGACAGCCATGCCGGGTCCAACCAGCAGCCCAGTTAGTCTGACTCTACCAGGACTGGGATCAGGCAGCTGCAAAGTAGTAACACCAGGACAAGTCACTGCCCTTCACGCCGCACCTGGATTAAAAAAGGTCTGCTGTATTATGGAGTCAGAATTGTTGAGGTTCAAAAACACCGATAAGATCATCAAACCCAACTGCTAAAACAAGTGTCAGTGCTGCCTGGCTGCAGGGCCTGAGCTCACTGAGTCTTATTTCATGGGATGCTGTTCCATGCCTTAGCATGTGCTCAGTTGTGGGCTACTCACTGCAGGAAAGGCACAGAGATACCGAAGCGTGACCAGAGATGGGCAACAAAGCTAGGGAAGGGTCTGGAGAACAAGGCCTGAGAGGAGCAGCTGAGGGAGCTGGGGGTGTTCATGCTAGAGAAAAGGAGGCCCAGGGGAGACCTTACTGCATTCTACAACTCCCTGAAGTGAGGGTGTAGCCACGTGGGATTTGGTCTTTTCTCCCAGGCAACAAGAGACAGGACAGAGGAAATGGCCTCAGGCTGCAGCAGGGCAGGTTTAGATTGGCTGTTAGGAGAAATTTCTTTGCTGAAGGTGTGTGTGGTCAGGCATTGGAATAGGCTGCCCAGGGAAGCAGTGGAATTATCATCCCTGGAAATGTTCAAAAAGATGTAGATGTGGCACGCAGGGGCACGGTTTAGAGGTGGGCTTGGCAGTAACTGGGTTAATGGTGGGACTTAACGACGTTAGAGGCCTTTTCCAGCCTTAACAATTCCATAACTCCATGATCCTATGTCCTCGCTGCCTTTCTCCAGACCTCACTGCCCTTTCCTTAACTGCAATCAATGCAGGGAGGCCCCAGCCGGGGCACAATGTCAGGAAAGGAGGATGGACACAAGCCCCGTGGCAGTAACACAGCCAAGGTATTGCCCAGCACTGTGTCAGGAAACACTCCCCATTCCCATCGGGTTTGGATGCCACTTGCATGCCTCAGCGGTGCCCCTTAGCTGAGCATCCCGGGGCTCCTCCCGAGGTGCCCAGGGGTGCCAAGCCTCAGCTCCTGGAAGCAAAGGAATAACGGCTGGAGGAGATGCAAGGGAGGCAGAGGCGCAGCCTTAAGGACTGAGGAGAAAGTGGTTCCAAAAATGAGCGGTGAAGGGGTTTTGTCGCGCCGTGGGGACAGCGGGCAGAGGCAGCTGCGTGCATCCCGCTCCAGGTCTCTCCAGCAGGAGGCTCTCCCGCCTCGCGAATCCATCGCCCAGCCCTGGGCGGGCTACCCGCGCCCCGGTGCCTGTGGCTTTATTTATGGGGTCACTTCAGTGAATATTCACCGTGTTAAACAAGCGAAAATTTCCGCTCTCCCTGGAACGGTCCCCCTTGCGCACAGCCTCCGTGTCCATGGTGTCGGTGGGGAAAAGCCCCCTCTGGCCGTCTCAGCGGGGCTGAGGAAGCACAGGAAGCCCCCAGACCATCCCCTCCAGGTCTGGGGCGTGGGTACCTGCATATTCTGGAGCAGCCCAGCACCTGCGGGATGAGGACCGAGGGCTGCGGGTCACCCCTTGTCAGCCGCACAGAGAGATCCCCCAGACACCCAGGCTGTGTTTGAAGGGAAGCCCAGGAAAGCTGCGTGTTTTACACCAGATTTGATGGAGGGGCGCAGGACACCAGGTGACAGTGGCTTCAGTAGGAGGTGAGCACAGGACAGGGACAAGAGTGGGACTGGAGTCCAGCATTGCAGCTCCACCCGACTTCCCTGATCCCATGGGGGAAGGAGACGGCACATTTCAGCAACACTTTGGCTAAAAGATGTTTTTGAAGTAAATTGGTTAAACTTCTGCTTGTGTATGCACTTAAACAATTTCAAAGCAGGTTATTTTGGCATGGCTTGGGCTATGGATCAGACTGTACAGGAACAGATCCAGGTATGAATTGCCAGCCACCCTGCATTGGGAATTGCACTCAAATGGAGTGGAATTTTGAGGTGGGTAAAATCCCAGATTAGAGTATGATGGTCATTGTAAGATCTCTCTATTCCAGCCCAACGATGAGAGGCCTCCATCCGAACGTGGACACCCTTAACTGGACACAATCCCACCAGATCTCCTTCAGCCTTGTTCATCAGCTCAGCCATCACAGCTGTTCACACGCAGGGAGGCAGAAGAGGAGTTTTGCTTTCAGCCTGGCTTGAGTGTGCGAGTCAGAAAATACCAAAGAGCAGGTGAGGAGACCTGCACTGAGGTATGTTGCTTACAGTGCTGCTTTGATGAGGGTGGTGGCTTAAAATTATTTGTCCTAAAGGACAAAAGAGATGGGGATTTTCCGATGGAAAATTGACCCCCACCGACTTTCAGCTGCGAAGCTGCTCTAAAAGGGATCATTAGTGCTAAGGACGAAAAACAACCAAACCACTTCTGTCTTTGCTTATGCTTAGCAAAGTCTTGAGTGAAAGCAGCTGCCCAAATTCCCCAGATGCATGTTGGCAATGACCAGCTGGGGCTGTTCCTGCTGAGCCAGTTGTGTGGGAGGGGGATGCTCTGCAGGCTGGAATGCCTTTTGCAGTACCTCTGGGGGCTCCTGCTATAAACCCACTGACCCTGCAAAAGGGGAGCACTGCTTGCTTGTTTACCTTTTGCTTGCTGTGCCTAGGCTTTGCTTGCCTTCTTTGTCACAGAAGAAAAGAGCTCAGAGCAATGCTGGGGCCCTGTTGTTCAGGGTGTAAAGGACTCACCTGTGCTTTGAGTGGTAGGAATTTTTTTATTTTTTTTTCCTGGAGCTGGTTGTCCCTTGCTGGAGTAGTTTGCCTAGCTGTCCTTGTTTCATCTAGGATAGAGTCAATTTTCTTCTTAGTAGCTGGTACAGTGCTGTGTTCTGGGTTTAGCATGAGGATAAGATTGATAACACACTGATGTTTGGCTGTTGCTTGCCCTAAATAAAAGACTTAGCAGTATCCCATCCTCTGCCAGTGAGGAGGTGCACAGAAAGCTTGGAGAGAGCATGGCTAGGACAGCAGACCCAAACTGGTCAAAAGGATGGTCCTTACCACAGAACATCATCCCAGGATATAAACTGTGAGGAGTTACCCAAAAAGGGGCTGATCACCCTTTGGGAATAGGGATGGGAATTGGTCAGTGAGTTGTGAGTAATTGTATCATGCATCACTAGTTTGTCTTAATTTCTTTTTAATGCATTATCACTGTTATCTCAATTAGTTTCAGTTGTTGAACCATTCTTATCACAACCCATGAGTCCAGTGTCCATGGGAACAGGGATGGCTGGGGCTGATGCTTATTCCCTGAGTGCTGCACGTGTGTTTTGTTGGCCACCAGACTCCATCAGTGGTGAAGCAGCTTCACTCTGACCATGAGAATTTCTCTCTCTCCTGTGTTAAAGATGATAATTCTGTGCAGCAGTGAGATCATGCCCCTTGAGATGAAACCTCACCAGCAAAGGAGCAAGGCAAATCCATGGTACTAAATCTTGCTCCTCAGGCACTGGAGATGTTAAACAGAGCAATTTAGAAATGCATTTGACCCTCTCAGGAATGTGAAGTGTGACTCCACACAAATGACACATTAAATAAAAACTGCATGCAAAGCATAAATATGATTTTGACTTTCTAGCGGAAGAATGTCAGCTCATTTTGGTTTGCCCTTGGTTGTAACGCCAGAAACCTTCCCAAATACAGCTATTCTTGCTGGTATTAGGAAACATTATCTGTCTTGTTTATCCTCTAACTTGGACAGAAATAGGAACTGCTTCTGCCTTTTTGTTTGTAGTGCTTGCTGATAGCCAGAGAGTCAAAAGCATTTTTTTTTTTTTTAATGCTTTACTGTAAATGTTGTCAGCCCTGTTGCTCCTTTCTCACTACATTTGTTGCACCCTTTCAAAGGACTGTCCCTCCGACACTGAACAGGGGGTGCAGAAGCTGCAGCGTTGAGCTGCAGGACCAGACTGAGAGCTTGTATTAGTGTTTAAAGCTCAAGGAGTCCGTGCTTCCATTTTTACTGTTCAGAAGGGGGTGACACTGCTGACCTCTTTAATAAAAATGAGAAAGAAGGAAGAAAAACCTTTTGAAAGCAACATGTTAAAATACTTTTTTTATTAGGATTTCAGGGGGTAAGTTGACTGAAAGGGAGGATTCAGTGCTGAGCATGGTAAGTGGGTGTGTTAAGGAAGAGGGGGGTTTTCTGTTGCTTTTTT
>VZRN01005835.1:705618-725096 GCA_013397935.1 Dasyornis broadbenti | reverse complement strand
TTTTTTTTTTTTTTAATGAGAACCATTGGAACGGGGAATTGATTGTCCTAGACCCGGGTACAAGCTGTGAGAGCACAAGCTGAGCAGGGCTGTGTGGGAGCTGCTGTTTGGGACTTTCTTGTCGGAGGGATGCTGGTGGCCAAAGGAGAAAGCCAGTAGCTCAGGCTGGGGCACCATCTCAGCAGGAGAGATGCCCTCTGGACAGGTTATTTCAAGTTCAGTGAAGGATGAGGAGCAGGAGCCAGATCTGTGATCTGCCTGCAGGCCTGCTGGGTCCCTTTGTTTCCCATACATGTGAGACAGATGACAATAGATGGTGTCTTCTGAATTTAGAATTCTTCCTATGATTTTTTTTCAGCCTCCAGCCTCTTGGCCAGTCCCAATTTGCTGTTCCAACCCCACAGGCATTATTCCGGACTCCCACTCAGAGAGGTTGCAATCAGGTCATTTGTTCCCTGGGTTATGCTTGTATTTCCTTTATTGCTCACTTCTGCAGAAGCCTTAACGCTCAGGAGCATTTCCCCTCCTTCCCTGCCTTTTCTCCATTACCGCTGAAATTCTTTGTGTTTACCTGACTTTGGCTTGTCATGTGCCGAGTCCTCACACGAAAACAGCTGCAAACAAGAATTTTGCTTTAAAGAATTCCTCCTTCAAAATAGCTATGATGGAGCAGGATATTTGGGAAAACCTGATACGCGTATGATGCCTGATACGATGTAGTTCAGCTTTCAAAGCAGAAGCAAGGAGGAGGAAAGAAAGGGCAGGATGTGCACATACCTTGACAGCATCTTAGGCAGTCCATGAAAAATAAGGGCAGGAGTCCTTTCTGCAGTGTCCTTCTGAGGTACCCTGGCCATGAGCTGGCAGCAAATTGCTGCTCAAAGGCAGCCTGGCTGCTTTGCTGTATTTTGCAGTGCATTTTTCCTTCTCTCCTTTCAGTGCAAGTTCTCAGCTGTTCATATTCTGATCACACATGAGGAGCTATTTTCTGCAGCAATGACTTTCTGTGCCGGCTGTGCTCAGGCAGCTCTGGCCTGGTATTTTATTATCAGAGAAGAGGCAGAGAAAAAGATGTTTCTCTAGGATGTGTATGAATGAACTTGAAGTATGGTGGGTTTTTTTTTATTTGGGATTTTTGCAACTCCTCTTGGGGGAGCTGCTGTGGGCAGAGGAGCCCTGGCTGCCTTCAGAGCTGGCTCCTGGGGTGGAGCTGGAAATTACACTAGGGTCCATGTTGGCTCATGTTCTATGTCTGCTTCGAGCACTTCTAGTCAGTCCTCAGAAAACCAATATCTCCTATAAGAAGCACCCAGAGAGTCATAAATACTGCAGGATACTAAGCACTTTCTGCCCCCCATTAAAGACGGATATGAAAATGGGTGTTACTTTGTTTTGTAGAGAAAGCTTAAGGGCTGTGTAAAATGCCATGGCAGAAAACAGTCGTGTAGTTATTTACTCCTGCCTGAGACAAAGGCGTGGAAAATGTGAGACCTAAAAGCAGTGAAAGGAAATAAGATAATGCAATATCCTATTGATCTGTGGGATTTGCTGCTGCTTAAGATGGTGGCGCCACAAGTAATATTTGTAGCTGTACTAACTAGAATAATTAGAGAATGGAAACAACCCTAGACACAAACTCCTTAGGGCTTAAAGCTTTCTGCTTCTCACTTGCTGGCTGATGGGGTCCAGGGGTTTCTGCCATTCCTGTATATCACTGCAGTGCCCAGTTGCATGTGCTAGGAGAGTTTTGTGTCTCCCTCTGGAGTCACTGGTAACATTTCCCTGGGCAGGCTGAGTGCCAGGTCCTTGGCTGACAGAAATCGATGCAGTGCTGCTGACTTTGGAGACGGCCTGCCCCTGCCATGGGTTCAGCCAGCTCCCTCCCAGCACCAGTAGGGAGCTCACATGTGAAATAAAATCAGAATATGTCCAGGTAAGAGGGAAAGAAATGAATGAAAACCCTGCTTCTGCTAGGGCGACAAACAGCCTGGCATCCCAAAGCAAGGCAGGGAACAAGATGCTGAGACTTGGATAGCACAAGGTGACAGGGAAGGTGTGATGTGATCGTGTGTGATCAATAGCACCCATGACAATAAGTAAATGATTTGTTTTAATTATGGAGTGTTACAGAGCTGTAGTGGAAAGCATTTTTCTTTATTCCAAGCCCCAGTTAATACATGGCTGTGATCACTGGCCCAGCAAACCCAGGTGACACAGAATCAGTGTGAGAACAGGGGGACAGGTGACAACAGGAGACAGCTCAATGTTTCCCTAAGCACTGCTGCTGTGTGCACTAGACCAGCTTACTGCGGTGGATGCTGCTAAAATAGCTTTGATTTCTTCCTTTTTCGGAGTAAAGAGAGGGTCATGTTCTTCAGAAGCTGGGGAGTGGGCTCCTGGCCTCACCATCCTGGCAGAGCTTCTGGGGTGCCCATGTCCAGGCTGGGTACTGAGGTGCCTTGCTGCCTGTTTGAAGCAATAGGAAACAATTCAGATGATTTCTTTTCAGGATGTAGCAAAGTTTCCATTACATTTCAGGCCAAATACATTTTCTGCTATTAGAAAGAAAGGAAAAAAAATAAATAAAATCCAGTGATTGGAGGAACCAGGGAATTTTTTCATGGGAAGCTTTGACTACTTTGTCTTGCATTAAAGCTGATCGATGAGGACTCAGATTGCATCATCCTTCATAAAAGAAACCTGGCTCACAGGAATAGCTTCTTCTCCAATGATGTGCTGCTTCAACAAGCAGGTCTTGGAGGCCACACAGGGATTTAGAAACAAGCCCACTAGGTTACCCCACCAGCCCTCTGTGAAGAGATGCATAATAATTATTAATGAGAACAAGGCAGTCCACAAAAGACTGATGCCTTTCTTCCTGCACCTCCATTCTTCCCCCAACCCCAGAATTCTTCTCTACCCTTGGACCTTACTAAACAGTCATTAATCAGATCTGTAGGTCTTCTCTTCACAGTAACAACTGGTCAGGAGGCCAGGCTGGAGCTGAGGCTTGTGCTGTGGGCTTTCACATAGGCAGGGAAATGGGTTTCAGTTAATTATTCATAGGACTGGGTGTGAAAAAAAGCCTTAAAATTTGTCATCTGGGTTTTCAGCTGCACATCTAGGAGCAGGTTCTCATAAGGTTCTGTGTTTTTATCCACCAGCCCAAAAATACGTTCCTGTGAGGGCCAGGTAAGACAATTTCCCTTTCAGTTCCTCATATCCCCTTATGCTGCCATAGTACCTTTTTTTTCAGTGTCTACTTGCTTTTCCAAAGGGAGTCCCAAAGGCAGGTGAACAAAATCCTTTTTCCCATTTTGACTCCCTTTCCCTCTCGTGTGATGCTTCAGCACAGCTCTGAATGAGGCTCTGGTATCAGCCCACAGGGATTTCTGCAGGCTCCGTAGCGCAGTGTCTGAGTCATACTCTAAAAATAGCCAGGAAAATGTCAGCCCAGCCAAAGTCATTGGCTGATTAACAGGGAAGTTTCATGGTTCTACCTACCTCCACATACACTCCTGGTCTTAACTAGGGAGCTGAGCTTTTTAAAAACAAAGAAATATATCATAAATTACGTGTATTTTAAAAATAATATTTAAAAACTCAAATAATTAAAAAAAAAAACCCCAAACTGATAGAGGTAATGAAGAAACAGCTCTCCTTATCCTTCCCAGCAATTAGCAAAGGTTTAGAGACACTGTCTGGCTGGAAATGCAGCATGTTCCTTCTAGCAAGAAGAAGGAGAAAGAAATTTAAAACTGCACAGGACTCAAGATGAAGCAAATTTTTGGTCCTTGAGGGCAATGTGGTGCTGGGACTGTGGTCTGTGTGGAAATAGGAATGGTCTGGGGACAACCATAAGCCAGGCTCTGGGACATGGTGGAGGATCAGCCATGGGGCCTGTGCCCAGCTGTGGAAGCTTATCAGACAGAGGAGTGTGGAATCAGGCAGAAGAGTGTAATCAAGAGCCTTGGAAAATAAATAAGATGAAACTTACTTCTCTAAAAGCCGGTGCGATGCCAAAGCAGGGGCTGAACCGCTGCAGCAGCACCACACGTCCCTTGGGCCAGGCACACCAAGTGGCTTGTGGTCCAAGTGTGGCACAGGCAGACCTGAAACACCTCATCTGGAGAAACGAGGGAATGGATTGACAGCGAGCAGACTGGGCACTGGTGCCTGACAGCTACTGCCAGATAATGCTTTGCTGGCAGAGTTACCTGTTCCAATTAATTAATTCTGGAAAAGTCTTTGCTCCTTGTTGCTGATTTCCTACATGGGCCTCAGCCAAAGGCTGCTGCCCACAGGGGCAAGGGGAGAAGACGAGGCGTGCTCAGATGTGGCCAAGCTGTTGGAAATGGCAAGGATGGGTGGGGATGTGAACACCCTGCCTGGTAAATCAGTCTGCTTTGTGTGCCAGGCAGGGAGCACTGCTTTGCTGCACCTTTGGCAGTCCCGTGTGAGCTCCTCACCACTGCCCAGGGTACTGGGAGTCAGGACCAAAACAACAAAAGTATGAATGAGCACACTGGCCCTGCATGCAGTCCTCAAGTCACACATTCAAGTAAATAAGCTTTTCTATAACATCATAATTTCATGTTAAATTACATGAAAACATGTCTTGCTAGGGCAAGTAGCTAAACAAAATGGCCATTAATGACAAGGAACAGAGGGGAAAGCGTTTAGCCTGATATTTCTGAGGTACTTTCCCTTAAAAGAGGAAGGAAAATGACTCTTTGACAGACCTCATCATGCTTGATGCAGCACAGTAGGATGCTCTCTGCAGGTACATCCTGCAACTAGCTTTTCCACGTCGGAAGTCATCACCTTCTCCCTGCACATCACAGCTCTGGTGGGAAGATGAGGGTGAAATCACGTAAAAGAAGCAGCGCTGCAGTGGGGTTCCCCTGCGAGAGGTTCTGGTGCCTCCATGGCACAGATGTGCCTCTGCATCCAGCTGAGCAGGTACTCATGGGGATGCTGTGACAACCCTGGCACCATTCCCTGTGCTGATCCATGAAGGACTGACCCGAGGTGTCGCCTGTCTGAGTCAGTGGGTGGGAGGGCTGGGGGTCACCCATGGGGGTGAGGGTTACACTGGCACCCAGTGGTGCTGCAGGGGTGTCCTGACTGAAGGCTAATGTCTCTGTAGGAACAGGTTCTCTGCCCCCACACAGGCTCTTGTTCCTCCTGAGCTCACTGCCTCACTCCTTGGAAATTTAAAGTCACTGACCCATGGAGGACCTACCTTCTTGTCAGTTTGCTGAGCCTCACGGATGAGCAAGCACTGCCTCCAATGCTGCTGGGCACGCAGAACAGTGAGGATGTGCAATGTGCTCTCCTGGATCCCTCCTTTGCCAGGTAAAGGTTTCCATTTCTTGCAGAGGAAGGATAACTCCTCTCCAAATACACCTCCCTCATTGTGCAGCACAAAAAGCTTTATGTGCCTCAGGGGGCAGAGCTTGGTTGACCCTGTCCTTGGGTATCCCTGGTTCACAGTGCCATAGAAAGGTATATTTTCAAGCTGAGTGGAGTGGCCCCCCTTTTCCAGCTCCTACCCAGGCCCAGGTTCTATTGGAGATTCAAGAGAGATGAGAGAACAGCAGTGTGTTTCACAAAGGGGATGCACAGATAGGAGTGGGTAGATTGCTTTATGCACGTTGAAATCCAAATTCATTGGAGCAAGGGCAAGGCAGTGGATCAAGCAGCACAGCAAAGCCCATGGAAGTGACCTGGCTGTTATATGAACTAATGTAATTGTTAAAAAGAGGTTTAAACATTCAAAGGGGTGAAGTGTTCAAATCTTCCTCTGATGCTGCTTACCACTGAAACATATGCTACGAAAAAGAAAATATTTCTGCAAAGTGACTTGTAAATAACTATTCTGTCGTGACCTCTAGCTTTAGTAGATGCATTTTTATTAGCTGGATAAATGCAAATTAGCAGTAATGTTTCCCTGATTTGTCAGTCTTTCCTCTTGCACTGAGGACAATGGAGATGCCGCAGATAATGGGGCGTGCAGCAGTTTACCTGTGCTAGGAGAAGCCTCTTCCTTCTCAATAATCAAAGAATAATTTTTCATGACATGCTGGTGTCGTAATATGCTCCCACCATCCATCAGTGCTCCCCTGCACTGTAGCCCCATCTGTCATCCCTCATAAATAAGTTTGAAAGATGCAATTTGTTAAGCAGGCAGTGCAGCTTTATCGAATAAATATTTCAGGGCCATAGACAATAAAGCAGAGTGAGTCATGAATGAAAATCTCCTCCATGAAGATCTCCTACAGATATTACAATTCTGGCCACTACCAGACCACTTTCCATGTGAACACGGGGGTGAACACCTGGAAACAAACATGGCTACCAAAGCCATGAGCAGAAAGGGAGACAGGCCATGTTGGCACATGTGGACACAAAACACCATGTTTTAAATATAGATCATGGTAGTCCAGAGATACATCTGAAATTCACCAGCATAAATCTGTTGATGTGTTGATTTGCACCAGGTGGAAGCCACTGTTTTCTTCCCCATGGCGTCACTCCGTTTTCACCCTGCCCTGGGTCTACTGACCTAAGCAATGATTGGTAATTGAAGGAAAATCCCCAAAGCTCGAAATTATTCCTGCTCCCATGTTCATGAACTAAGATGCAGCTGCTAAAGTATCACTTGAAAATACCTTTAATAGCAATAATTTTTAATTTTGTCCTTCTTCAAAACACAGGTCTACACATGGAAATAGAGGTAGGTCATGGGAGGTATGGATCTATACTGTAATATTTGTATCTGAAGGATTCCTTGGAGAATAATCTTATCCTGGGAGGGAAAAAGTAATCATTTATTCCAGATCAATATAATTCACTTTCAGACTTAAGCTTGAAGAAGGTGAATTTGTTCTTAGATATGGCTGAGGAGATATTTTACATGTCATTTTATTGTTTACATTTCAGATATTACCCATGTCATCCATTACATTGGAGTTTTGTTCTTTGAACAGATTGCCAGATTCCACTGATTTATTTTCCCCCCTACCTTTTTTCTCCTCCTCCTTCTCCAATTACTTTGATACTCAGCTACTAAAAAGCGGACAGGAAATGCTGAGAGACTGACCTAGAGCTGGCAGCCAGCCTGTGAAAACCTCACCAGGTCAGAATGGTGTTTCCTTAGCACTGTTTTCTCCTGCTTTCTGAAACTAGTACTGGCACTTTATTATCAAGATGATCAGAAGGTAAATGCCTCTCCACAAATCTTCTGGGTTTGGGTTTTATTTGGTTTTCAGTAGGAAATGTGGTGGAAACAGGTGTGTAATTCTTGCTCATTACGCACCTGCGTTTGAGATATTTACATGCATCAGAAATCAATCCAAATGAGAAGAAAACACTCTAAAAATGTAGATAGGCATGAAGGCCTGTGACTGCTTTGCTGAAACATGCATGCAACAGCTGGGCCTTCTGTTACCCAAAAATCATGGAATTGTGGAATGGTTTGTGTTGAAAGGAATCTTAAGGATCACCTAGTTCTAATATCTGGGTATGTGTTTGTGTGAGACTCTCTTCATCTCTGTAGCGATTTCCTTCTGTATCAAGAGCTTGCTTCTTTCCCTCTGCTTGCTTATTTTAGGAATGAAAAAAATCAGTCTGATCCAGACACAGATGACTTTCCAATCTCTGAAAAGCTCCGTGTCTCTTCTTGCCTTGAGAGCAATTACGCTTCATCTTTTCAGAGCAAGCCACAAATGAAATAAGCCAGGAAGCTGTGCAGAGAATGAAAAGTATTTCTGGGCTGCTTCTCTCTCAGGTATCAACAAATTGATTTCTGAGGTTTTTCCATTCAATATATGTATGTGTGTGTGTACATGCATTTTGAAATATGGTAGGGATAATGATTATTTTATGTAAAATTGAACCAATCTTTTCTTTACCTTCAATACTTTTCAACCTAAAGTTTTCTGATTAACTTCCTTGAATTTCCACAACTCATTTTCTTGGCTACAGAAATATAACTTCTGTGTGTAGATAGGCTGCCAGAAAAGATGAATTCTGAGATATAAAATAGCTATTTCTGCTAAATTAGTTGTAAAATTTTTAGATATTGAATGTTTAAGCCTCCATCCCACACCACAAAATATGCAATGACACAGACTTTGGTCTTTATGTGAAAGCCATTTGTGCTTTTATAGGGAAAATAAAACAACAAAGTATAATATTTTGTGGTCATTATTTTCAATCCTAATTTTCTATTGTCTGCAGTTGCTGATTAGTAAAGAGCTATGAGCTGTGGACTTTTGAGATAGTTGCTGCCCATGAATGCATCTGAGTGGGGAAGAAAAAAAATCCACAGGTCGTCAGATATTTCTTTGGCATTTGACATCTTCTGGAAGAGGACAAGCCAAAGTCATTAGCATGGGTTTACAAAGCTGTTGATAATGTGTGTGCACACAATATAATAATATATCATAAATTAATTCTACAGAGAAACGAATGAAGTTTATCTGTGGGGGACCTTTAGAACGGTACAGAGAATCATTTCAGAGCTTCTAGCTGGTAAAAACGTTCACTTGTTAAGAGTGGCTGTTGTTAATAGAAAATTTCAGTGCTATGTACCTAAACTTGTTTCAACCTTGGAATCAGTTTAAAATACCCTCTGAGTTACTTAGAAAGGAGTTCTTTCTTTCTGTATGTTGCTACATTTATGGACTGCTCTGCATAATTCGTAGCTGATATTTTATGGGATAGCGTTGTATTTTCGAAAGTATGCTTAACTACCCAGCACAGCTAAAGACTAAGCAACACCTCTGGTGCCCTACCTGTTGTGAAACAATTTCATCGTTAGTCATACCTAGAAAAACCAATGAAAGTGCTGAAAGTGGTTTCCTGTTGCAGTTATGTGCTGCTAACAACTCTGCTTCTGGATGCTGCATAGGAAAAAAAGTAAACCACAAAGCAGCTTTTTTGTATTTTAGTGGAGCATATAATGCTGCTTGAAATGTGTATTTCTTGACAAATTATTTTGAAAGATTCACTCAGTGCATCCTACTTTTTTCTTTTCAGGACAAAATAAAGATTTCAAGGATAATTCATTTCAGTAAGACAGCCATGGTATGCACATTGATATACTTACTAGCTGTGAGATAATGACTTTTTTCCATGAATCTATTAAGTAAATTCTTCCACCATCAATCTTAGGTACAGGCATATTTCATTCCCTTTCTGTTTTTATCATTGCTGTCATCTTTCATTTATTCTGTCATCTTTGGTTTGTTAATTTTTTTTTCCTTTCCAAAGGTATTTCTGACCCTTTTCTGAAATGGTTCCTTTAATTCTTTGTTGTTCTGGTGTCTCATCACCATGTTCAGTCGTACTTAAACCCTCACTCAATCTATTTTCCTTTCCCACTGTTATCAAATGACTCCTTCAACTTCTACATTATTTATGCTCTCCGGGTCACATTGGTTTTGCTGCTCTTGGTGGGTTGGTTTGTTTTTCCCTCAGTGAGCAGCATGTCTCTTATCCTTTCCTCTGTAATGGGCAGATGATTATGCCACTCAAATTGAGCTGATGCTAAGCAGCAGGATTAATGGGGACAAGGCTTTCTGCTTGTGAAGTGATCTCTTCTGAAGCTGTTGGGGGGGGTTTGGTCATCTGTATTTTGGAGACAGATGTGTCCTTTTGCTCGTGCCTTGCTTTCTGCTCATCACCTGCACTTGCCAGGATCTGGCAGAGTTGAATTTGCATACGCCTTGGCATGAACTGCCAGCACGTTTTTGTTGACTGAATTTTCCTATGATGCAAGAAAGCAAGGTAGCAAGACACAGAAAGAATCTGCCAATATTAAAACACTGTGATAATTCATGTGCTGCCTCAGTCCTTTAATTTCTTCCTCTTCGGCCTTCAGTTCCTCTCCACCCTTTCTTCCGTATTAGTTGTCTCTTTCTCTGCCTCTAGTTCTGTATTTACATATCCTTTTCTCTTCTTTTCCCTTCAGCCTTAAGCCAATTCCTTCTCCATTCTCCTTTCATTTCTCTCATCCCTTTCTTTTGCTTTCATTTCACAGTAGCCAAGAATGGGCTGAAGAAATGATTCATCTTCCTCTCTTAACCCTGGCACAGATTACCAGAGCAGCTCCAAGGCAGTTTTTCCCTGAGCTCTGATGCTAGGAAGTGATGACTTACCACCAGGAATAACAAATATTTTGCATATTTGCAGCTAGACAGGGCATGAGACTCCATGAGAAACATTATTGTTGGAGTGGTTTTGCTGTTTCTACATATGTGTATGAGAGCAGGTACCCTGGAGCTTTATATTAATATGTTTTGATCCAGTGCCATTAATAAGGGAAAGCCTTGTTTTGCCTGAGAGGGGAGCTGTGGAAAGACATTTGGACCTTTTGGATGTCTGGAAAGCGGGAAACTACTGAACTGAATTAACCTGGAGCTGTGCAGCTTACAGCCACGGAGGCTGTGCTAGGTCTAGCTCCAGCTCCAAACAGCCCTTGTTTCAGAGGCTGGCTGTGTGATGGTGGAGAAGCTGTCTGAGCATCCAGGCTGCCACTGCTGCCAGTAAAAGTAGGCATTTTGTGTGGAGACAGAAATGCTGATCCCAGATCCTCAGCAGCTGCTTGGTGGGCAGCCAGGAGGAGTGGGATGGAGAGAGAGCGGCAGCTCACAGCCTGCCAGAGAGCTGCTTTTGTTTGCTTGTTAAAATTGTGTGATTTACTGTGGCTTAATTAACAAAGAAACCCAAATGAAGACAAGCTCCCTGTAGTTATGGCTGTGCAACCACTGGGCTGCATCAGCAGGGCTTCTCCATCATCAGGAACAGTAGTGGGATCTGGCTTTTCCTGGCATGGCAGGACAAGGTAGCAAAGACTAAAACTGTGCTGATTATGGGCACAATGAAATGACAGATGTTAACCTTTTAATTGGATTTTACCTTAAAATAAGAGCTTTAATTTACTTCAGATGTACCTCAGTTACAATGGTAGTGTACGTGGCCTGGAAATCTCTCAACATTTTTTTTTGTTGTTGTTGTTGTTGTTCTTACATCTGAACCTTGATCTTCCTGTTTGTGTCAGTTTTCAGAAACCTCTAAAACTACAAGTTTCTCCGAAGTGTTGCAATTCAAGACTGTTGGAAATTCTACCGTGGCAATGTGACCACAGTCTGTATACTGGTATTTTCATTTGAAAATAAAATTGGCAAGTGATTCACTGCATACTGACTGTCACACTTTAGTATTGGCAAATGCTTTTTATACGTTATCTATAAATAAATGCATGTAGATAAATAAAATGTGTATCTGTGATTTACAAAAGTTCACATCATGCAAATGAAAAAATAACACTGAAGTAAGTTATTAAAATTTTCATAAGCTCAAAATCCTTACCACAAAGGTTGTTTGTAGGTGTCCACATGCCCTCAAGTGTAATGTGTAAAATTATAGTTTAAATCAATACATAAGGTTCTACAACTATAGCTTCATGTACAGCGGTAAATGGAATGGGAGTCCAGCTGGGGGTTTATCTATGGTGTATACTGGATTTCTAGAAGGTTTAGGAACAGATTTGGGCATGTGCAGGATAAAGCACAGGTACGATCCTCTCTGATACAGCAGATTTCATTTGTATGGCATTCTAAAGGCCTTCCTGAACACTAGTTTCCACCCTTAAAATTAGAAATAAAGCTCTTCATGCAGACATACTTCTTCCTGACTGTTGATTTCTAGCATACCTCTGATGTGCTGCTCTCTAAACTAAAAAAATTGGATGTTTAGAACAAAAACCATTTTAAAATATCTGACGTGTTGTCCAAAACATAGCCCCACGCTATCTGATGTGAAGAAAATCAACTCTACCCCAGCTGAAACCAGCACACATTTAACAGAAGTTTCTGATCTGGAACAGATCGACTTATACATATCTTTTCTGCTTCATCAAGGTGAGCAGAGAAGGGTAAAAAGATGTCAGAATTCCTGTAGGATATTTAACAAAATGACACAAATCCTTTGAAATGCTGTTATCAAGACCATCTTGGATGTAACAGTCCATGAGAATTGCAATTCAAATGAAGATCAAAATAAAATAGTCACTGTATTGGAAGCTCTTGGGGTAGTCCATGTTGTAATCCAATAGCCATTGAAGTTGTAATCCAATTGCCATAGCTCTGCATGTTCGTGACTTGTTGGCCGTGCGACTTTCTCAACAGATTTCTGATATTTTCCATGACTGCTCTCAGTGGCTGTTTTTAAGCAAAGAGGAAAATTTCACAAAATTCTGCTTGGTTTTTGAGCTCTACACCACTTGGAATATTCACCTGAAAATGATCCAAAATATAATTTTCAGTAGAAAGCTACTACTGCCTACATGTAGTCAGCTGCAACATCTGATTTATTGTAGATAGATTTTCCTAGGCAGTGGGATGGAAGGGAAATGATTATAAATGACTGATGAATCATTTATAAATATTCCTGAGGGGAATATTCCTTATTCTTACCAGTACCTACTGGTCCCTTATTCCCTCATTCCAAATTCTTCCCATACAGCTCCCTCAGGACCGGTAGCGCAAAGCAACTCCTTCCATAGGAGCCACAACGCAATCACAAGCAAACATGAATTGCCCAAAGCCCACAGCAGAAATTTCTTCTAAGGAGAGAGGAAGCTATGAGATGTTGTACTCTGAAATTTACCACTAATTTTGCATTTTTATGTTCAAACAGTCAACTTCTGTATTTTTCTGAGACTTGCACAATGATATGTGATGGTAGTCAGCCAGGAGCAGAGCAGAAATTGCACCCATGGTGTTGGTTTCTACATTCTTTTGGGTAGACACACTATTGTAATACCAAAATAAACTATCACTCTCTTCTGCCTACAGGGAGAAGAGGGGATGGGAAGAAAGAAAAGAGGATTCTAATGAAGAAATACCAAATTTTGCAGCTTGGACTCGAGAGGTGAGAATGACCAGGTTTAACAAAAAGGCTGAGGGGCGAGTTGTCACTGGATCCCCTCCTTAACCTCTACCAGATCATGGCAATGTCCTCCTGTAATGACCTCTGCCACATTCACCAGGTGGTGATCTGTTCCAGACCAGAAACTTCTGTCAAATGTGTGCTGGTTTCAGCTGGGGTAGAGTTGATTTTCTTCACATCAGATAGTGTGGCGCTATGTTTTGGACAGCACGTCCAAAACAGGTAGCTCACACAAAACACCAGGTAGCTCAGGAACCTGCCAGTGCTCACTTGAAGCAACATGCCTGGGAATAGGCATTTTCTGACTCATTTTCCCTCCCTGGAAAGAGGAAAGTTAATCCCAGACGTTGAATGGAGATAGGTCTGAACTTCAAGCAAGTGAAGGGGGAGCGTAGTTGAGGTTTTTTGTTTGGTTTGAGATTAAGCAGAGTAGGCCTTCCATGCTGCTTCACAAAATTGATTCATACCTTTTCCCTTCTTCTGATAGTCAAATACTTTTTTTATCTCCCTCCACCTAAATATTTTCTTGCAAAGTTCCTAAGAAATTACAGATTTACTAAGGGTCCAGTTGACATCACACTGGGTACCACCTCACCCCGAAGTTACAGACATGCATTTCAAAGCCTCCTTTGTCCACACCTTTTTGGTGAATGCTGAAATATACCAGGGTTTTTTGATCTACAAAGCCAATAATAATAACAAGGAAAACTTGCATTCCTTCCTCTTTTAGGTTTCAGAGAACTCATGTATTAGGTTTGTGTAGCAGGGTGGCTTCAGTAAGAAGCCAGAAGCTTCCCCTGATGATGGAACCAACACCGGCCAGTTCCAACATGGATCTGCTGCTGGCCAAAGTAAAGCCCATCAGCAACCGTGGCAGCACCTCTGGGATAAGAGGTTTAAGGCAGGGGGAAAACCCCTCAGATGCACAGTTGCAGCAAGAGAGAAGAGTGAGAACGTGTGAGTGAAACCACTATGGGCACCAAGGTCAGGGAAAAAAGAAGGGGAGAAAGAGGGGTTCAGTCAGAAAATTAGCAGAAACCAATTCATCTGCTTGGGTTTTTGCAAGGCTGTGTGGAACTGCTCCAATGGTAATCCTCTCCTAAATCAGACCAAGTACAATGACATTATTTATGGGGGGTTTTAATGTATTCCCCTGCAAGTGATGCAATACTTTCAAAAGAATTCAGCTCTTCAGATTTCAGAGTCTTAACTAATCTTGATGCTGTCATGTTATTTTCAATAAGCAGGCAAGTAAGTGGTAAACAGTTTATTACCCATCATTTAGATGTCAAACCAAGCATATTTTATCAGCATTTCAGCAACTATCTAGTTCCTTCAAGAACATGTAACAGAAGGTTTTAAGTGTCAATTCAGATACCAGCTGTCACATAACAATTTTTAAAGTATTTAGTCACAGAAAGAAACATCAAGGAGGACTCTAGCTTCCCTGATTGCACTGGAGTTGCGTTAGGAGTTTCTTTGGTGTGTTCCACAAACTCTTATATTATATAAGCAAGAAGAGACCATCTCAGAAACTTAAAAAGAAAGATAAAATAAACTAGATAAAAGGAAAGGAAAACACCCAGCACAATAATTCGTGAAATGCTTAAGGTAATGACTATGCAACCATACCCCATTTGTCCCAATAACTAACTGCAAATTGAATTAACTCTGTAAATCCTTTAATACACAAACGTGTAAATGGACAGACCAGTATCTTGGCTTTTACTTGTTTCTGCAGGTAGGTTTATTCCTCATTTTTCATGGAGTGTTGCGTCTCTAAATTATTTCACATCAGATGTGCACTCTATTTTAGGATAACACAGAGAAAAAAACTAGTGTATAGAAAAGAAAGGAACATCATACGAGGCTATACAAAATTTATTCTGAAATTAAGGATAAACAAACCTAACCAGTTTATGAATGGGCAATGCTAATGAAGTCTTAAAACACATATCAAAGTATTTAAATTCAGGTACTAAGCATAAATAATTAAAGAAGATATTCTGGAGTAAGTAATTAGTGAGTATTAACACTCTTAAAGCCAAACTAAGTCCAGCGTTTTCTGTTTTCCAACACAGATTATGTTGTTCCTCAAGAAATCTTGGTTAAAATTGTTAATTACATGAGTATGTAATGAAACCATCAAAATCTTCAAAAGAAACTTCATTCCTTGCCAGTATTTGTCTTCAAACTTTCTCACTCATGTCATGCTGAAGAAGCAGTGCCAAGGAAGCTGTTTGCTGAACTGGTTTGGTGACTTCTCATCTCCCTGAAGGTGCCAAAAGGAAGGTTCAGGATGGATTTGGGTCACTGAATCTGAGAAAAAGGGCCAGTTCTTTTGTTACCAAGATGTGGAGCTCTCTTTGTTTCCCTAGCATCTCACTGAAAGATGGTAACTGTGCCTTTTCCAGGGCACTGTTACATTAAAATATCAGCTGCCATCCAATGTTTGTTGGCTTTCCGTTTGTTAGTAACATTGGCTCTGTTGTGTGTAGTCTCCTAAGGCATATTCAAAGAGCTGTCTTCCTTCTCAGCTTTATCATTATGTCAGCTTTGTTATCATAGGAAATTTAATAACTTCTTTGTAGTTTTCATTCTTAAGCTTTTTCTAGTTTCCTTCCACTGGAAGACAGCAGATGTTGAAACTCTTATATGTTTATCTGTACAGTGATGAAGTTCCCACAGTTAAAAACAAGCAGCTCTGTTAATTAGCTAGTTAGACTTAACAAACTGTGGACTGGTTAGTCTTTCACTGAACTTTGTTAAAATAACAGAATAATTAATGTGCCGCAATGTTAATAAACAGTCCCAAGAAGAGAATATAATTGCATTTGTTCTTGCACAGTCAAAGTATGGTTTTGTGAAAGCAGATCCTGTCAAACGAAGCTTGTTTCTCTTTTGGCAGGGCGAAAGCTTTGGTCAATAGAAGTAGCAGGGTTGGTATCATATGTCTGGGTTTTGCTGAAGAAATTTTAATTGTAAAGACAGATCGCATATGAAATTAACTTGGTCATAACATCTGGGTGTAAAACAAACGCACAGAGATACTGGAGAACAAGGAGATAACAGCGAGTGGAAAAGCTGGTAAGAGTCCACGTATAATTTTAATATTCTACATGATAAATTCTGTGCTAAAGAAACTTTGTGACAATTTTTCTAAATTACGTAGGGTTTGATGAGATAATAAAGAGTGATATAAGGTCACTGCTATATCAGGACTCAGATCACTCTACTATAGCCCAGTGCTTATGTCCATTAACCAGACATAAGGCAAAGGATGTCAGTTATAACCAAAACAGGGATCACTGTTTTGGAAAGCTTTTCTGCACGAGGATTTTGGAAGAAGTGTTCAATGAGTTCCAAGTGCAGTGCTGTGTAAAAAAAAAAAAAAAAAAAAAAAAAAAGGGATGATTCAGACATAATATCCCCAAATTAGCAAAGACTTTGTTTCTGTGAAAACTGACTGTCTTTGCTCCTAGTCAACTGAATGGCTGTCCTGAACCACTAGCAAATGCTAGTTGCCTCTGTCTAATGAAGAGACACATTGTAATAAGGTTTTCTGGGGAATAAACATTAAAATGTCTGCTTTATTTCATCTTTTTCCTGCTTAAGTAGTGTTAATATCCATTAGTCTGATGATATTGCACAGAATGGTTGCCCTTCTAGAATCATGTTTATTTTCTTCCCTGAGGAGTTTATGTTATCTGAAATAACTCCTCAGTTTGTATTGATATCTGCTCCTGATTTCTTTAATACATTTTTCAAAACTGAATGACATCTGTTGAAGTTTTAAATCTAGTGGCATAGAGAGCTTTAAACAGCCCGATTCAGTGTTAAAACCACACTGAGGTTCCAACCTTGTACCGTTTTTTCAACAAAATATTATAAAACATGCAGGGGCAAATATTCTGTTATTTCCACTTCAGATTTTTCTAAATCCCTATTATAATTCAAGGGACTAACCAGAAGTTCTTTATTTTGTTCCCAAATTACATGATGGAAAAGAAAAATTGAAACTTTATAATTGAGCATTAAGAATCAAAAAAAAAAAACCAAAATAACCCCCACCAAACCCAAAAACACAGTGAAGCATTTTGCATGAGGCATAGAAATATGTGATAAGCATGCAGGGAAAAAAAATTTACATTGGCTTCAACAAAAAGTCAGCCATGATAGCACAGCACCTATTTTACATTGCAGTGAAAGCAGATCAGGTTTCCATTTAAAAGTGCCTTGATACTATTTACAACACAGCAGCAAAAAGACACAATACCCCCTCATTTTCAAAGCCATTTACTTGAGTGATGACATCTCATTTCTTTCCAGTTTTATTCAAATGTTTTATAACGCTCAATGGAAGACAAAAACCAAAGATGTTACAAATTATGTTTTTCTTTATGCCAGTAATATGTTACCCTGCTCACATACAGAACTGCCTAATTGGCACTAATAAGGTGTTTTCAGTACTTACAGTTTTCCATTCATAACTGTCTGCACCCACTGTTGAAAAGCAGGTTGGGAGTGGCAGGCAGGAGTGCCCAGCTTCTGGTAAAGCTTTTTTCCCTTCTTAGAGGGCAAGTGCACCGTTCACAAGGAAAATTAACTTCATCACTGCTTTTGACTACAGCAGAGCATCATGTGCTTATTCTTTCCTAAAATGTTGGCGTGACTTTAGTAGTTCTACTGCAGATTGTTGGAGGGATGATATCACTAGTAATGCCATCACTACTCCTACAAAAACACAGGAGCCTTGTGTGTCCTGCCTTTACTGAAGGAAGTTACTTAGAATTTTTGCCACTACTTCTAGCCGGGCTAGAATTTAACTTTCAAGCTATTTGGCATATAGTTTTTAACTAGACCTGGTTTTAAAAAACCAAAGCAAACCAAACCAAACCAAAACAAACTGAAACTTCCTCCCAAAACTAAAAGGAACTTGCTTGTTCAAAAATTTTCCTTAGACATACGACCTCTAAAAACTCCCTTAAGAGTAAGGTCATTACAACAATACTAAAATTCAAAGTAGTCTCATTCTGTGATAAATTCAGAAAGTGTGAAGAGGCTCTCCTGTATTCCCATTCAAGGTGCAGGTGCCCTCCTTGGCGATGATGATGAACATTCCCTGTGGTGCTGTGGAACTGAGAGCAGAACTGGCAATTTTTAAGTGTACATCAGGGACAGCCATTTCCCTCTCCTGAACTTTTTACCTACACAGTAAGAACGACATGACTGCTACCTCAGATGAAGGGTCATTTCTTCCAGCAGAGTGTCTCTGTCTCTACATGATGGACACAGGGTACCAGCTCCATGCCAGCACCAGTTCGTGAAAGGCAAAACTTTGCATGAGCAGTTTGTGCTCAGAATGTGGATTTATGTTTTCTTTGGGGCTTAATTTAGCCTTATCAACATCTTTAATAGAACAAAGATATGGATGTGATTGGAAAGTAACAGTTTTACAGCTAAAGGGAGGTCAGCATGTCCTTTCCTGGCAACTTGGAAATCAAATAGCATTCAGAGCTGCAAGGGTAGGAAATGTGTCATCTATACACAGTAGTGTTCCCTTTGAGTGTGCTTTATTCTAGGGCTCTTCAGGTCCTCAATAATTACCCCCACCTTAAGCAGTAGGCACAATGTGGTCTTCAGCAGCAGAGGTGAACTTCAAATATGGTGTGGGGCATGGCAGAGAATGGATACAGAAAAGGGACTGTGGCAAAAGGGCAATGTCACCTCCTCTGGTGGATAGCATCCTTCCAAGTTGGGACCAGAGCCTGCTCTTCCTTTTAACACCCAATTTTACAAACTTCTCTGAGGTACAGGATGAGAAGGCCAAATCTTTCCAGGCAGGCAGTTAAAAGGCGAATCTTAAAATGGTTTGGGTTGGAAGGGACTTTAAAGATAATGGGCAGGGACACCTCCCACTAGACCAGCACAATCCAACCTGGCCTTGAATGCTTTCAGGATTGAGGCAACTACAGCTTCTCTGGGCAACCTATTCCAGTGCCTCTCCACCCTCCTACTGAAGAATTTCTTCCTGGTATCTAATCTACACCTGTCCTCTTGCAGTTTGAAGCCATCACTCCTTGTCCTATCAAAAAGTCCCTCTCCATCTCTCTTGTAGCCCGTTCAGGTACTGGAAGGTGCTGTAAGGTCTCTCTGAGCCTTCTGTTCTCCAGGACGAGCAACCAGAACTCTCTCAGACTGTCTCCCGAGTAGGCTGGGGACGCCAGAGCTGGATGCAGCACTTCGGGCAGGGTCTCGCCAGAGCGGAGAGACAGCATGGGGATGCTGGTGATCCCTCACCTGCTGCCCACGGTGCTTTGGATGCAGCCCGGGGCACGTTTGACTTTCTGGGCTGCGAGCGCGCATTGCCGGCTCGGGTCCAGCGGCACCCGGAGTCCTTGCGGGCAGGGCGGCTCTGCGGCGTCCCTGCGTAGCGCTGCGGGGCGCGGCCTCGCCGCGGCTGTGCCCGTGCTCAGGTGCGGGGGCGCGGAGCGCGCTCCCCGCGCGGCGGGCGGAGC
>VZRN01005835.1:654644-705216 GCA_013397935.1 Dasyornis broadbenti | reverse complement strand
GGGGCGGGGCCCTCGGCGCTTCCCGGGGCGCGGGGTCCCTCGGGGGCCGGGGCGCGACTGCAGCGGCGGTCCCCGATCTCGGGCCGAGCTCGGGCGCCTGGAATTCGCCAAGGTTCCCACGAAGATTTACGCGCTGGAGGCTTGTGTGGGAGACCACGGGTGACCGACGGCTTCATACATCAGGGTGTGACTTTCCCCAGGTTCTGGGAGCATTTTGTTGCATTTTAGCGCGCGTTCCCTAAAATAAGACGACGTTGTCATTCAGAAATTTACTAAGAGCGCAGATTTGCTTCGGCTTCTCCGTATTCTCCAGATGTCCTTGTGAAGTGTGTTCCCTGAATGCTTTGTTTCCGACTGCTGGCAGCTGGAGACGCTTTAGAGGTTTGGGTCATACTCATCTAGGTCTTAATAGTACTGTGCATATACATTCATCGAGACCTTCCACCCTTTTTTAGGCAATGTGTGTGTATTTATATGAGATTGAAGATATAGAACCCAATAATGTTTCCACTGATACTTCTTGAATTGGTACAAAATAATCACACTCATTCTACTGAAACCCGTGCTTTCTTCTTTATGCACTTCCATGACAACTGGTACTTTAGGCTAAGTAAAATAAACATATGGACTGCATCTGTGTTTGGTTCAAGGTTCTGTACATATTTACTGGGAGATTAAGTATTTCTTCAGCCCTTCAATGCTCTGTGGACTTGTAAATAGCTCATAATCTAAACTGAGGTACTGCTGTGAAGTGTGTTTTCATGTAGACTGCCTACCATCTGAAGTAGCCTTAAGTCTACTTCAGTGTTGTGTATTGATAAGCCACCTCATTCTTGAGTGGAAAGTGACCAGCAGCCACTTCACATTGACTGTAGATTTAAAAAATCCATAAAAAACGTGTCTTGCCTCAAACTCTCTACTGCCCCTGCTCTACTTACTGAAAAATTCTTCTCAGGCTCTCCTTTCATGGATTACCCCCTGGCCTCTCAAGGACTGACAAGGCATTCTCTACCTGTCTGACTTTGTTATCTTTGAATTAGAGATGGTTTGAGATAGCCATCAATTTTCCAGTCATTTCTCAGTTATTGGGGAAACATTTTGAGAATTTAGGGTTCTGTTTTTCAATTTGTTTGCGCAATGCACGCATACCTAATTCTTCTTGCAGTTGAATGTGTAATAGTCTGATTGATGATACCACTGTACTTTGGGAAGATTTTGTCCTTGAATGGAAGTAGGATTCGTAAACGTGGATTCCTTTTCTTGCGGAGGCCAGATAAGCCTGCAGCATTTGGTAGAAGTTCAGAATAGAGAAATAGTTCCTTGTTTCTGCATTTCCCCCTCCCTTTTGGAATTTAAATATTGTGCATTGTATCTATTCTTTTAGTATGTGATTGAAGTCTGTATCGCATTATTTAGAAGGTGACATTCTACATGGAATTTGAAATCTGCTTTCCATGTAGCTCATAAAAGTGCCTGTGCTTTGCCTGGAATTGCAGCTGCTGTGGCGTTGAGGTGGTAGCAACAAGTCTTTTTCCAGAGGTTTTGTTTGTTTGTACAGAAAAGGGCCGGTAAAAAGTTGTAGTTTTTTTCAGTATGTTGCCAAAACCATAACTAATCAAACCTCTGTAACTGACTAAGTTAGTAGAGTTCGCAGTGTTTAGAGGGATGTATGGGAACTTATCAGATCACGTGCTACAATTGTAGGGTTTTTTGACACAGTGGTCAACAAAAGTGGGAGAGGAAGGAGGAAAGAAAGAAAGGTGTTGAGGGGGCTAGCTGATCCTGAGTTAAAGAATAAATAAATCTGCTGAAATGGTAAACAAGGATACATAATTTGTAGTAATTATAGCATCTAGGATGACCGTGTGTAAGCTTTGTAGATGAATACTGACCTCATGACAAAGGTGGAGGTTACCTGGTCAAAAGTAAACAGGGGAAAAGAAAGAACCTTTGGTGTGCTGGGTTGGTTCTTTTAATTGCCTTTCTGTAGGGATATAATGCTGAAATTTGCTCAGATATAATCCAAGAAGTCAGCCACCCGTGAATATGGTATAAAATTTGGCCTGGTTGCACTGTGGGAAACTTACTTATATGTCCTTGAAGTTGGCTACAAATATTGTATACAAGATTTTTACCTGTGCTGGGGATGATCTGAAATCATATTTGCAAGAGAGGATGTAAATACAGCTGTCCTTACTTTTTTGTGATCTAACTTTTGCTGACTTGCACTTCCTCATTATTGACTCTTGAAGTCATTTGTCTTGAATTGTAGAATGAGAATTGACTTTCAAATTGATGAGGCTGTGGGTTTGATGACATTGGATGGCTTCACATGTAACTTAAGCAGTGGCTAGACAATGAGAAGCATTGATTCTCTGACACTGCCCTCAAATCCAGGTTTGCTGTGAAAGTGTCATCAGCAAACTGATCAGGATTAAGTGTAATGCGCTTCTCTCCATCTGTGATCATGGCAAACTTCTTTTGGCATGTCTCAGTCTAAAACCAAGTATTTTATGTAGCCTTGGGGATGGGTAAAAGTAATTCTTGTCGGCTTTGTGTTGGAGCAGAAGAAATACTCGTGTTACCTGTTCTGGATCCACTCAGTGCCCCAATGCTTTGCCAGAAAAGGAGTATCAGTTGCCTTGGGGGAATGATGCCTAAATGGGCTTACCTAAAACAGAGGCTAGACAAAGTTAAGAGAATAAAAAGCAGTTCTATTTATTGAAGGGCCTTCAGGTACATTTAGGGCAGTCACAGCCCACCCAGGGGCTACACCCAAAATGGACGATGGGTCACGGGTTTTTCATGCTTTATAAGTTTTGTTCATTTATATTTCAGGGGTTAATCTGCCAATTACAGCTTCAGGTAATGAAGTCAATTACTCCAAGTTTGCTCCCCCAATTCACTGTTGTTTACATATCTTGGGGCCTGAGATAGTAAGCTGTCCTTGAGTTTTGGGCTTAGAGAGCAATTGTTTTGTCTGAAAATGAGAGAACAGCAGCTTAGCACCCTGTATGGAGTCTAGAGTCATACCCTAAAGAATTACAGGATTATAGATACATGTAAAATATAGAAGCTAAAATCCTAAGGCATCAGGAACAGGTGAAGAATCTGCCCTTTCTACACTGGTTCGCTCCTCTTGGCCTTGGTTTATGTAGCAGTTGAACAGAGAAAGCCTCTTATTTAAATACTTGTTTGGACATTGAAGACATTTTCTCCACTATATTGTTTTATATCAAGTTAGGAGAATGATGATGGTCCTGTTTTGTGTTAGGGCAGTGCTGGTTAGCAAGCCCACAGAAGTCATCTCTGCTAACAAGGTGCATTTGATCAATAGTTTACTTCAGAGTTACAGCTTTTCTAATAAGCAGTGTGCATCCATTTTTATACTGAATTAAGATCTGAACTCATTTCAATTATTGTGTCTATGTGTCAGTACTAGTCATATCAATGAGACTTTTTAAACATGCTTTAATTGAAGGGTTGTTAGGGTTTTATTTTCCTTTTTAACAAAAAGAAAATAGGAAAGATTGTAAATTGGATTTTAAATTGGATTATCCTAGCTGTTCTGCAAACTCATATTATCTTGCATCACTGCATTAATCTTCCAGGACAAGACCAAAAAATGTACTTTTCTGCTTTAAAAGTATTTGATGGTTGACGAACTTTATCTGTAATTAAATTGGTTCATGCCTTGCACATAATGCCTTGCCCATATTTTGCTTCTGTGTGACCCTTGGTCAGGTGTTTCATCTTCCTTTTGTTCACCAACAGGGAAAAAAGTATTTTCTTTCCTGGTATTCTTCTTGCTTCCCTGGGCAGCCTGGTAGCTTGGCCTGTATGAAATAATTCCTTCTCCAGAGGAATGTGGCGTATTTATTTACACAGCAGCCTACATCAGCCAAAGCAGAGGCATTTGGAGAGAACATGAACCCAGATCTCTACCATCATTTGGGCACTGTGCCCTGTATGACAGTATGACTTTTACGGGTATAATGGTCTTGAACATGTCATAATGTTTATAAACAGCTAAAAGGCTCATATTATTAAGCGTATCTTGCATTCAGATGCAACAAATATGTTTAAAAATGTCTCTTAACTGCTTTCTGCTATGCTGTGATAGTGTTTGCCAAACTCTTCTGCTTGGAGACCTTATTGTAAGGAATTTTGTCTGGTGGTGGACAGCAGAGCAGCGCTTTCATTTGGAGCATACAGGAAGAGAGACTGAGGGTGTGGTACAATTAGCTGGTGACTACTGTGCTCCTCTTGCCTGTGACATTCATGTGTGTGTGTGTGAAGTAGAGAGGGAATTCTAAGTGATTTTGTTTAAAATGTTGTTGTGAGATCTTTGAATCCCAAGGGAAATAAGTTGTTCTTAGCTTGCAAGAATTGTTTTTAGGAGTGAATTATTTTGCAGATAGGGTATATATGCTTACAGCTGGGACAATGCATGTGTGAGAGATGCAGTAGGAGTTGTAAGTCCGTGAGATGTTGCCAAGGATGATTCAAGTGTTTAAGCAGAAGAGAGCAGATGGAAATTTGCTGACTTCTGGTGATAAAAGAATCTGATGAAATACTATTTCTCCCCAGATATTTTTGCAAAAGGAGTTGTCATTTAATTTCCGCATTGGAAAGGCAGAAAGGAGAGGTTCTGAGCTTGGCTGGCTGATGTGAGCTATCAGTGTCAGATCTAATATAATTTTTAATACTGTGACACTATTCTGACTTGAAAGGCTTCTGCAGCCTTGCTGAACAACACAATTAGTAGCTCTCATTTGGAGCTGAGATTCTGTCTTGCTCTCAGCCTGTCAGTTCAGAGGGTTGATGAAGAGATTGCTGGGAAACCTGTTTATGCTTAAGATTTAGAAAAGCTTTTGGCCAGTAGATCATCTGCCTGAACAAAGCATGGGCCATGTTTTAACAAACGTGACACTTTCTGCCCTTGTTGACTTGAGCAGTTGGGATTTTGCGAGTCAAACTTGGCACACAGAGTAGAAAGCATGTGCTTTCTGATACTTGAAATACAGTGTTTATCAAAATGGATGCAATTAGCAGAGTGGATAGGGTTGGTCAGCCTATCCATCAGCTTTCTGTGATTGTTTTGGCACACAGAGTGGAAACTGGTCTCTTTTGCTCTGCTGTCGTTTGTCAGTACACCAGGTCTGCTCTGATGCTCCTTAGGATCTGCTGTGGGTGTGCCTGCTGCTCCACACCAGTGCAGTTCCACTTCAAGAGAACATGCAGATGTCTAGGGCTGAACTGCTGTTTGATTCCCCAGTTTGACTCAGACTTTCTGTTGAATTCCCAGAGGCTTTCCCAGTTCCTCAGTTGGAAGGTGTCTCACTTCCTGCCTAATACTTCTCTCCATCTCCAGCTGTTGCAGCAGTCAAGCTCTTGTTGGCACAGACACAGCACCTGAGATGCTGCTTGGTGTAGCTTTCCCTTCTCTCCTCTAACGCTTCTTGGTCAAAGACTTTCCTTGAATGATACTTTATCTTCTACTCTGCAAGTAGTGCGACCCATCAAGGCTGCTCGGCTGAGCTGCCTTTTGTCATTTTTGCCTTCTGAAAGATCTCTGTAGGAAACCCTGCTGGAAATGTCACACAGGATCACAAGATAGTAAGCAATCAATGTCTAGGCCACTTAGTCATTTTCTGCATTATGCCAGAGTTTGTACTGCTTACAGGGGTTTTGTTATTGCTTTGTGGTCCCACAGTGAAAAGTATAGAAAAAGTAGCATTTATTCACATCAGTTTCCATATTTCCATCACTCCACTGTCCAGTTATGCATCCTTGTAAGAATATATCATATTTCACAGAGGTTTGTGCCCTTGATAGTTTCAGTTAGATTCCTGCAGGACTCAAAAAGGTTCCACAAAGTATGCTAGCATATACTCAAGTGCTTTTGGAACTTAATTAAAACACGTGTATTCTCATATGGTATTTCTTCTTGTAAATATTTGGTATAGGCAGAATCTACTTGTTTTTATCCTTCACAGGATCACACTTCATATGGCTTTTCCTGTAACAGACAGGAGTTGTCTCTGCCATTAATTTTGCTGAACTATGATGATATGTGTATAAAGAGCTATGAGCGTTTGACTGAAATCTTACATTTCTTTATCTCATTGACCACTAATCATACTTCTGTTGTCTGATCAATGTTGGTATTCAGAAATTACATTTGCATTTTGCCTTTAAATCTGGTGCTGAGGTGAACTTAGGTTCTAGAGGACTTCTTCCCAAGCTTTCCATTTCTTTTGTTTTCAAAACAAAGGTTATATTTGCTATGCTGGATTTGTGATTATGTTTTTCCTGAAGTTTCCAAATAGGAGTGTTTGAATTTCTAGCACAATAGTAATCTTAGTTTCAGCTAGTACATTTTTAATGTTTTGAGTTTTTCTGTTCCTTCCTCACAGTCTGTCTTGTTCTTACCCTCTGCTTTTTCCAGTATTTTATTAGCCAGAGTTACTGGGATTTTTCTGTTCATCACTGTTCGTTTCCCTGGTAAAGTGCCTCCTCTAAAAGCTTGTTGAAATCTGATCTATCTGCAGGTGTTCAGTCAGAACTGTGAGAATTTAAAATTCTATTTTTCTGAAGCTACTGCATCTCTTCAGATTGATCTTCTCTTTCAACATGCTTCAGGATGGTTCCTTCTGAGTTCAAGCTGAGTTTACTGTGCACTCTTCAGTTCTCAATTGATTTCATTGACTAGATTCAATTTACATTACTTTTTCTTAGGTTAGCAGTGACGATGTTTGGGTAGGTTTTTTTTTTTCTGTTTTGTTGGGTTTCACTGGTGCACTTTTAAAAATTTGCTCATACTTCATTTGTTCTTTCCTCTTACACAGTTTATCTGAATCGTCTGTTGGTGCAGGTACAGATTTAAATTTTCCTGTTGGATGAAATCTGTTTAATTTGCTTATATTACTCTGACAGAATGAGATACTTAATAATTAGTTTTGAGTGAATTTCAGTGACTTCTCTGCTGTTCTGGGCTGTGATACTTGATTATGCTTTTCCTAAGTGTTTCTTACAAACTTACGAGTAATTGTTTATATCACACCTAGAAGGCATTTGATAACTCCATCTGTATTCTTCTCACTGTTTCTCCATGATTTCATATAGTCTGGTGTAATTGATATGTAATATAAATTTATTTTTCAGTAGTGTGAGATAATCTGTTTGGGGTTTTGTTTGTGTTTTCTCTGAGTTGTAAGCCTTCACATACTTGTAAATGTGGCGTGTCCTGTCAGTGTTCATCTCTGTGAGTGTCAGCTTAGCAGAAGTTACAAAAAAGTTCTAAGAGCTGAAAGTCTAAACCAAATCAGATTTAAGTTCAAGTTAAGATACAGGTTTTTTACAGGGATGGTTACCAAGTTGTTTGGACACCTTGACATGTACAGCTGATCACTTTTAAATTAGCATATTTGGAAGATAATCTGATTCAGTCACAGCTGTTAAATTTGAAGGGTGGATGAAAGCTCTATTGTTTGTTGCTGCGTTATCTCTCAGTAATTGAGCTAGATATCACATTGGCCCTTTCCAAGCTTTTACTTTAAAGATTAGTGGTTAGATTTTGAGTCTTCTCTCATTTCTGATCACCAGTCTAAAGACTGAGAAAGCAAGTCCTGGTTTTGCTGCTTTTCTTGCTAAACGTCAGTAGAGTGACGTTCTTCCTCAAAATCAGTGAACATATTTGAAAATTCATGTGGAAAGGAAAGGATGGCTGGACAAATCAGTGCTTTGTAGAACTGTGTTGGTAGGAGGAGAGAACAGCAAAGGCAGGCATTGGGGAAAACTTTACAAATCTTGATTTCAGTGCCTTAAGTTCAGAGGAAGAATTTGGTTTTCTTGATACCACATTAGACGCCCATATAAGCCACATGGGAAGACAGTTATGAAATAAGTCTTTAGAGGTCATTTTACCTTCATCTATATGAATGAACACCTATTAAAAAGTATAGTCCTTCATAAAGTTTTAGGGCCGGTGTTCACAATGTTGAGGTTATATTCATACTTCTGTGAGTATTATTGCCAGTATTGGAAATTTAGCACTCTAATTATTTTTGATGGTGTATAATATTTCCAATTTATATAGGCTTTCCCGTGAAATTAAATCAAGTAGAATTGACCCTCCCTTTTAAAAGGATTTGTCCGTAGTATCACGCATGGAGTTCAGGTTGTTGCTCCAGGTTGAGTTTTGACAGACAAGTAATGGGATGAGCTCATCCTGTAATAACAAATGAGAGAGCTAATCACATGAACTGCTTTGAGAAAGAATGGAAGAGTAATGATTCATTATAGTCACTATGAAAAACAATACCTTGTACTGTATGTTTTAGTTGTGTGCTCTTAAGAGTTATTGTTTTTGTAGCTCGGGAAGTAACACTTAAACTTTAGGAAGAGTTTATTCATTGTCCATTAAATCAATATAAAACTGAACGCTCAGGGTGCAAATATGACTTAAATCAACCCTATTGATTGAGGCTTTCTTGAAAATCAGCTGACATCTACAGTCTAAATAGGTCCTGTGGGTGTTTCAGGTTTATGACCGGAGCTCATTATGTGTCCATCTTACTTGTGTGGAGAGGGGAGTCATCAGCACACTTTAAATACTGAGGACCTTTTAAGCAGTATGTTTCTGATTCAGTGCTGGAATGTCATAGTGCCTGTTTTGAAAAGTTCTTGCCAGTGACACGTGACATTCCACACTTTCCTGGTTGCAGTGTTGAGCTCCTACACAAACAGGCTGCTGACATCCATGGAGCTGTTTGAGTGACAGCTCATGAGCATGACTCGAGGAGTCACAGTCTCACCTGTATTAGATCTCCGCTCTCATGTAAGGCATAATTTTGTTTTTGCTCTGTGTGCTAAAAACACCTATGCTCTTTGTTTAGACATTGTTAGATAAAAATCTTCTGACAAAAGGTGTTTCGAGGTATGCAGGTGTGTGGATCTGGGAGGAGGATGTGACAGGGTAGGGCTCTTCTCTCAGGAGCGAGGTGAATAACATATGTTTGGACTCTGGCCAGACTGGGGCAAGGGAGAGCACAGCAGTCAGTGGCACCAACTGCAGGGTGACGTCCTTCTGCCCGAGGCAAGGTGTGACACTCGTTGCCTTTGTCACTGAAGAATGGATGTGTCACAGGTCCCTGGTGCATGCTGAAAGCACCTCTGCTCTGAGGTCAGAGCTGACTGGGATGCATTGCAGTTCTGATACCATCCCAAGCTTTTTGGTGGTGTTTATTGTGCAACAAAGCCGTGGCTGCTGGTAATTCTTAAGCTTTGAACTGTCATTATTTATTATAATTCATTGGCTTCAATGTTTTAATAAGGTACACTAGAGGTAATGTATCATCCAGATCCTCACTCTTGAATATGTAATCCAATTTACTTTGAACAGGTAAAACACAAAGGCTCTCAAATATAATCATAATATTGCTGTGAGGGAGACTGTAGAAAGGTGATAAAGATTGCTTAATCTTTGTGTTTTATTTAAATGAAAGCATGGCTTTCTGTGAAAGAGAGTTAGTGTTTTTCATAAGAAAATCCTTTGCTAGTAAAGAGTTTGTTCATGTGTACAGTGCATGAACTTTCTTTTCCTTTAAAAACACCAGTAATTGATGTTTTACAAACACGCTTCCAAATTATTATGAAAGATAAAAGAATAATCTCTAGTTATATTTTAAAAGAAAGAAAAGAAAGAGGGAGAAATATTCCTGCAGCAAAGATCTGTGCCATGGATATCCAAACAGTCACAGACATTTTGACTTAATACAGGTGCTTGAATCCATGTACTCTAAGGTTTGCGCGCTTCCAGCCGTAACTTAAAATGTACCAGGTTGATTCTACAGATCATCGCCTGATTTCATTACTGTTTGTGGGCAGTTCGTAATCAATCTGGACTGTAAGCCATCTGGAATGCTGGTCTCCAAGGAGCAAGGAATGCAGTGGTGCTTGGAAGAATCTCAGCTGGCTGAAGCAATTGGCTTAGTTTTCAAACCAAGATGACCTACCTTTCTGAAAAATACCCTTTGGTGAGATAGGAATAATTTGTGAAGGGGGTCTGTGTTATGCGGGAGGTCAGGCTTCAGGTGGTCATAATCCCTTCTAGCAAAAAAAAACCAGGTTGGAAATTAGTTGCTGTTGTAAGGATACAAGTAGACCACAGCATAAATTTATTAATGAATAAAAATTATTAATCTGTATGTTTTCTGTAGGGGTTATAGGCTCCCCCTCCAGCTTATGGCTAAATGTGATCCACCACTGAATGTGGTCAGATAAGTAAAATGTAGTGTGATTTCTTCCTTCAGCACAAAGTGCATCAGGTAACTGATCCCCTTTCCAGTAATTCCCTCTGGTGCATTGTATGTCCTTCCAGTAACATGATGCAACAGCAATTGCCCAGGCCCCCAGCCAATTGTGGCTTTCCCTGGTTCCAGATATTACATATCCCTGGTTTTGCTCTGCTGATGCCTATGTTTGACAGAAAAGAAAGAGAATAGTGATCAGTCTTCTGGACCTTCACTTTAGAATTCAAGTTTGCAAGAGAGGAACCTGACTTTATTAATAAAGTTGTATCAAGCAAAGTGAAGGCGTTATCCTTCCCTCTTCCTCTCCTGCCCCCGTGTATAGGTATGGTTGCTGTAGAAATTTGGCATGTGTGTGTGATGAGGCTATTCCTACGTCCATGGTTGCTCATGCTTGAGTGCCTTCAGGAATTGGGGCTGCCATCAATTAGCCAGATGCTAATCCTACAAATTGTTATCATGAGCTTTATACCTTTTCTCATGAAAACTTCTTGCTTCAGCAAGGGCTTGCAGATTTCGTGTTCTTACATTGGAAATTTCTTCCCTTATTTCATTATGCAACTAGAAACCTGATGAAATAATGGGAAAAAATTTGCAGTTGGTATAGTCACATGATTTGATGCCTGGGTAATTCACTGGCTCTTGCCCAAGGGCCAGTCTAATCTAAGGAATATGATTCTTTGTTGCCTGTTCTGTTTCTATAGAAACTCAGTTACTTAAACATGTTTGAAAAGGTACTTGCCACATTAAGAATTGATGAACTAATGAACAGCATTAAAAAGCACTTAATATTTTAATTTTTTTTTAATTTTCGTTTCTATTTCACGTAGAAAATCCTCAAACAGATTATGAGCGTGAACTGCTGTGCTTTCATCTGGTTGCATTACCTGTCTGCATTGCAAAAAACCCCAACCAAACAACAAATAGCCAAACCCAAAACAACTAACACTGATCTAACAACACAAGAAGGAACAGTTCATGAAGGAGAGCAAGCAGGTGTAGCTGCACGATTGCACAAGTTTTAGTGTTATAAAAACATGGTTTTTTCTTTTTTTTTTTTTAATATTACACCTATTGTCTATCAAAGCAGCAGTTGCACAGTACAAGTAAAATGTAACTGATAAACTGACAGTTGCAGTTATCTTGATAACCTCAAATTTGAATTTCAGTGCAAGCTTCTGGAATTCTGTCGATTTTCTTCCTTTAACCTCACTACATGGTTATTTTTTCAACCTGTTTCCATTTCTGCGAAGCCCCTGAGCAACTCCTAGTTACTGCATCATTGGAAAATATTCTTTGTTTTACTTTTGCTTTCCTACCTCCCATCTGTTGTTTCAGTCAGTGCTGGCTTCTCTTTTGTTGTTTTTTGTTTGTTTTTTTCTTAATAGTGCTCTCAACATTTCTTGAATACATTGCTCTGTCTTACAGTGTTTGGTGTCACAGGGACATGTTCCTCTCCTGTCTGTCATATTTAAGGGAGAAGAAGGAGCTAGGATGGGAGGCTCCTTTGAGCTTGATGTTGCTGTACAAGTCTACAGATTTGTTCTGACTTCCTGATCTTACCTGCGTATCCCAGTTTTTACAGCACTCCAAGAACTAGGGGCAGAATTGTTTGGCAGGACCACCCACATGCCAACAAATCTGGAAATAACAGCAGGAGGAAAGAAACAAGCTTATTTTTAAAGAATACAGGGAATGAACAGTGTTTCTGTACCTCAGAGAAGATTGCATTTGGCCAGCATACAACTTTATTTAGATATTACATCATGCCTATTGAATATTTATTACTGTCAGTAGTCATGTGAAATGAAAAGCACAAAGAAAAAATTCCTGCTGTATTTGCAGCAAACCCAGATGATGAACAAAGTGTAGTGTCTGCCTCGATCCCCACTCCATCCAAGCAGTACTGGCAGCTTTTAGCATTTGAGGATTTTGCCCTTGGTTGAAGTGGCTTGTGCCTTCTGGACCAGGGCCATACTGCATTTGTGAAGCTCTGATGGAGAGTATATTTAACAGAAGAAAAATAATTAAAGGTACATTATGACCTACTTCATCCTCCTGAGTTTGGAAGGAGCCAGGGAGTATTTACAAGGGCTGGTGGAGGATCATTCAGAGGCACCTTGTCAGTGTACAACCAGTAATCAAAATGTGCAAGAGAGATAAAGCGCAACCAAAGCTAGTGAGACTAATGTACACTGGGATATTTTACATTCATAGTTTGTGTTTGTATTCTATAATTTTCAGATAGCTTTGTAGCACACCTTACTAATGACCTGGTGTCATTCCCAGTCTTGTTTCTCGTGTATTTCAGAATTTTTGCATTAAGAAGTGGTGGATGTTAATTTGTTGGGCAGAAAGAAATTATAGTTGGTCCAACCTGTGAAGATCTGCATAAAACAAAATATAAATAAAATACATAGAATGGGGGAAGTACAAAATCACTGGTAGGTGGGGTATTTCTAATTATCAGTTTCAGTTCAAATTTGAGGGATCTATTGAGATGCAAAATGGGTAGTGCTTTTATATCTTTATGATGCACAGCGAAATCTGAAAGAAGAACAGCAAGGGAAGCAGTATTCTGTATACCAGTTATGACAGAGCAAAATGAAGAACTAATAAAACTATGACAGTAAAAGATGAAAACATGAGACTTGAAAGGAGAAGAGAACTTTTAACAGGACTGTTTTAAAATGTTTTTGTTGCATGCGGTTTATTTCAGCTGTTTAAAAAAACCCTTAATTTCTACCCCAATAAATATTTCCAGGAAAAAAAAAAATCTTTGGAAGTCTTCATCCATTTATTTTCAATATACTTTATTTTTTTTTTTTTCCTAACTGTTGAAACAATTTGCTGAGAACTTCAACATGATAATTTAAATCTGACTCTGCAGGGGAGATGAAAATTCTTTGTGGAGAAGAAAAGGAGGAAAATTTTTACACAGTTTAAAAATAAATAAACTAATAAATAAACTTCTTGTGGGAGAGAGTTTGGGGGATTAGAGTTTTGGTTTGTGTGTAGTTTATTATAAAAATAGGATCTAGAATTTGTGGAAATACAGTTAGGAATTATTGGTAGCTTTTGGTATGCAACTGTTGGTGGCTCCCTCAGTAGCAAAGAATTTTCAAAGCTATTTCTGGAAAACAGTATGGCTTTGTCTTTCCGCACTATCCTTTCATCTGAAAAACAGCTTGACTCTAAGGCATTTTGATCCTTCCTATCCTAAAGAATCAGACTGTTAAATAGCACAATTATTTTTGTTGGAAGTCTTTAGTTTTTCCTAGCTGGCATTTGAGTTTTGAACCTTACAGGGTGTATTGTCTGGGATTTCTTGTTGATGTTAGAGGAGGGTTTGTTGGTGGTGGTTCTTTTACTGTTCAGGGCTCCAACAGTATATGAAACACAGGAAAGAATTAAATAACTTTTAAACATGATTTTATGACATGACTACCTTCTGCTTCGCTTAAATTTGTCTGTCTTTATGCCAGCACTGATGTACATTTAAGAGCTGAGGTCTTGTTGAAACTGAAGGTGTTTCCTCATTAAATCACTCTTCCCCTTTACAAGATGAGACAGCAAGCATGGGTGTGAATATATAGGTCTGCATTTTGCTGTGGAGGTGAAGTGGAACGGGGAGAGGCTGCAGAGCCACGTCCTGTGGGATATTGGATTATCCATCACTGTGTGTTCATCAGAATTTCCTCTTCCATAGGTCTCCTTGTGGGTACTCTTGATGTCGTGTTGGACTCCAGTGCCAGAGTGGCACCGTATCGAATCCTCTACCAAGCACCAGACTCCTTGGTCTACTGGACTATTGCCTGTGGTAAGGACAAATACACTGACATGTGGATTGCTATTCTTCCTGGATACTGTGTCACATAACTAAGAGAGCATCCTTCCTGCTGAGCACAGTCTTTTCAGGACAAATAAATGGGTCAGGATAAATACCTGCTGTAGTGGTAAAATTCAGAGACTCCAGAGCTTCTGATAGTCAGACCTTGAATGGCAGCATGGGGGATGTGTCATGCACACTGAGTGAAACCAGAAATGGCAGAAACAAAAACATCTGTTATTTCCCACTCTTCATCTCCCAAAGGTGTTCCCAGACAGCCAGTATTCATTCCTCCTCCTCACATGCTCTTCTCCATGCCCAGGGCTCACTGCTACAGCACTTCTAAGTGCAGCATTCCTGGGTGATGGGATGTCTCTAAAGAGGATGGTGGGAGGAGGACCTGGATTAGAGCACACCAGTTACCCAGACAGGGCACCTGGCTTCCCTTCCAATGGTAACCAGGAAGAAAGTGCAGCCCCAGCGCTCACATGTGTACTGAATAGCAAGCAGTGTGGCATTTCTTGTCTCCTCCAGGATAAATACTGTGTAGATCCCAGGCATGCCCGCCTCCTGGATGTTTATTTCGGACAGTGTGTGGTCTCTCTAAATATGGTGTACTTAGAAATTCAGTAAGATTGTAGCTAAATTAGAGTTAATTACAGAAGGGTATGTTCTTATACAAATGCAACAAGTCTTTAGAGTTTTGGTCTTGAATGCTCCAGCTTGAACAGATCTAGCAGTAAGACTGTTCCTATTGTCACTAAAGCAGTGAAAACAATTGAGTTGATATTTCTGTACGTTAAATAGGATTTTTGCATGCATCAGATCCTGTACTAAATGTGTATTTCTGTGGTCAGGTACCTATTGCAAGTAGCATAAAACAGAATGGAGTTAGTCTCTGGTTTTGTTTGCTGTTTCTGGAAATAGTGTCCAGAGTTAAATACAGAAGATCCGGGTCATTGGTTGGCCAAGCTTATCAGATCAGATCCTTGGTTTGATAGTGTTGCTTTACAGTCTTGGCAAATGGAAACTTTCCAATGCAGCTCCTCCAACTCGAAAGTTTCACTGGCAACAAAGTTTTTGGCAACAGTCGATGCTTTGTTCATTTGAAAAAAAATTGCGAGAGAGAACAAATGAGAAGTGCATAGATGTCTATCATCTCTTTAATGGCCTGGTAACCTCCAGCACCTCCAGTGCTGCCTGACATTCAAACATACTGCTTCATGGAGCTATAGGCTTCTTCTGGCCTAACTGTGCCACCTCATCAGTGCCCAGTCTCCTGATACGATTTGACATTTAGATTATCTGGATGACTTTTCCTCCAGACAAATCCCCTGTTGGGAAGAGGAGGAGGAACAGATGAAGGTTTGCTACAGATCTAATCATTTTAGTTCAAAGCAGGCTCTGTTCTTAGGAGCATATGATTTGTGTGTCTGACAAAGGTGATATCAAAGCTGTGTCATCTTCTGAATCCAACAGAAAGTTTTGAATAGCTTGTATTAGCACAGGTATTTCTTACTATTTTTGATAGTATCAGACCTGAAAGAGAGTATCAGTTCAAACAGCCTTTTCCCCCTCTATACCTGTTAGTTCCAACTCCCTGAAGATTTTAAAATTCATATAACATAACTTATCTTTAGTGACAGCTAACAGTAAAACCAGATATTAATGAAGTCCTCAATATTATGAGGGTTGTTCCCAAATCTGCATTTAACAGCATGCTTTGTACTGTCATGTACTCTGCTGTGACAATAAGTAATGCATACCAGCTTTCCATGGATCTCAGAAGAGAAAGAAGGGTAAAAGTACTTGCCTGCATGTTTGTTTTTCTTCCAGATGTCAGCACACAGCAATTAGTAACCACCTCCATCCCATAAACTTAAAAGGGAGCAGCTGAGGACACAAATTTTCTTACTGTTTGCAGACTCCCTTCCAAGGAAAAAAATGAATCACAAAGCTCTCAACAAAATAGTGTTTCTTCAAAGACCCTTGTACTGTGCATATGTTCAGAAATTATTTTTAAGACTTTGGAAATAGGCCATGTGACTTCTCTTTAGGTTTTTTTGCATGGCACTTCTACATAATGACTGTAATTTTATACCTACAGTGTGTGTCCTCAAGATAAGCAGGGACATAAAATGGGAGACAGAGTTATGAGTTATGGCCCCAGAATAAATAAGTGTACCATACATGTAGAAATTTATGGTGCTGCTGAGCTGTGAGAATTTATTTCTCTTCTGAGACAGATATTGTGGATTTTATGTAGAAATAAAATACTCTGTCTACATTTAAGCTAGTCTTAATAAACATGCTCTTCAATTAGGAATCTTAACCCTAACTGAAATTGCTAATGTAGTTAATGTATATATCTGTGATTCCATTTTGTGGAGTGTTCTTTGAATTTTTAGTTTCCTAATTCCTGGTTGATGGTTTAGTTGTTTTTGTTAAATTATAAGACTGCGTTAGTGTAGTCTTGTCACCTGAGGGGAATAGTGTGGATCTCACAGGGAGGTAAAATTTTACAGAGAGCAAATATCTATGCAACCTTGAAGCTGAGCAGCCCAGCATTCCCTAAGGCTCTGTGCTGTGGTTATTTTATGAATTTGCAACTAAAGCAATTCCTTCTGAACTGCTCAAGGGTTGTTAAAATTATACAGGTTTCTAAGGGCTTTGGCTGCATTTAGCTGTGCAACTCTGATTTGTCCTGCATTGTCCCTTCCTGTTCCCCAAAGGTAGACTGCTGGTTATTTGGTATGTAATCTCTTATTTTTACAGAAATTTGTCTTTTTCTTCTCTGCCTTCAATAAAGAAATAATCTCCATCTTCAGTAAGCAGCTGTAGAGAGTGACTCGAAGAAATGGGATTGTTTCATGGTTTGTCTATGACATTTGGTCTTGCTCAGTACAAGACTATTCTGAGGGTGAAAGTAATCCAAGGGTGTTTGTCTGCTCTAAAATGACTGTTCAGACCCCAGATTTGTTTATAATTAGATTTGGATGTGAATTTTCTTGGATATTAACTGTACTGGGGTAGGCTGTATGAGAATTCTTTCCGGTTAGATCTGAAGCCTTGTCGCTCTGGAGAGGAGTCCTGTTAACAGTGCAGTGTTGGGTTAAATGTGTCATGGCTTAGAGTTCTGTCTATTGAATTATACTGGAGAGTTGTTATTGGTAACCTTTCAAGAACAGTTTTAAGCATATTAATGGTCTAGGAATGCAAAATGTTGTACACAGCCAGCCTTTCATGTTGTAATAACCCTGCTGTGTCCCATGCCACTGTCCTTTCTCCCCCCCAAGTCTGCTAGTGTTCAGTTTAAGGGGGAAATGGTAGTATACGTAAAGTCTGTTTGGAAATGAACAACTTTTTTAGATCCTTCTCCACCTATAAAATCAGTCATTCTTACAGTGGCTTTGTGTGTTTTCAGGTAGAGAAGTGCTACAGGGTTTTTGTGGTATGGTAATTTTACTCATTTTCATGCAAGTTTCCTGCTATGTTGTAGCTGTTTTCCTTTTTATTTCCTGCCAGTCTTGAGGGCTCTGTATTGCAAACTGCAGTGGTGTAACTGTTACATTGGATTTTTCCCCTTCCCTGAGAGTCAGAGGTATTGCTCAATTTGCCTTAAAAGGCCAATGATGACAAAATGGTGAATACTTTTAATATGCTAAAATAGGCAAAAATTTTCCAGTAACAGAGATCAAATAACCTGTAGTTTGAAACATTGCAGCACATATGTATTTTAATTCTGAGTGAACAAAGCAAAGAGCCAAGCCTGTGATGGATGAATTGTTGAGAATTAGGGTGTAGGTTTGGTCAATCCCCTGATTGCATGAGCAGGGAAGAGTGGGAGAGTATATAGTAGGATAATGGAGACAAAAAGCAGTGGGGAAAAAAGAGATGGATTGTTACGGGTTGAGAATAATCAACCAAAGCAGTTCCATAAGAAGTGATGAAAAATAGTAAATGAGCTACAAACCAGAAAGAGACAGCTTTAAGAAATAATTCATCATGATAGTGTGTCCGCACTCTTGTCGCTGCTCTTACAAGCTAAGCGATTTTTCTGATGACAGTCTAGTTTTATATACATAGCTCATGCATTTCATCATTGCTTTTTACAGCAGTATAAAAGCCAACAAGAAGTAAAATAGTGTTCAGACCACCTCCTGAGTTCCAGAAAGGTCTAGTTGCATCCATGTAGTTTAAAGGAGAAGCAGCAGTGGCGATCATTTGTGGTTCTGAAATATTGATTACATATGCAGGGTATTCTGCAACACGATTTATGTATCTGTACTACAACCAGAATTGTGAAATTCCCCTGGAAGTGGCACAGAATGTTGTATTCTGTTGCCTTCATTGGACTTTTGAATTAAATACAATGGGAGAAAATTTTGGAATTTCCAGAAGAATAGCATCTAGTGAAATGTTGCATCTCTAGTTACTGGCAAGTTTTCTTAGAGGTTTTTTTTGTATAATTAAAAGGACATTGACACTGGTGAATTATTCCTTTTGTGACTTTTGATTTGGTTTTTTTTTATATAGGTTGCTCAAGGAAGGAAATCACTGAACATTGGGAATGGCTGGAACAGAATTTATTGCAAACTCTTTCCATCTTTGAAAATGAGAATGACATAAATACATTTGTCAGAGGAAAAATACAGGTAGTGTATATATTACTATAAATGTTGTTAACGATAAACATGACTCTGAAAGGAAAACTTGCGCGAATTTGAAACAAATTGGAACTGGTGGTCCCCAGACTTCTCTGCCTTTTTGAAGGAATATCAAATGCTAAGTAGCAACATGTGTATAAAAATCACGGAAACTGGGATTAGTGCTCATAGCTACAGCAGTGTGATTTTTAATAAACTCATAAATATATAAGCAGGGCTTCAAGCATTGTAAGTTCTAAAATTAATTGCACTCTTGACCGTCTTAAACTTTGACGGTTGTCTATGCAACTGTTTTTCCAGTGCAAAGCTTAATTTTAATTTTTTTAATGCACTCATAATGTCTCGTTCCTCTCTTCTGTGCAGTTAAATCCTGTAGTATTGGCATTGACGCTTCATATAGGTGTTTTCTCAAAATTTCTTTTTCTTTATAGGACAGATAATAGCTATAATGGTAAAAAGCACTTTTTCTGTACAAAGAATTATCAAAAAATAAATAGTTTGGTAAATGATTGTAAGCAAAATTACCATATTTACTTGGTGTGTGTTCAAAGCATTGGTTTTGTCTCACTCCTCTTAACATTTCACATACTAAGTCAGCTCCCTTAAGAATCCCACAGTTGCATGTTCACTTTTACCAATGAATCAGGTATGAGGGCTATAGATTGTCGTGGAAATACCTTATATGTGAAGACATCTGTGTTTTGAAATATAATCCTTTAAGGAAATTGTTACTTCTTAGAGTTGGACAAATACTGAATGTGAACAATGATTCTCTGTCTTATACTCTGCTCTTCATGTAAATATGGAGCAAATTGAAGGCAAAAAGTCACTTTTCATTTTATAACTTTTATATTAAAAGACAACAGAGATGATTGTAAAGGAGATTGGGAAAATGAGTGAATAAAGCAGAGCTTCAGTATACAACAGAAGGAACCGTAGTCTTTGAGGTCTCAAAAATCAGCTTTTTACCTGCTGCCACTTCAGATTTCAGGAAAGTCATCTGCACCTGAAAGTGGGAATGTTTTTTTCATCTTATTAGTTAATCTAATAAAAGATTTCTTTTTTTTTCCCCTTCTTTTTTCCTCCCTTTTGCTCTTCTCCTTTGCTCAAGGTCCAATAAGAGGGGTTATAGAAGTTATTTAATGTTTTCCCTAATGAGCAACAATTCCTTTTCTCCCTTTTACTTTTTTCCTTCCCTTAAGAAAAATTGCATGAGTAATCCTATGTCAGTCTCCCCAGAGAGCATATTTACATGGAATAGGAAAATATTGCAGATCATAGGTGCTTCACAGAGCTGTTAAGAGTATTTGAGTCAGGCTGGTTAATTTAAAACAAGGTACGGGCAAGTGGTTGGTGTTTGGTTGCTTTTGACACAGGCATGGTAGGGAGGAAGGTCATCAGAAAGAAAGCTGTGAATGAAGTAAATAACTATGTAAGCCAAAGGATGAGCAGAACAATAAAAGCTCACTGGAAGGTTTCCTTGGCATTGCAATAACCATTGTGGCATGTAGCCTGTGCAGCAATGGGATTTAGAGTATCTGATAGCCCATGGCCACTAACAGGATACATCCTTCTTTCATTCCCCAGGGCATCATTGCTGAGTACAACAAAATCAATGGCATCAAAGAGGATGACGACACAGAAAAATTCAAGGAAGCCATAGTGAAATTTCACAAGCTGTTTGGGATGCCAGAAGAAGAGAAATTAGTGAACTACTACTCCTGCAGTTACTGGAAGGGGAAGGTTCCCCGTCAGGGCTGGGTGTATCTCAGCATTAATCACCTTTGCTTTTACTCTTTCCTCATGGGCAGGGAAGGTATGTTTTCAGTGGAATGGTAATTTGTGCATCTGAAAATTGTTAGGAAATCTCCTGTAATTTGTCACTGTTCGTTTACTGATCATTGAGGGTACAAAGATGTTGCTGAGGGAAAGAGAAGCAGGGAGCAATTCCCTGATTTGTCTCACTGCTTGACTGTGTGTTTGTTCCCTTGTTTGTTTTGTCTTTCTCAAAGTAGTTCTCTGTAAAACGGTACCTGGCATTGTCTAGAGACATGGTTCACCTCTGGGAGTATGCCCAAAAGGGAATAGGGACGAGATCACACCATGTGTGGCTTCTTCTGCTCTTACACAGTCCTCCAGGACTACTCTGGCAGACTTTCCAACCCTAAATGACGCATCTGCATTTGTACAATGCCAGAACTTCAGAAAGGTCTCAGAGGAAACCCAGAATAAAGAAGTGCCTAGTGTGGATACAACCAGACTGCTCTACAGGGGGTTAGTTCAAACCAGGGTGGAGGTGAACAATTGAACAGTATTTGGTTATGGGTAATGGATCAGTCCTGGGATTTAGCCCCTGCTTTAAGGACACCATTTGTATTGGTGGTGGAAGAAAAGCCAAGGATCTGTCATGGCTGTAATATTTGAAACTTTTTACTGTATAAAAATAACACAATGTGTTATTTGTCTGATGTGTTTAGACTGTGTTTCTTTGCTTCCATAGGAAAAGAGGACATCAGAGTCAGTGCAAGTACAGTGACAATGATAAGCCACGTTTGCTCACCTAGCTTTGTAATGCTTGTGTGGTGTTCTGTAGTGAAGTAAATTATATTTAAACTCTTTTATCTGCTGTTTGTCAGGCGATAGTGGTTTGTTTGTACAAACTGGGTCTATTTATGCCGTGTTCCCAACTTTGCAAGATGCAAGAAAAAGTCAGCTGAATGCATTTTATAGGAAGAGGAAGCTAAAAGCTCCCAAATATGCTCATTTTTGTACTGAATCTTGGGTTTTTTGTTTGCTCCTGTTCAGCGAAGTTAGTTATCCGCTGGGTTGACATCACTCAACTTGAGAAGAATGCTACACTGCTCTTTCCTGATATGATCAAAGTGAGCACAAGGTCAAGTGAACATTTCTTCTCAGTATTCCTTAATATCAGCGAGACATTTAAATTAATGGAACAGCTTGCCAATATAGCTATGCGACAGCTTTTGGACAATGAAGGATTTGAACAAGACAGGTCATTACCCAAACTAAAAAAGAAATCCCCAAAAAAAGTGTCTGCTCTAAAACGGTAGGTAGCACTGGCTCTTACTCTTTTGTTCCTCAGTCCTTCTACTTGCAGGATTTTGTCCAAAAGTTTTCGAATGTTGCCGCCGTTTACTGTAACTCAGAAAGGAATGATTGATTCAAGCTCTGGAAATGTGAATAATTATTTAAATACAATTACTTGCTGTCATGTTGAAATAGGAAAGGGAAAACACTTGAATAATGAACATGTTGCAAAAATAAATTTACTTGAGCCAAATGCTCATTTGTTCAGAAGCTCTTTAGTGTATTTCCTGACACTGGCTACATTCAGGTATCTGTTGTAAGGCCGTTTTATGTCACTAGGGGAAGGTAATAGTGATTTATTTGTTATTAAGAAATGTGCCTAACACATTAATGTTATTAATGTTATTAACACTTTAATGTTATTAAGAAATGTACTTGGTCTTATCACTGGAACTGAGAAATTACTCTAGACTATTAATTCTATCTAGAACTTAGTTTAGGTAACAGCAAAACAAAAATTGACATAAAATTGTAAGAGACAAAAGGTTATCTGGAAAATATTTCTACTTCTTTTATATCATACTTCAGCTTGTTAGTTTCTTTTTCATTTTTTCTTTATATGTTGTTCATGTTAGTGAAACATACAGAATTATAGCCAGTGCTTGTTTATATTTCTCATTACTTAGTGACATCTGACATGCATTTTATCACTTTTGTTTCTCCTTCTTACTGTTGAGTGTTTTGCGCTGAATGCATTATCAAGTCTAAGACTTGAAATTGTTAACAAACTCTAACCCTAAGGATTCCATGGTGTTTCTTTGAGGCTTATTTATTAACTTTTTTTTATTACTATTAGCAAAAAATGGATTCACTGTATATATTCTCAGAAAGTAGGGCTGGATATTAGGATCACTCAGCCTTTCCTCTCTGAGAAGTCAGGATGAATATCTAAGTAATTCCTGGCAGGTGTTTTTTCACAGAGTTTTAAAGCCTTCCAAAAGTGAAGACTACACCCGCCCTATATGCAAACTATTTCCGCCTTTTTGCCACACACTCCCTGCTTAGATGAGTTTTATCTTGCAGGTAACTTGCAATGATTTGCATAAAATGTATCCTAAAATGTTTTCCGTATTTCTTAAAACAAGAAAATCTTTCTGTGGGTTTTTTAGGGATCTAGATGCCAGAGCAAAGAGCGAGAGATACCGTGCATTGTTCCGACTTCCCAAGGATGAGAAATTAGATGGACACACAGACTGTACTCTTTGGACTCCATTCAACAAAATGCATATTTTGGGTCAGATGTTCGTTTCTACAAACTACATTTGCTTTACTAGTAAAGAAGAGAACTTGTGCAGCCTTATTATCCCTCTTCGAGAGGTAAATATTTGTATTTTTAAATTTGTAGGGCAAGTAGTAAAGCAGAATCTTTTTGGATATTTTAGCCTAGTTTTGAATTCATTTATTTTGGTGGGAGTTTTTTATTAGTATTGTTAATTTTTGTTTGTTTTTGTTGATTATTTTTGGAGAAAAACCTCTTTTCATCCTTTTAATCTCTTGTGAGCATGCTATTTTGATGTGTTCTAAGTAATAGTTAATGACTGTGTATCTTAGTTCACAGTACCTACTGCTAAAATTCACATGGAGTTTTTTCCATCAGTTTTCATAATCTTTGTGAGTTCTTCCTCTCTCATAACTTGTATTCTGATTTACAGCCCAATTTTACATTTTATGGACCTCACAGGGAGGAGTGGAAGGTGAAACTTCCTAGACTGATGAGTGGAAATTCTGTTAAAGAATCTGTCAAATAAGATTTGCTTTTGTCAGATGTAAAGTGATTCACAATCTTTAAGTTTTGAATTGCTTCTTCACACAGACTTGCAATTGTTTATTCTTGTATATGGAAAATACTTTGTCAGCATTTTTCACATTGGTGTGTTTCCCTTTTTAAAGCTGGTTACTTAAAGCAGATGTTCAGTAAGAAGAGTTTGTTTGATGCAATAAAAAAATAATTATGTTGAGGAGGTTTTTCATTGTTGACTTGATTTGTGGGTTAATGGAAAATTGTGTAAAGTAAACTTTGGAAGTGGTAGCAAAGCTGATGTAACCCAAGGACAGTTTGGCTTGACTGAAGAACCATGGAGTATTTCAAGGCACTGTTTTCCCCCACGATCATTAAGAGTGAAATGGTACTTGTTCAGAAACTTTGAAATGCAACTTCTCAGCAGCATGTTGCAATGACTTTAGTTATTTGGAGTGAGACATTCAATTATGGTTGCACTGTTGTCTGGAAATCAAAGGGAATGGCAGTCCTGCAGGTAAAGTGGTGGACGAGGAGAGCAAAGTCTTCATTTAACAGGACCTCTTTTCCTGGATGCAGATTCAGCAACTTATTTTGATAACCACAGTCACAGCAGCATGGGATTCAGAGCAGCTCTAACACTTTAAGAGAAGGAAGTAGCTGAAGAAATAAGTGCTTCTGTGTGAACAGCTTTAAGACTCAGCACCAGCAAGGGGAACAGTAAACCAGGGGGTAGTGCCAATCCTTGGAACAACTGATCAGTACCATCAGTAATTAAAGGAAAGCTTTCTATTTAATTAAAGCTTTGGGTTAGACCCTAACTTAATTCCAGTATTCTGTAATATCCTGGAGGTGTTTTGACAGATGAGACAATAACAAAGCATTGATTCTGAAATTATGATGGGAAAGATGTTTTTCAGTGGCTGGCTGCACTGCTCACTGCACCTACAGCAGGTGCCCTCTCAAAGACAAAGCACTTCAGATACGTGTGTGTCTCTATTGAATAGGAAATAAGTGGATATCAGCTCTCATTATAGCAGAGCTATAATTAAGCGTGCTTTAATTATGTCTGTCCTGTGCCTTTAGAACTTGCTGATTGCACTCAGTTTTTAAGTGGAACAGAAAACACAGGGAACACATTTTAGCTAATTTCAGTATGCTATTAGTGAAGTCCTTTAAGTTAACAAATAACTAGTAGATTTGTAGTTAGCAGAAAAATAAAAGGAAGTGAGAAGAACAGAGAAGTGGTTTAGCACCCTAGCGGTGCACTGCAGTCTTTAAATCTTCAAAGAAAATGCATGGAAAATGGTTACCCAATCCATTTAGCTAGAGAACTATTAATATTGTAGCACTCATGTGTTACCATTGATTTCTGTTTTATAAAGGGTTAAAGGAGAAAAAGTAAATGTCCTAGCAAAATTAAATGTGCCACTTTCTATTCTGAGGGCAGTCAGTCAGTTTTCATTACCTAAGAAATCATCTAAAGTTGTAAAGCAGTGGTTAGAAGTATTTACAATTGTGATTTGTTTTTTGTTCAATGTATGAACGGCACAAACTTGATGGATTGATTTGTTTTTAAGGCTAATAGTTGGTAATGTTTAGAGCACACAACTGTTACATAATTCATCAACAGTGTATGACTTATCCCTGAGATTGCTTTGTGTTAATGTGTTTTACCGAAACCCCGGGGAACTGGTTCCCTGTACTCAGTAGATTGTGGTGTGAGTACTGTTTACAGTTTGGAGTTCAGTTAGATTAGTGACCACTTCCCTGTCAACTGAAGGCCAAACAGAAGCCTCCACCTCACAGGGTTGGATGTTTTCCTTTGTAAGGGAAGACATGGGGTCAGCTTCCCTTTGTTGCAAGTTGCTGTGTACTGTGAAAATGCAGTTAAAATAACTGTATGCAACTGTTACCACAGAATGCGACTATAATACAGTGGTACAAGAATGTCATCTCAAAAACTGTTTATTCACATGTATTGGCAGTAAGAGGTAGGCGAAAGTTTCTGTGGATTCAGCCTGTGCTGATGTTAGGAAGCAGGAGAGGGATTTGGAAATCCTACAAAAAAGCTGATAGATTTGTATCCCACAGACAAAATTTTGTTTTTCCAATTCTTTTAAAATACAGCATGAGGAAAACAAACTAAGTAGTGCAGGGGGGTTTTACTGGAGAATGTACTAAAATCAGTTGTTTGAGGGGTAACAGCCTTCATCTTTCAGACTTGTAAGTCCTTGTAAGCAAAGCATGTTTTCTGGCTGAGGGGTGTTCATAGGAATGTGATACAGGGCGGGAAGAACACGAGTTTATTGTATTATGTTGGCTTCTTAGACCAAGCAACTTGATTAACCGAAGATCTTAACCTGTAGCAACTGTTTCTCCCTAGGTGACAATAGTGGAAAAGGCAGACAGCTCCAGTGTGCTGCCCAGCCCACTGTCAATCAGCACGAAAAACAGAATGACATTCCTCTTTGCCAACTTGAAAGACAGAGACTTTCTTGTACAGAGAATCTCAGACTTTCTGCAACAAACCACTTCAAAAATATACTTGGATAAAAATATTTCTGGAAGCTATATCAGCTCAGATGATGAGGTATGTGGGGGAAATCAATAATTTACTAGAAGAAGGGAATTTTAACTGGTGTGGGGAGAGAGGAGCCAGGAAACACCTCTAAGTTTTTGTAGAGCTAAATGTTTGTGAACAGAAATGTTACCTCTTTTTTGTTAATGCCTTTGAGCTGAAGTGTTAAAATTTGTCAATAAGGATATCTATCTTTTTCATGTTAAACCTAAGTGAACTCATCATTGCTGAAGAAGAGCTACTCTAACTCTTGCTGCCACATTCTGAAATTACAATGTTATCTTGTTGGAAAGTGTCATAGTTAATTAACTGGTCAATTGAATAATACTTTTAATATCTGCTAACTTGTCCAATTCAAATGTAATTCTGGAATTTTAATAATTGGAAGAAATTATCAGTTGGCATGAAACTCCTTTTATACAAGACTTTAGCTGCTAAATCCCATCCTTTGGTTCTTCTGTAAACAATGTCTCAGCTGAACAGGTTTGCATGTGCACTGCTAGTGAACTTTGGAACATTTGAACTAACAGAAAAAAACCAGCCTGGTCCTGGACATCAAATGTCCCTATTCTGAACCACCTCCTTATTTATGTGTGCAAAATAAATGGTTCCTAAAAGATATTATTAGATACACTTTCCTTAGGCACTCTGAATGTCAAGCCTTCTGCTGAATCCCAGCTTTTATGTATGCAATTCAGATGCTTCTTATAACACCCTCATCAGTTTTGTTAAACCCAGCAAAGTTTACTAGTTCAGATGTCAAAGCAGAAAACTCTTTCGTGGTGTATCAGTTTGGTTTCATGTAGGTAGATCTCACATTCCAAGTCTGTACTAAGCCACACCTTAGTACTGTCCTGAGTAGCTCTACCATGTGTGTCTTACAAGAGTTTTTTTACTTGCTTTGTTGGTGGTGAGGTATAATTACTGTATTGTTGTATACCAGAACGCATAGGCCTGTACAGTGCTGGAACCTGCCCTAAATGAATCTAAGTATTCTACTTACTGAATTATAAATACAAATTAACAATTGCAAGCATTTACTACATTTTGTACTATAACTACATATCTAATATGCATGACTGCTACTTGTAATTTCAGTCATTTGGTGTGAGCTGTTCTGTGGGATTTTACTGTGGTTTCAAAGCTGTTTGAGAAGTCAGAAAATCCTTTTTCTTCAAAATAACTCCCAAATCACAATCTACTTTAGGTTAACTTTACTAACCTAAGGGCTACTTTAGGTTAACATTACCTTAGCAGTTCTGGTTCTCGAATTTGGTTGTGTTCCAGGAGAGCTATTGAGAAACTTGAAGCTGTTTTATTATTCTGTACTGGTTTAACTTCTGCTGCCGTATGTTTTTATTAACTGTTAGCACGTATAAATTTGAAGTAAAATGAAGTAAAAAGTCCAGACTCTGGCTCATCCTCGTGTCTGTATTGCTTGTGACTGCTTTCTACAGGTGTTTACAAGGTCAAGTAGTTTAATTTCTGCCAGCCCTCACAAAAGCCTGAGCTCCGAGTCCGAGGGAGAGCGCCAGTTCAACCTCAATGACAATGGCATTCCAACAGCAACTCAAGCTTTGATGACAATGTATCGGCGCAGATCACCCGAGGAGTTCAATCCTAAGCTGGTAAAATGCACCTCTGAGTGCTCCACCTGACTGGAAAGGCTTTTAAATGGTGTTTCCTTTAAAACCCATGGTTCTTAAACTCAGAAGAGTTTCATTCTGCCAGAGTGTTAAGAAGGGGCAGTACTTTTCACAGAAGGAAAGGGTTGGACATGTTGTTGTTTTACCAATGCAAATAACTTCACTACATAAAAGCAAAGTTGGATGTAAATCAAGGAGAGGTTGTACTCCTGCTCTTAAGTAGAACTGCTTCTCTTAACAGCAAAGTCTACTGGCATAGAAACTATGAAATGGGAGGAGGCAGCTCATTAAGAAGGTAACTGGACTGTAGCCAAGTTATTTCTTGCTCACTTGGAAAGTTAGAACATTGCAGGCTTTTTAGCTCTCAGGATTTTAGTGGGTCAGAGTATTAGAAGGAAGCTGCATCTTCATGCCTGCCTTTCTCTGCTTTTAGGCCAAGGAGTTCCTGAAGGAACAGGCCTGGAAAATTCACTTTGCTGAATATGGCCAAGGGGTGTGTATGTATCGTACAGAGAAAACCAGAGACCTTGTGCTTAAGGGCATTCCAGAAAGCATGAGAGGGGAGCTTTGGCTGCTCTTTTCAGGTAGGTTTTCATTTGAAAGTGTCTGTGGGATATAAGCAAAAGCATGAGGGAAGAAAGGATTTCAAAGGTGATTAAAATTGCAGATAATAAGTGTCTGAGAATATTTGGAGTGAGTAAGGCTGTGATTGTTAGCAGGCACCAGACAGGTTTAGACAACATTTCTGTTCAGACCAGCAAAACTCATTCTCAAGCAGGCTCACATAATTAGGGAAGAATATAAAAAACCAGAATGCACACTCTGTTACCAGAAGCCAGCAGTGTAGGGGCCTTCTAGGTGTTCAGCAACCACCAGCAAGCTTAATTCCCATTTATGTAATAATTTCTGAAACCAGTTAAACTTTTGGGCTTCACAGCAAGTTGTTGCAAGGAATTTCAAACTTTAGGCATGTTGCATGGAACCACTATCTTTTTTTTTTTTTTTTTTTTTTTTTTTTTTTTTTTTTTGTTAATTAAAAAAAAGTTACTTTACATTTTTATTTTTAGGTGCTCCCATTATGTGAAAAATTGTTAGAAAATACTTGTCTGTTATTCTGTGCCATAAAGGATTCTCTAGATCTATGTCCTCTTAGGGCTTTTTTATTGAAGTTGAGGAATTTTATTAATTTTATTACTAGCTGTATCTATCTTACCTCAGACTTTCTTTATAACTTATCACCATATACCTTCTTTAGCTCTACCCTCCCCAAGGCAGTTACCACAGATACCCACATCATTTAGGATAAGAGCACACCAGGACCCTTCTCTGATGACTTAATGATGCTTTCAAATTTGTTTTCTATTTCTTCCCTAGTAATACATAGACATGTACATCTTCTCTTTGCTGCTGGGCATGAAAGAAATGTTTTCAGAAAATACACACAGGAATGCTCAGCTCTGATTGGTGTCCTGTTAACATCTAGTTTGGACCAATTTTCATGGTGCATCTATAACTTGTGTTTTTCATGTACATTACTTTGTGCTACTGACACTTGATTTTAGTTTCCAGAGGAGTTGTAAAGTCAATAGTGAAATCTCATAACAAGTCTGTGAGCTTGCAATGGTATTCCTAAGGCTGAGTGCCCTGCCCAAGATGTCAGACTCATTTTCAAAAGTAGAAATAGAGCTCACGAGTTTCTGTCTCTTGCTTTATGCTGACATATCGTACTTTCTGCAATCACACATTAATCTACTCTCTCCTTAGAGCAAGTAGCTTTCTCAGAGACAAGTTTTGAGTTATTTAGGATAACCAAACCCACAACCAGCTGCAGAGGGAGCTTATGATACCATGTGACTGCACAGCTGGTTTTTCTTCATGCCTCCTGTTCTATTATGGCTGAGAGAGATTTTAACCTCATTATAAAAATGCCTGTAGAGAAGACAGGAAGAAGTGTTAATCACCTAAGCACATCTTTTTTGTTGTTGTTGTTTTTAATCACCTCTACAGAAATAGTATTTCAGATTTGCTTTCAAAGTTCTTGGTGACATTCAGGATAAAAGGTAGCAGTTCATCATATTGGGATATTGTACCTGCTAACCCTTCCTTTTCCTCCTGGTTTTAATATTCTTCTCCCACCCCTAGGAGCCATCAACGAAATGGCCACTCATCCTGGCTATTATGAGGACCTAGTGGAGAAATCAATGGGAAAATACAATCTTGCTACAGAAGAGATAGAGAGGGATCTGCACCGCTCCCTTCCAGAGCACCCTGCATTCCAGAATGAGATGGGTATTGCTGCTCTAAGGAGAGTCTTGACGGCTTATGCTTTCAGAAATCCAAACATAGGATATTGTCAGGTAATTGCAATAGCCCGCGCTCCTTCATTTTCTGGAATTCCGATTCTTTCCTTGCAGTCCTGTTTCTCCAGCCATGCGTATAAATGTTTGGCTGTGTGAAGTACTCTGAGGTGTGGATGGTGCTGTGAGCTCACGCCTCGGAGCTGCAGAGAGGCAGGAATGCTGAGGCCAGAGGGATGTCACACAAGGACCTGCTCTAGCAGCAGTATTAGCAGCACATGTTGAGAGATGTTTTCTGTCAGCATATTTGCTGCTCATGTATCTAGAAACTGGACAGAGGATAACAGAGCTGTTTACAGAAAATGACAAATGGACCCTGAAGAAAGGTTCTTTTCTTTTTAACAAAAAATCCCCTCAAAACAAAAACTGTTTGTGTTCAGCCTTAGTTTTTAATGTATTTTTATTTATTCACCTTATCATGAATTATTATTCAATGTATTAGTTACAATAACCCTCCAGAACCTCCTTTCCTCTTTCTATGATGCCATGCAGTCATTCAAAACAAAACTAAAAGAAAGAAAACAACCAGAAAATCAAGCAAAAAACACTTGGCAAAAACTAAAGCGTCCTGGGAGATCTCACTCTAAGTCCCAACCATGTATCTGTAGAGTTAATGCTGACCCCAGTGCATGGGTTTGAGGTTCTTATGTGCATAATTCAGATCACTTTAGTTTCTGCTCCTAAATCATTCTTTCTTGCTATATAATTTTGGTTTATCACCTGGGCCTTTTTTTTGCCTTCCTACATACTTTTATGAAGAGGAAACTTAAATTCGTTAGTATTAAGAAGCCTGATTAATGTCTGACTGTTAAGACTTCTAGATACAACATGAGTAAGTGCAAGCAATTCTAACAGATACCATCATAAATTATTTAGTAACAAGTGTGGTGCTAAGTAATCGCTACAACATTTGTAAAGATTATTTAACAGAGGAGCAAGCAGTAGGAAGACACTTCAATTCTGGTCGCTAAAGCCGTCACAGTAATTATAACCTTGAGATTTGGTCCAGCTACAGTGAGAATTTAGGAATATCACTAGTGCTGTGGGAGAAGTTTTGGCTGCACCAGACCCAGATTTTCCAAGAGCACCTATGGCAGAATATCAGTATCAGTGTAACAGGGATGCTTGCAGACCTGAGTCAGCCTTTGATTAGGAAAAAAAATCTTGATATCTTAAAAAAAATCTGCAACATAAAAATAACCAACCCAAAAAACCCCACCAAAACCCTCCAATAAATCAACAACAACAAAACTAAAGAAAAACCTAATAATTTTTTTGTGATTTGAGGCTTTCATAAGCCTTTATTTGAGCACTGGGAGAACACTGCTGTTTTTACAGGGAAATGCTTGAACAGTTTGGGATCTGCAGGGAAAGATGTAGCTAATTTCCTAGCCACTTTCCTAGCCCTGGTATGGTGCTAGATACTGAATAATTGTATTTCCCTTTCTTTTAGGCTATGAATATTGTCACTTCAGTGCTCCTCCTTTATGCAAAAGAGGAGGAGGCTTTCTGGCTGCTGGTGGCTCTGTGTGAGCGTATGCTGCCTGACTACTACAACACAAGAGTTGTTGGTATGCTATGGGGATATTTTTGAAATGACACTGCAAAAAAATAACCAAATTAATTGGTGGCATTTGCACTGAAACAAATCTATGGGTAGATGTGTCTGTGCATGCTAGTGACAAGGCAGCTTGCTCGGGAGAATAAAGGCAATTTCCTAAAGAGAGATGCTGTTAGGCTTAATAGTTTATCACTTAACTTAGGATCAGATGGCATTCTAAAGTGGAATTAAGCAAAGTAGATTTTTAAGAAGAGATGGGAGGCTAAAATTTGAGTTTTAGGTGACCCAGTTAGCTGATCAAGATAAGTTGGAAACAGGAGCTTTAGCAGTTTGCTCTAGATGTCTTTGTCTGAAAGCTGTTGTTGTCAGGTGAGTTTCCTTGTGTGTGTGGAAGTGAGTGATTTCAATTTATCATGGAAACTCTTTTTACTGTATCTCACAAATACTTGAGATACTCAGCCTTAGAAATTATTCCTCCTGGCCTGGTTAAAACACTGATTTTATGGTATAGGAATGTACAACATGAGGTTCTCTTGAAGTAAATCTAAACCCTCACAGTCACCTTGTTCAACAGGTGATGCTGAGGTCTTATTCCAATTAGTAACAGTAATATCAAGCCACCATTTAATTTCTGCTCTTGTGCTAGGCCAGATTAATCCTTTTTTGTTTATTATGGAGTGTACAATTAAAACAGAAAAAAAACCTTATTACAGTTTGATTTTTATGGACAGCTCAATAGTGTAATGGAATCTGTTATTTATTTGAAAGTGAGAAAATGTACATAAGCACCATGCAAAATATTCTTAGGCTTTTTATCTATATGTATAGAAAATATAGATCTATTTTCTCCCCTAAATGGCAATGTGTCAGTTGCTTCTGAATTTGTTCAACCTTATTTATCTTCAACAGGAGCATTGGTGGATCAGGGTGTCTTCGAAGAGTTGGCTCGTGACTACATTCCACAGCTTTATGACTGCATGCAGGACTTGGGTGTGATCTCCACCATCTCCCTGTCCTGGTTCCTCACCCTTTTCCTCAGTGTAATGCCATTTGAAAGTGCAGTGGTGGTTGTGGATTGTTTCTTCTGTGAAGGAATAAAGGTGATATTTCAATTAGCACTTGCTGTCCTCGAAGCTAATGTAGACAAGCTGCTTAACTGTAAAGATGATGGAGAAGCCATGACAGTCTTGGGAAGGTATTTATTACAGAAAATTAAGTATCTTCATTTTATTTTTCTTTTTGCTTGCTTTTCTGATTTGTGTTCTATGTTGAAATACTAAATTTAGATCAGTACTATTTATGTAAATCTTTTACATGCTTACAGTCCCCTTTCATCCACATAAGGTACTCCTTATATTATCGTCTTGACATAAGGCTAAGTGACCAACAAGAGATAAATTCTTCCTTCAAGACATTCAAATAAACTTCCCAAATCTGGTTATAGAAATTTGATTTGATTCATTATTTTTGTGGATTACAGGAGTTTTGTTACTTCAGCCTGATAGCTTTTAAATGTTACTAAGAAAAAGACTTGATGTCAAGGGAAATTGTTTTGGGAATAGATTAGGTAGAACTCGGAAGAATTAGGTAGGATCTTGAATAAATAGATTTCAGTGAAACAGGAGGATGATAGAGTAGTTTGAGTCATTTAATGGGAATTAATACTGCTTAGAGTAACCTCTGATTTCCTTGTGTTTGGTAGTGGTGTTGAGTTTTCAAGATGCTGTTGAAACTTTGGAATATTTTTCATAATACATTTCAGTAGTATAACTTTACTCTTACTAGAGAATGACTTGGTCATTTTTAGATGTAATAATCAATATGTAACCCTTATGCTGTTAACCCTCAGAAGGGAGGGGGTACAGATTTTTCTTGGGTTTCTCATTTGTTTATGTTTTTTCCCCACCAGATATTTGGACAGCGTAACTAATAAGGACAGCACTCTTCCTCCCATTCCTCATCTTCACTCCCTGCTCAGTGATGATGTAGAGCCATATCCTGAGGTGGATATCTTCAGGCTAATCAGGTCTTCCTATGAGGTAGGATAAGATTTCTTAACAGGAACTTGCCAACGCTCACAACTTTTGCTTCACAAAGGAATTTGATACTCTGTAGTTTGGCTTTGCTTGAAACAGAAAGAACATAAAAGAAACACAGACTCATCTCAGAAGGCTGCAGTGGGGCAAGGAAGAAGAGTTAGACTTTCTTCTTTAAACCAAAAATTTGAATTGGAGCTGTTCCATGGAGAAGTCTGAGGCCTCAAAGGAGAGCAACCCACGACGAAAAAGTGATTTACAAAAAGGCTGAACTTATAATTTGAAAAATGTTAATTCTCATTTAAGCTTTCTTGTTCTGTTCCAAACTGAAATAGTAGTGAAATCTGTACCGTTTTAGAAGACCTTTCTATAATCAGTGGAACTTTGTTTCTTTTGTGTTGTTTTGTTTTTATTTTTTTTAACAAGTGCTGATTATGACCATGGGCCACTATATTCTCTACTACCACCAAAGCTAAAAAAAAAATTCAAGTGAAAGGATCTGATAATAAGTAATATCTATAAAGCACAGGACAAAGCCTGCAAAACCAAGTAAAATCTGCAGACTGGTTTCATTGTCCTTAAATTTAAAAAAAAGCCATCAAAATACAAGAAAAAAAATGCCTCTGGTTATACTGACATACTCATTTTTTATAAAAATTAAGGAAAAACTGTAAAGATTTGTTCTCCTTAATTTCCTTTTTCCCTTCCATTGACATGTAGAGTAAATGAGTAATTTTAGTTCAAGAAGTTGGTTTACACTTAGCAATAGCACAGCTTTTTCGAAGGCATCTCCTGTATCCCTAAACCCCCGTTGCTTTAGCATATCACATTTAATGAGGAAGTGGGCAGTCCTTGTGTATTCTGTGCTGAAGGGAAAAGTGTATCAGGGTAGATGGATGTTTCTTGTCGTTCACACAATGTCAAGAATGGGCAGGAGGGTGTTTATGTGAAATTCTGTTTTCCTGGCATTTTTCCATTTTCCTCACCATGAAGACTGCATGCATTGGCTTAATTGCTGTGAGGTGAATAACCTGGCCCCGTGTTGAGCCAGTCTCTCTTTGGGGCTTCCGCAGCACTGAACCTTGTAGCTCCTTCCAGATAAATAACCAGCTACACTCCAGTATAATTAGGCAAAACAAGTAGCATGGGGAGTGAAGAGCTGTGAGCAAAGCAGAAGCTGGTTGCAAAGAGAGAATTAGTTTCAAGAGAGTTGTTGTTAATCGATTTGATTATTAAAAAAACCCCAACAATTCTCTAATAAACTACTAAGACTCAAAAACTTCAGGGCATCTGTTGCACCTGTTAGGTTTCTTGATTTGTTATGTGCAGTCAGGGCTGGGAACTCACTGTTAGGTTTGTTACAGCTACAAAGAATGAAATATCTGCTAAGGGAGCATGTTTTTGTTATTTTTTAGAATTTAAACTGTTAAAAGTACTCGCTGGGTAGCCATCTATTCTTAATCTTATAGACATTTATTGTTCAAAAAATTGGAAGACCTAGAGCTGAAGAAAATGTGGGGTTTTTTTGAGACCTAGGATGCTTCTGTAGTATACGCAGGAGCGCCCTGACACTGTTATGTGCATTGTGAGAAAAACTTCTGAAAATAAGACTTGGGTATTTAGGAGAATATTTTCCTAGTGGAAGTTGCATTCTTGCTACTTGGTTTCAGGTCCTTGGAATATAGGCACTGCTGTCTCAGCCATTAGAGATCCAGTTAGTTTAATATCCTCTTTCTGTTTTGGTTATGAGACTTACCTGGGCAAGCTGAACTAAAACCCTGCAGGAGGAGTCATGAATAATCTATTCATAGAGATTTGCCAAGCAAGAAGTTTCTAACTACTGAGATTACAGTTTGAAATGGGAGAGCTTGAAATTGAAAAAAGACCTTTCAAATGAAAATAAGTTCTTAGGAAAAATAAAATCTAGTGATATATTCCTAAAGTCTTTGTAACTTTGTTGGAAAAATGCCTTAACAGCAGTTCCATTTGGTGTCCATTACGTAATTAAATTAATTTCTCAAACACATTGAAGGCAAGCTAAATATTCTGACTATTAATACACAGACAATACTACTTTCTGTCTTTCAAGAAATTTGGAAGTATCCGGGCAGATTTAATTGAACAGATGAGGTTCAAACAAAGACTGAAAGTCATCCAAACCCTCGAAGATACTACAAAGCGCAATGTGGTAAGTACTGAAATAATGTTCTTTGCAAATAACAAGTTCAGTCAGTTTCTGAAATTTAAATCAGCTTTTCAGTGAGGTGTGGATTTCAAATCTGTAACTGTTGATGTTGTGTTTCAAAAGGTACGAACTATTGTGACAGAGACTTCTTTTACCATCGATGAACTGGAGGAACTATATGCTCTTTTCAAGGTAAAGATAAGTGAAGATACAATCATGTGCCTCCAGGAAGTGTAAATGTTCATTTTTGATGTGGGACTCTGTCTTTTCTATGCACCAAGTCAAGTCTTTCAGTTATTATTGGGTATCTTGTTACAGCAGCTAATTCAAGTTTGTATTATTGACATACAAAAAAATAAAAACTCAAGCAGTTTTTAAAACATCAGGAAAGGATTAATTCACTGAATGATTTGTCTATGGGAAAAAAGTATATACTGATGAAAACTATTAAATGGAAAAGTGAATAGATAGAGGCTTTTGATCAGTCATTAGAAACTAAACATATGTCTCTCTCTACCTGACCCAAATTTTGGTATTTATCACAAAAACACCTTTATTCTGTTATCTCAGACAGTTAATACTTTCATATCACAATAGCTGATTTTTGCCATTGTTAATGCTTTAATGTATTACATGAGAATTTAGTGTCACAAACTTGTGTCTTTGTAAGTTGATTGTACAATAGCGCAATTAGATCCACAAATTTAAAGGTGAGCATTTAAATGCTTTAGCTTCACCTTCATGTACAATGTCTTAAAATACTTTCTTCCTCTGTTTTGTTATAACAGAGATTGGGTTTTTTAATACAATGAAGGATTTATTTCCTTTGAATTTCCCATCTGTAATGACAAATCCAAATTGTCCAAATCCTGCAGTGCCTTCTTTTGGTCTTCCATGAAATCAGTGAGTCCAAGTCAGACAGTGCTCCATGGTTGATCACTGTGCAGTGCTGGGATCTTTTTCTCTAAGCTTCTGAATTGTTTTGAATTAGACTCTGTCAAAATCAGCTCTAGAACCTCCACTGATTTCAGTAAGGCTGAAACAACACCAGGTTAGTCAGTATTTTTGAGACTCTGCAGTGCAATAAAAAATATTTCAAATAAACAGCTATTTCATATTATTAAAGATTAAAGATTTCATGAGACTTCTGACTTGACAGCGTGATGAGGGTGCAGAGGGTGACTAAGCACAACAAGCCTGTGAAGTCACAGCTCTGGCCAAAACAGGTGTTTCATGTTTCATCTGCCTGGGAGGCAGAAAAAAGTTTTGCTTTTTTTTATAGAGAGATACCTTTTTATGCTGGTTAGATGAGAAACCTCTTCCAGAAATGGAAGGGCTGGGTAAATTGAAATACATCTGTTATCTTGCATTGCTTTAAGTATGCATGTGAAAGAGTTGTTTGGAATGTTTTTTTACCATGGAGAGAGCGATGGATTGTTTATAGAGGCACTGATAATCTCCTGGTGTTTACCTTCTGTTCAGGCAGAACACCTGACCAGCTGCTACTGGGGAGGAAACAGCAACGCCACGGAGCGGCACGACCCCAGCCTGCCTTACCTGGAGCAGTACCGCATTGACTTCGAGCAGTTCAAGGGCATGTTCGCCCTCCTCTTCCCCTGGGCTTGTGGAACTCACTCAGATATATTGGCTGCCCGCTTGTTCAGGCTTCTGGATGAAAATGGAGACCTGCTCATCAACTTCCGCGAATTCGTGTCTGGGCTAAGTAAGGAGGATCCACAGCACCTTCAAAATAACGTGACAAACCAGTTTGTTTCTGTTCAGCTCAGTTTATCATGCCTGTGGCAGTGGTTCCCTCTGGGATTTAGGCTGGTCTTGAGTAGGTGCATCTACACTAGCCAATGGTGTATCACACTGGGAAAAGGGCAGTACATGAATTACACATCTGTTAGGATCTGAGGATTTCCCTGACTGCCGACTCTCAACACAAAAATTAACTGCAACGCTTCCGCTTAACAGTGTATTACTCCAGATATAGTTACAGTGTGAGGTATTACCTCTGTTACTTCTGAAATCAGTAACCAAGACTGTAAAAAGCAGGTTGGAAGTCCCCTGAAAAGGAGAAAGTGGAGGTGTAGGTCAGACAGGAAGGCTGAATGTTTTTAGTCTTGAGGATGCAAGATTTCAGGACATGGAAGTCAGCATCGCAAGCCCCAGGATCAACACCAAGAACCAAAGATGAGGCAGGAGCTGGCTACTCCTTTTTTGAAAATAGCAGGAATTGTTCACTCTAAGTGACCAACATCTCACTATCTATCACGTATTTTTTCATGGCAACCTGGAATTTCCTCCAGCTCTACATTTTGATCCATTTTAAGAGTGAAAATGTTTCCCAGTCTGGCTTTCAGGAGCTCTTTGTGCCAGTATGTTTAAGCATAAGGGTTCCAAATGCAGCCTTGCATTAAAACCTCTGTACTGCAGGGTAGCACCTGTTCTCTTGGAAGTGCAAAATAGCTGTGACAGTAAAACTTGCTGCACACCTCCCCTTCACACCACCCAAAAAGTCCCAGTGCTTCCCGTGATGCAGTGATTTGTATTTGAGGTACTCTTTGCCAGATAATTCTCAATGGCCTTTTGAGGACCCAGGAATTAACTACTCTTCCTGTTTACAGGATGCTGCTAGTAACAATCGACCAGTTACTGGCTGAGACAGCAGGTTTTGGAACCAATAATGAGTAGTAAGAACAAGGGCCAGTGTTGAGCACTGTGAGCAGAAATGAATGTAAAATGCGCAAATGTGGCTATAAGCCAGCAGGACTGAACTAAAATCTTCAATGGGCAAAGCAAACAAAAATGCTCATTCTGCAAACTACATTTTTCAGAAACTAAGCCAAATATGGTGTAAATTGAAAACTTTTTTTTCCCTTAAAAAATAAGTCAACCCTGCTGGCTCCTTTTTTTGTTTAAGAAGCACATCAATGGTAGGAAGGACAACACAGTCAACAAAAGAACAATGGATCTGTTTGAGTATATTTCACCATGCCCCAGGACTTTTAGTAATTCCATTTCCTTTTCATTGTCCCTACAACAAATAGCTCAAGAACCTCCTAGTCCACGTGCCTCTAGAGCCTCAGCTGAGCAAAGGTGGAACAACCTGGTGTATTCTTTATGTTTACTCTGTGCCCTGTTACAATAACATAGTCCAAATAAAGGAGTGATCTTGATTAGTTTGCCCAATAAGTTGTGCTGCTCAGAAAAGGTTTTCAGCCTTGGTTAGGAGCTGTTTGGGTTATTCACTCATGACAAAGCTTCCCTGCACCTCTGTGGCACACTGTATTATAGTATGGCAGTTGTTGACTGCATATCCTACGGAAATTACTACATAGATTCAAAGTGGCCTCCTGCCTCTCATCATGTTTTTGCAATACTCCCTTCTCAGAGCGTGCAGCTCTCCCACTTCCCCAGTGGCTGCTGCTGACTGCAGCACTCGTCACATCCTCCTGCTGAAGTCAGCACCGTGGAAACTGTGTTTTGCAAGGAGTACCTGAGTGTATATTCTTTTTTGTAAACAGGTTTTTTTTTCAACCACAGAATGCAGGAGGATATTCAAAAAGCAGAGTGTTAACCTCACCACTTCTCCAGGCCTTTCAGGGAAGGATCACCTCCCTTGATCTGCTGGCAATGCTCTTCCTAATTTTGAGCCAAAATGGAAAGGGCCTGACGTTAGGAAGCACACACAGATTGATTTCAAACCACCGTAGCTATTGAGCTTTTTCAGTTCTCTTCACATCTGGGGGCAAAGAGAGGAACAAGACTACACATGCCACCCTGTGCCCTGAATCCTATTTTGGTGACTGCTTCCCTGCAGTTCCCTGTTGGTGGAGGATGCAGAAGTGCTGCCCGTTCCGTGATTTGGTTATTTCATGTTGCCTTTACCAGAAGAGACAGCGTTATCTGCATGGTGTGATACAGCAGATAGGAACATAACGAGGTCTTGTGCTTAAAAAGGACTATGTTGAAAGTCAAACGGCTAATGTAGATGTACTCAATTCTTTGGCCTAACATCTGTATTTATTGGAGTGTTAAGCATTACAAGAGACTGTGATTGTTAGTACTTGCCACACCACACTTCATAGTTTGCATAGCAGAGGTAAGTTGACATAGTCACCTGTAAGGTAAAATAAATTTCTGCACAACCTAATTATTGAAAGTTAATTCATTTGTTTATGAATGGCATGTCACAACAAATGAGATATATGAAAAAGTCTGATGATTGGTTATTTCATTACTTTAACTACTATCCATTTAATTAATTGGAAGGAGGGTATTCAATAGACCTCTTGGGTTTCTTACAGCTAATTGTAGTGTAGTCCAGAAAGGACTAGGAGGTGATGTAGAAAAATCACTAGAAACTATTGCCTGAACTTCAGTTAACCCATGCCTAAGCTGTGATAAATGCTGTTTACTTGAATTTCTTTTTTTTTTTTTTTTGTGTCTTACTGCTCTGAGACATGTAATGTTGTTACTGGATCCTCAGATCAGAAAGTTTGAAGTTGACACAAAAAGGTCTTGTTAACTCCCAGCTGGAGGCCTTTCTGAGTGATAATGCCATAACCATAGTTTGAGTGTTATGAAATAGGCATTTAATGAAGGACCCAATATTGAAGTACAAAATTCAGGGCAGATTTCTCTATGCTCTCTTGCTATTTGTACTGCAGACCGTATGATCTTAGAAGTCAAGTGACTGCCTTATGATCTCGAGCTGTAAAGGGGTACGGAACTTTCCAGAGTGAATAAAGCAGCTTCTAAACCAAAATATTGCATCAATAATAAATAATATGGCATGGAATGCTGGGTAGTAATGTACTGCATGTGGTACTGTTTAGGTGCAGCATGCCATGGAGATCTTACAGAGAAGCTGAAGCTACTGTATAAAATGCATGTTTTGCCTGGTAAGTAAATGGTGTTAAAATAGCTCTTGTTTTGCTGAGAACAGGAATGTGGAACAGAGTTGTTTATGACTGGCTTTCCTAATTAAAAATTAATTTATGGGAATTGTTGTAGCTGTTTATGCAGCAGTAAAATAAGGGAGCTTCTGCTATAACCAGACAGTAATTTGAAAAGTCTGAAAGCACCCTCACGGCCCTCAATTGCTCCCTCCACAAACATATGAATGAGTGTTGCCTGTTAAGCTGGGGTTGGTGATATCACCCAGGCATAAATCCAGTGTTCTTCAGCATTTGTTACCATAATGCACTCTGTTTAGGAGTGTGAAAATGAAGCCAGTCTGAAATGTTCCTGCATGTCCTGGCTCCTCACTTCTGTCCCCAGGCTTTCTTCTTGGTTTCCCCTCTGGGCTGACAGGAACTGTTTGCAGAGGGAAGCTCCAGGTCGTTTTATAGATTTTTTTCCAGGGAGCTGTGCCAACCTGGTCTCAGCTAAGTGAGATAGGTAGTTAAGAGAGGAGAGGGGATGAAAACACCTCAAAACAGTTTTGAAAATGCTATACTGGAACTGTATCCCTTCTGGCTTGTCATGCACATACCATGGAGAACCCACTGCTGTCCTCACTGAACCTGTAATTTAAGTGTTTTAACTGCTTGGGTAGTTTAATTCTTGGACACTTTTACCTGCTTTGATAAACATATCTAAAAGCTTTGAGAGGACATTCACTTTCATGTGCTTTAAACACGCATCCCTGATTGCTCCCAGCTGGCTTTGCTTGAAGGTAGGCCTGAGTGATTCACTAATTTAACTGGGGAAAAATACTTAAAATACTTTAAAAAAATACTTCAAATAAAAAAAAAATGAACTATTACAGAAAAGATCTGTTTTTAAAAATACAGCTTCTCGTATTTGAGACTGGTAAGTTCATACCAAATGACAAGAGACTGTTTCCAGCTAGGAAAGAGTTCACACCCTGCTTAGGACACGCTGAGCTTCACAGAAGAAAGTAATGGAAGTAGACATGGGAAGATGGGTAAGCCAGCATCTGAAAGCAAACAGCTCCTTGTGAGACTGTATTGGATATTAGGAAGGAGACGATTCAGCTCCAGTTGTTCATCTCCTGTGAATTAAAAAGAGATGATTCCAAGCCCATCACACCCTCATTCTTTTACTTCTAGAAATCGACATTCTAAAAGTATCAGTGGAAACACCTTTCAGTTTTTAATTAAAGGGTGGAATTTTTAATGGGAGAATTTTACTGTGTTCCTTAGATCCGTCCCCTGAGCAAGAAGAGCCAGACTCAGCTTTTGAAGCTACTCAGTACTTTTTTGAGGACATCACACCAGACTGTACACATGGTAGGCATCTTTTATCTTGGGCATGGCAAGCTGAAGTGATGCGTTTCAATCAACGTGTCTTTTTAGGGAGTTGCTTTTTAATTGGATTAAACTTTGTAAGCAAAGTATTCTCTGTAAGAAAAAGCATGAAGCATCTGTGTATGTGTTGATATCTTTAGAGGTGCGGGCATGTGTCCACTAAGAGCTCCCCTGAACTGTGCATTGCAGAAGTGCTCGCAGAATAATGTCATCAGTGTGTTGTAGTAGAAGTAATTTTGTAGAGAATAAGAATAAACAGATTGACTTTCAAGAGGTATTTGGACCAGAACATAAAACCATCTGAAAAAACTGAGAGCAAAAGATACATCAAAATGTAGTTCAGTGGTTTGAAATCTTCATGTGCTGTAACAAGAGCCAGCATCTCATTGCTGCTGCCTTAAATGCCTTTCTCTTTCTTGAGATATTTGATGTGAAGTTTCTCTCTGATTCAAGAAAAAGATAAGCCATCCTTCAGGTTATAAGTGGGGTGAAAGTTGTTTGAAAATACAGATAAGAGTTAATAGAATAGAAATGGCAATTTTAAGTCCTGAGATGCAGAAAAAGATGCACTAGTGTTAATCACCAAACATATTTTGTGCTAGAAGTTGTGTTGTGTTAGCACAGGTTAATCATTGTACTACACAAACAAAACCTGAGGCCCCAGCCTCTGTAGTGATATTATAAATTAAATTAAATTTGTCAGCAGGTTTAAGAATAAGCAAAAATCATCATTCATTCCTATAATTTTTACTCTGCATTTTTTGCAGTCGTAAACATTTTGTTATATTGCACTGTACACATGAAAATGTGTCTGTATTTAAACCCACACTGATCTCTCTCTCCCCCTGCCCCTCCACTTCCTAGTTGTTGGCCTAGACAGCAGGAACAAACATGGAGTAGATGATGGGTTTGTTACAGTGAGTCTGAAAACAGACAAAGGTATGCTTGGTGTCTCCATGTGAGTTACATCTTTCGTTTTGTGTAAAGATGCTCCTTTTGAAAATGGGGAAAAAAGGGATTCATTATTTAAGGTCTCTTCATGGACGTTTTCCTCCATCTCTGGGTAATTTGTTGGCAATAGGCAAGAAGAGTTCACAAGAGAATCGAAATTACCTGAGAATGTGGAGCCAAGAGAATAAATCCAAAGCAAAAAACACAAAGGACTTGCCCAAGTTGAATCAGGTACTTCTGCTGACACTTATTTTTAACTTTAAACTTTCTTCACATATGTATAAATATTCAGTGCATTAACACTGAACAAAGGTTTTATTTTGAGCAGATACTTCTTTACCAGAGCAGCAGTCAGCTGACTGCAAAGCTCATTGTTTACAAAAAACTGTAACTGGCATTCAGCTCCCAAAACATCCCAAAAATGAGATACACACATATAGGAATGATAGCATATTATGTTGCTCTTTAGACAAAGGGTGATATGACATTGAGTATCACCAGCCAGCTCTTAATGTCTAATAAGAATAACCTGAAAGAAGTATTTTATGTTTTGTAATTTGTACTGCAAGTCTCATTCCCCTTAGATCCACAGCTGCTAAGGAGGAGGAGACCCTTTGGGACAGCTGCTTCCTCCAGAGCACATAGGGAAAGTTTATTCCCTGTAGAACAATGATTCTTACTTCAGGTAGCCCTGAGCAAATCCCCTTCCTATTTAATTCATCAGTTTTGAATTTCAAAAGACTTGTATCCAGCTAAGTTACCTCTGTCAAATAAAGAGTGCTTCAGTTCTTACTTCATTTTTCGTTACTTCTCATCAGTTTTAGCAAACCCTTAGTTACACTTGGCATCATTCCTACAAGAAAATCCACCAAAATGGATTTTGTGTCTCGCTGTGAAGTGCCTCACCCTCTGTTGCCCTCCTGTGGCTGCAGAAAATTATATTTGTGATGTGTTAGACAAAACATCCAACAACTTATTCTAAATAACTTCGATGCAGGTCAGTTTATTCCAAATACCCAGACACAACACACCTTAATGCCCAGTCATAGAAAATGCTTCCTAGACTGCACCTGAGTTATTTCCAATTTCCCTGTGCTCACATAAACTCTTGTGTCATGCCTCAATCCCAGACTTTCAAAACTGATTTGATAGATGTCAGCATGACTTTTTCCTGCAATTATTAATGTTTCTTCCCCCTGTGTTTAGGGGCAGTTCATTGAGTTGTGCAAAACGATGTACAACATGTTCAGTGAAGACCCCAACGAGCAGGACCTGTACCACGCTACGGCTGCCGTGACGAGCTTGCTCCTGGAGATCGGGGAGGTTGGGAAGCTCTTCAGCACACAGCCCCCCAGCGACACAGACAGCAGCAACAGCTGCAGCAAAGCCATCCAGAGCGAGCTGTTCCAGAAGAAAGAGCACCAGCAGTACCCTCTGGAACAGCACAAGGCGTTCCGGAGCAGCCTCGCGGCCAGCGAGGAGGAGGCCGCTTGCACCGACAGCGCCCTGGGCATGCAGATGGAAGACATTAAGCTGGAAGACTCTTCTCCCAGGGACAACGGAGCCTGTTCTTCCATGCTCATTTCCGATGACGACACGAAAGACGACAGTTCCATGTCCTCCTACTCGGTGCTGAGCGCGGGCTCGCATGAGGAGGAGAAGCTGCACTGTGAGGACATAGGGGAAGACACGGTCCTGGTGCGGAGCAACCACGCCCCTGCCCTCCGCAGGAGCACGAGCATTGACAGGGACTGGGCCATCACCTTTGAACAATTTTTAGCCTCCCTTTTGACTGAGCCAGCGCTGGTCAGGTACTTTGACAAGCCTGTGTCCATGATGGCCAGGATTACTAATGCTAAAAACATCAGGATGAGGGGTAAACCGATAACCTCAGCCAGTGACTATGAAATCTCTACTATGTCGGGATAAAAGGCAGTCGGGTTTTTTATTTTATTTTTTCTTTTTATTCTCTATTTATTAGTACCTGGCAGAGGCCCTGGTATTTTCAAATCATGGTTGTTTTCACTAATGTGAAAATGTTGGGGTGCAAACTTAACTATCTTCAAGTATAATCACTCTTTCTGTGGGAAATGTTACACAAATGCAAATTTTATTCAAAATGCAGAAAAAAACCACGTTTGTCAGTGAAGTGTGTGTATTATTAATATTGCTGTCAGTGTATCATGGTAAAGATTAGTTCTTAATTTCTAAATGTAAACTTAATGCCAATATCTATGTGCATTTCTAAAATAGACATATATAGAGATCTGATTCTTGGAGAAAAAAAAAAATTAACAAAATGGGAAGAACCTAAAATTTAAAGGGACACTGTCAACCTGAAAAGGACCTCGGGTGATAATAAGTTCCAGGCAACATCCTTGAAGCATAATTTTATTTCATATAATTATTTTCCAAAGAGGCTTTGAACGTATGCTTTGATTTTATATTTTTGAATATATATATGAAAGGCCACTTCAGTGACACCTGCCTGGCTCCTAACTTCCTCTGCCTGAGTCTGGTATGCTCAAGTAAAAGAGCATCCCAACCCTTGGCACGTCAGGCAAATGTGGATAACCATGATGGTTTTCCTCCCTTTGCCTTTCCCTGGGTTCAGCGGAGAGAAAACCCTTTCCCACCTGCGGCCACCAAAGAAGGATCTCCAGCATGACCCTGCGCAGGGCTCTATTCCTAACCAGTGGACTTGGAAGCTTTGCTGGTGTGCTCCAAAGACAGTGTATGCAGGTCCCAGAACAGATTGGTAGAGTCTCTTTTCAAAATTTGAAGTCTGTTTTTAAAAGTTTAAAAAAAAAAAAAAAGTATATGTATCTACTTCTAAGGCTGGATCTACAGCAAGTATAGCTTAATTCTTAAAACTAACCTTTACCACCAACCTATTATATCCTTGTTAGATTAAGAAAATAAAAGCCTGTATTGCATAAGTCTTTATTTACTACAGTGTAAAGCAGCAGTAATGAAAAAAATCTGCAAGATAATGTAACTGAATGTTTAAATCTTACTGAGAACACTGTCACTTTATATGAAATGAATAGTATCCTGTATCGACTTACTGAATAATATGTTAAAATGAAAACTGGAGCACCTGCACTTTGAATCCTTGCTTTTTTTATACAGATATTTGGGATTTTTTCTTTAATTTTGTTAGCTCTTTTTAAATTCGTATTTGTTTGTTTCAGGATCATGCCTACATGCCTAATCTTTATTTGCTGTTTTGAGAACATTTTCTGTAGAATACTCTTGATTTTTTTTTATACTCCTGTACAATACTGCATCCACATAACTTGCAGATTTTTTTAGCACAAGCTATGTTTAATTCTTTTGTTTTAAAAGAATGCTTTTAAACTGTCAGATGAAGTGGTTTTTAACCACAAATAGGTAATGTGAACAAATAAAGTACACTCTGCACAGATTTGATTTTTAACTATTAAAGTCATGCTAGAGGGAAAATGAGGTGGTTGTGCTTTATTACACAGACTAATGCAAGTATGTCCACATGGAACAGTATGAGAAGGCACTGTAGGCTTTCTGCTGTGACTGTGGATTGGTTTACATGTGTATCAAATAATGATATTAATTTGAAGCCATAATCACCATTTGGAAGACTATGACTTTGTTTTAATTTAAGATGCCAAGGCCACTGTGGGGTGCTTTATTGTAATGCCTAGCAGCTTAATAAGCTGTTGTGGAAGTCTTCAGCAACTAAGCATTAGCATCCTTAAGTGGACTACTGACCTTTTTAAGTTTGCAGAGCCCTAAAATATTTCTCTTTTAGGTGTCTGTTATGGTAAAGTGAATTTAAGCCTATCAGCAAGCTTACACACACCCCTAAAGACACACAGAGCTCAGCTCCAAAATATTTATCTTTGAAGGGCCTGTCAGCTTTGTTCCCACCCCACCCACAGGGCAGGGGAGGCAATAAGAATTATTTTGCTGTTACGGCTCCCGTGACAAGAAGAGGCATCCACAAGTGGATCTCTCGTGTAACAAGAGCCCGTTTACAAGGCAACTTCTTTTTGTTTCGCTCTAGTAGCCTTCCTTACCTTCCTGATCATGTCAGAAAAGCTCCCAGGTGTAAGCCAGGCCCTCTTCAAGAATGGCTTTGCTATAGGTAGCAGCCAGGTGAGCTGATCTTCTCCACGTTTGTTTGGATGAGGCTGCTCACCTGATCAGGACCAACTGGCAGTTGCCTATTTGATGACAAGGTCTGCTGTGCCCTGTTTTTTTAGTAGCTGGGTGAGAGCTGGTGAGTAGAAGACTGCATGAGAGTTCAACTGACCAGCGAACACAGGTGTGAAACTTTTGGGAAAATGTGAGTATTTTTGAAGTCTTACTGTATGTGCTAGTGTGCTACACAGGAAGTGAGCATGGCTTTAGAAGTACCTGTCTTGTGCTTTTTGTGCTTGGAGATACAGTCTCTTTATTCTGTGAATTGTAGAGTTCAGTTGGGGCTGCTATTTTATAGAGTTTTTTAATAGGTTATTTGATATAGAATTTTCACTACTAGAAAAAGAAAACAACTTGAGAAGATGATTTCTTTATGGCTTTTCTTCCAGTCTGTCAGCTTAGTCAGATGCTCTTAACACTTGGAAGTTTTGTGGCACTTAACCTCCTTCATTGTAGCATCTTACCACTCCAGAATTCTAGGTGTTAGAGCTGAGGGTTTTGTTTGAGACTTGTAAATGTTTGTGTCACACAGATAAGAAGCTCATTATGGGACTTACAAAACCTACTGAAAAATAGCTATCAAAACTGTTGTAAAGAGAAAAGCACCTTATGAGCTCTTTACACAGTGATGCTGGAGCTTCTGTTACAGTAGAAATCAGGTTTTGTAGAAGTTCAAATGGTGGAGGCTGGTGTGGGATAGATGGTGTAGCATGTAAGGAACTGTGGGAGAGAATGGGAGCAGCTGGTCAGGCAAAGAGGTGGTGCTTTTGGAAGGCTGTCTACCCAGGTCTGGTACCTCCTTGGGTACTCCACAGGCTTCTGGATCCCTCCTGGCAGACGGCCTTTGTTACTAATCTTTAATTTTGCAGCATCATAATGTAACTGTGGTAAATGGGCTCGTCAGCAGTAGGTGTGATACAGTAATGGACAAGAAAGCGTCAGGAAGAGTTGATCCCATCAGAACATTTAGAGCAACACAAGGAAACTGCTGCATAAGCACTGTAAACGTACAGCCTGCCTGAATGGAGAAGCAGTAGGTCAGAGAAGGCTGTCCCAGTGTATTCAAGACAGGAAGCACAGCTTGACTAGTCTGGGTTGTACATTCCCTGGTGCTGTTGCTCTGCAAACTTTTGGCATCCCTGTGATGCCCAGTCTGCTCCAATTCTTGATAATTCAGTAATAACAAGGAATGCTGTAGCTAGAAGATGCCTTTTATCAGAAATTAGGTACTAACAGTAAAAAGTAGTTGATGTGTTGTACCCATTTTTGCAAGAAACATGGACTAGCTGGGCTTAGAGTAAAACATTTGGAATGAATGAGAAAATACTGAGGAATTGTGTCTGAGTTGGTAGGTCAGCTCAGCCTATGGCAGAGCATGCTGTGTTATCCTGGCCTTTTGCTTGGTCAGAGTATGACATTACAGTGTTCCTTCAAAGCCTGGTGTCAGCTGCTGGTGCTGCAGGAGAAGGCTGGTCTGTGATTAGAGCTCACCAGTTTCAGTGAGCAGAGGTGTTACGGTGAGTATGAAAGTGAAGCAGTTGTTTCTATTTACTGAGCCTTATTCTTTCTGGTTGGAAAAAACATTCCTTCTATACTATTTCTGTATTTTTCAACTAGAAGATAGTCTCGAGTCAAGTGTTAATGTACTTCAAGCCACAATCGTGACTTCTAGCATTGTGGTTTAACTCCAGGCAGCCACTCTCTCCCTCCTCCACCAGCGGGATCAGGGAGCCAATTGGAAGGGTAAAAGCCTGGAAACTTGTGGGTTAAAGACAGTTTAACTGGGAAAGCAAAAGCTACACACACAAGCAAAGCAAAACAAGGAATGAATTCCCTGCTTCCCATGCGCAGGCAGGTGTTCAGCCATCTCCAGACAGCAGGGCCCCATCACATGTAACTTGGGAAGACAAATGCCATCACTACAAATGTCCCCCCTTTCATCCCTCTTCCCTCTCTTTATATCCTGAGCATGATGTCACGTGGTCTGGAATGTCCCTTTGGTCAGTTGGGGTCACCTGTCCAGGCTGTGTCTTCTCCCAGCCACCCCCGACTTCCTTACCAGTTTGGCAGCACCAAAAGCAGAAAAGGCCTTGGCTCTGTGTAAGTCCTGCTCAGCAATAACGAAAATATGTCTATGTTATCAACCCTGTGTTCAGCACAGATCCAAAACACAGCCCCATACCAGCCCCTGGGATGGAAATTAACTCTACCCCAGCCAAAGCCAGCACAATTTAAAATGCTGATTTATTCAATAGCAAAACCAGGAATTGGCCTGACAGCAAATAACAGCAAAACAAAAATGTGGCAGTGACCATTACACTGGCAAATGGCTATTAATAGAAAATTTCGACGTACAGATAGCAGCAGCATCACCGTGTGAGAGTGGCTTAGAGCTGGGAACACAAGCTGTGAAATACGGTTTAGTCAGTCTTAACTGCAGTGCAAGATGTTCCTGATAACTGGTGGCAGATATCTCAAAGTATTTCACTTCAGAAGACAGTTAAGCTCTTTCCTGTGGTACTCAATATCTCAGTTTAAATTTCCTGAATAGCTGCTTGCTCATCCCTTTTTCTAAAATAACACATTTGCATAACTGACCAACCTGACATTTGGGGGTTGGAAGACTGGGATGTTCCCATAGTGCAGGAGCTGTTCTGTGCTTCTGTAGAAATAAAAAATTGCTTCAGGTAAGATCTTGTGGTTCTCATGGAATGGCACTGTGGTACATTAATAGAAGTGTTTGTTCTCCAGAAGTCAGGAGGAGAAACAAAGGCTGCCTGAGAGATACAAATAAACTAGAAAAAAAAAATGCAAATTATTTAACATAGCTTGTATGAAGGCATGCCAGAAGATACAGAGTCTGGAAAAAAAAACAACAAACCATCAATACATGAGGTTTTCTCTTTCTTTCTCCAGAGTTGTTCTCCAGCTTTCAAATTTTGTTCCTGGAATTTTGCTCTCCTGAACAAAAATGCTCACGTTTTGAGTTGCCTCCAAGAGTTAACTTCCAGGTCCTTCAAACAAAATAATTCTTGTGGGGTTTTTGGGGGGTTTTGGTTCAGTTTTCTTTGGCTTTCTTTGTGTTGTGGATTTTTGGATTTTTGTTTTAATTTGGGGGGGGGGGTGTGTTTTTTTTT